>CM031605.1:65928828-65971328 GCA_018398815.1 Conus ventricosus | reverse complement strand
CTGTTTGTCTGTCATGCCTCCCTTTACAGTTTAATATGTGACTAAAAGATCAAACTCTAAACATCAGACAAGAACACAGTTTCCTCTCATGATCAAGGTGACAGTGTAGCTTTGTGTGTGTTCGTGTGCAGTCAATAGCTAGAGTAGATGCGTGTACAATTTGTTTTCAATTTAAACATTTTTGTAAATTCTCATTGAAGATGCAGATCTGATCTATTTTGGTGAAATGTGATTGGTGAAAAGGTTTGTGCTGATGACTGTGTGGATTGCAGGGCACGACGGCCACCACAATCACAGTGACAGTCACTCCTCCTCAAGATCCCAATGGTGTGATTCGCCTCTACAACGTCCTCATCGATGGCATTGTGGTCAGTGTGACCGACCAGGGGCTTGTCTGACTTTTCTCTCTGGGAGTTCAGTCCCTTCACTCTATCTGTATGTGTGACGATGTGGATTACCGTCATAGTGCATGTATCGATGTACACACCTGTAGAACATGACACATTTCCAGTTTCTGTGTTCTGTGTGTTTATTTGTTGTTGTTTGTGTTCCACATTTTAGTAGTGTGGGGGTCACCTGTTACCTTCACCATCACCTATCAAAGTCAGGTCATGGAGTGTGTGTCTTGGTGTAGAGGAAGCGATGTTCGTCATTGGGGAACAGAGAGGTGTGTAGGTCTTAAGGAGAAAGAAGGAAATGTATGTAGTATTTCATCACCTTGCTATAAAGACAGCCACACTCCATCTTCAGAGGATTGTCCTTTTCAGGGACTGAAGGCTGCAACCCCGGAGCTAAGACTGAAGACAGTCCCCACAAACCATTGCATTAGATGGCAAACAGGTTGATGCTGGCCTCAAGGTCCAGTTGGCATTAAACAATGGCAAGGCTTTAGGCCAAGACCAGTATCAGAAGGGATTTGTGAAAATTTTACCTGACAGATATTCAGTTTCTTGACTACTGGGAATCGACAAATACCCTGATGATAGTGTCAAAAATGGAGGACACAGTATAGTTGGCAGTATTCTATGCATGGTTTCCAGGTGATGAAAAGGATAAATGAACTGAACCCACTGATACTGACATCTGGAATAGCGAAACTGGACATGTTGCTGATTATCTTTTCATGAAATTGTAGTTTTGTTTCCCAAACCCAGCAAGTTTATGTTGTCATTCAGTCCTCAGCAAACAGATCCTGTAGTAGTTTGGATTTCTTGGATACTGCTGCCTGACTCTCATTGATGGTGAGAATGAAGATTTAACTGTGATATAAGAAGGTGAAAATGCTTTTGTCTGAAAATCCTCAGCAAAGTAGACCTCACACCTGAATCAAATCTGCTTCCTGTAAATAATCTGTCCAGTCAATTTGTCCAAACATTGGGATTAATCTCCATGATTAACCTGTTAAGAGTGGTGCCAGTGACATGTGTACCATTAAAACCCCCCAGATCTTATCCGTTTTTTTTTTTTCCTTTCTGATAAGACCAGAAACACAGGCAGATGTTGCAGCTGGTTGATTTATACAGGTATGGCAGAATGTCCAGATAAATTCTTTCATGTGTAGGATAAAATAATTTGAAGACGGCAGCCATTCAAGGGCATATTGTAAGAGAAATCAGAATGAGCTTGTAATGGTGGATCAGAAAACTGCAGAACAAGATTTATATTTCATTCATCCATTTGCTGTTTTTGTTTTTGAATTTAGTGTACCATTTGTTTTTGATTGTTATTTTTGTCTTCCTTCCATCCTTTCCTTTCTTTTTTCCCACAATCTGTATCTCTTTTTCCCATCGTTCATTTCCGACTTTGTAAAAGTTATTTATTTCTGCTCTATTTCATTTATTTCACTTTTCACATTTTTTTCTGCTCTTTTCATATATTTTTTTCCTTTTCATTTTTCGCCATCAAGCTTATCCTGTCCTTGAGCTGCCTTGCAGCAAGCTCAGCCTCCTTGAACCCCGACACAGGAGGACATGGTCAGTATGGATGGAGGCGTGCACGGGGGAGGATGCACCAACAGCAGCAGCGTGGAGGCCACAACGGCGCGGCCAGACCTGCAGGTCTGAAACCACTGACTGTGGTGGAGGACGGCACCAACAGCACGGCCGTCACTCTGGCATGGGAATTCCCGTCACGGCCCAATGGGCAGATCGCCAGGTGTGCATTTCTTTAGTTCACTGTCTTTGGTAAGCTGTCTCCATCCTGTGTAAGTAATTTGATGGAATGTTTTGGGGTTTTTTTTTTGTTTTTGTGTTTTTTTTTTGACAAACTTTTTGATGCTACAGATGAAAATGAGATCAGGTGTGTTGTTTTTTTCATCTTCCTTAAAAAATGGTCAGATTAGGTAACTAAACAATGCTTATTCCAACTGAGGTGGAAGAGGAAAGGGAGTGTAACGGTAGCATTGGGTTGATGGTGCTGTCTGAAGTGTGGAATCTTAGGAACATTAAACCTGACCTTTTTTTTTGTCTCTCTCCCAGGCTCTCTCTGTGTCTTTGTGATTTGTGTACTTGTTCTTTGTGATTTGTGTACATATTCTTTGTGATTATGTACTTGTTCTTTTGATTTTTGGACTTATTCTTTGCGATTTTGTGTACTTGTGATTTGTGTACTTGTTCTTTGTAGTTTGTGTACTGGTTCTTTGTGATTTGTGTTCATATTCTTTGATTTGTGTACTTGTTCTTTGTGATTTGTGTACTTATTGTGATTTGTGTGCTTGTTCTGTGTGATTTTTGTACTTGGTCTTTGTGATTTGTGTACATATTCTTTGATTTGTGTACCTATTATTTGTGATTTGTGAACTTGTTCTTTGTGATTTGTGTACTTATTTAATGGATTCTACGTCAATTTCACAGTTTTCCAAATCACAAAATTTGATTACCTTGCGTTACACCGGCTGTTTACCTGAAATCCTGGGAAGTTCTTTGCAACATACACTATCTTATTATCTCAATATTACCAAACGACACAGAGAATCAATGGACATGACACCTACCTACCGCCCACCACTCACCTCTCCGCTCTCCCTGAAACAGTCAGAAATGCCCTGTCTTCCTTCCACAGAATGCCCTGTCTTCCTTCCACAGATTTCTGGTGTACCAACGCCTGGCCTGCCCCCCAACACAGCAGCCGTTCCCCCAGTCCTGCACCAGTGGGGAGGCACGGCAGGTGTATGAGGGGCTGGACACGTCCACGGTGGTGCCTGGTTTGTCCCCCTACGCCGCCTACCAGTTCCTCCTGCAGGCGGAGAACGAGGTTGGCCAGGTGGACTTTCCCCAGTGGGTCAGGGCCGTCACTGCCTCCACAGGTAATGCATGAGGGGGTCAGGGCCGTCACTGCCTCCACAGGTAATGCATGAGGGGTCAGGGCCGTCACTACCTCCACAGGTAATGCATGAGGGGTCAGTGCCGTCACTGCCTTCACAGGTGATGCATGAGGGGGTCAGGGCCGTCACTACCTCCACAGGTAATGCATGAGGGGTCAGTGCCGTCACTGCCTTCACAGGTAATGCATGAGGGGGTCAGGGCTGTCACTACCTCCACAGGTAATGCATGAGGGGGTCAGGGCTGTCACTGCCTCTACAGGTAATGCATGAGGGCCGTCACTGCCTCCACAGGTAATGCATGAGGGGGTCCGTGCCGTCACTGCCTTCACAGGTAATGCATGAGGGGCTCAGGGCCATCACTACCTCCACAGGTAATGCATGAGGGGGTCAGGGCTGTCACTGCCTCCACAGGTAATGCATGAGGGGGTCAGTGCCGTCACTGCTTTCACAGGTAATGCATGAGGGGTCAGTGCCGTCACTGCCTTCACAGGTAATGCATGAGGGGGTCAGTGCCGTCACTGCTTTCACAGGTAATGCATGAGGGGGTCAGTGCCGTCACTGCTTTCACAGGTAATGCATGAGGGGGTCAGTGCCGTCACTGCTTTCACAGGTAATGCATGAGGGGTCAGTGCCGTCACTGCTTTCACAGGTAATGCATGAGGGGGTCGGGCTGTCACTGCCTTCACAGGTAATGCATGAGGGGGTCAGGGCCGTCACTGCTTTCACAGGTAATGCATGAGGGGGTCAGTGCCGTCACTGCTTTCACAGGTAATGCATGAGGGGGTCAGTGCCGTCACTGCTTTCACAGGTAATGCATGAGGGGGTCAGTGCCGTCACTGCCTTCACAGGTAATGCATGAGGGGGTCAGTGCCGTCACTGCTTTCACAGGTAATGCATGAGGGGGTCAGGGCTGTCACTGCCTTCACAGGTAATGCATGAGGGGGTCAGGGCCGTCACTGCTTTCACAGGTAATGCATGAGGGGGTCAGTGCCGTCACTGCTTTCACAGGTAATGCATGAGGGGGTCAGTGCCGTCACTGCTTTCACAGGTAATGCATGAGGGGGTCAGTGCCATCGCTGCTTTCACAGGTAATGCATGAGGGGGTCAGGGCCGGCACTGTTTTCACAGGTAATGCATGAGGGGGTTGGGTGTGTGGAGGTGGGGGTTCTTTGTGCGTGTGTTAAGGATTGGGTGCTTGATGACTTTATAGGCTGAGGAATGGTGTGTGTGTGTGTGTGTGTGTGTGTGTGTACTTTATAACTCATAAAGTTCAGTTACAAATGCATGCAGGACCCAAGTAGGATGCTTTTTCTTTTCCCCATTTTGTTGAATTACATCTTTTTAAAATATAGATTCTGGCTCATTTTTATTGTCAGAAATATTTTTGAAATAAATTGAACATTCGAAAATAGTTATTTAAAGAAAAAAACAATGGCTTACAAATAGATTCATCAGAAAATGTCTTTAACAAAGTCAGTCATTGTTGAAAAAGTCACCAGCGACTGTGGCAATGTGGTTAGCATCCCAGACTCGCAGCCGGGAGGTAATGGGTTTGATTCCCATAATAGCCTTGTGTGGATTTTTCCACTCTGACTGGCTCCTACTCAGAGTTGAGTTTGCTATGGGGTCAACTGGGAAGACTGGGACCACACAGTCAAGTTTCATCCACTTAATGGGCATGTCTCTGAGAGTGTTGCTCACATTTTCTGACCAACACTGCAGGTGTCTGTGGCTCTCGAGTATGGTTACTGCTGACATATATTATGAAAGTAAGCGTAGAGTACAGCCCTGTCATGCAGTCTCAGACTGGAATGAACATCTGAAGCATCACCTTCAACGTCCTCAGTCTCATCAATTAGCATTTTAAAAAAGTCTCAAATTCTGTGCCCATTCACCCCTGTTTTAAGCACTGTGGACATTTGATAAGAAAAGATGTGTTAAAGCACAGTGTGTGTGTGTGTTGTGTGTGTGTGTGTGTGTGTGTGTGTGTGTGTGTGTGTGATTGTACTCATGTGAATGTGCTTGTGCATTGGTGTGAAAACATGCATACATTTTTGAAACACGACTGCAGAGAAAACACAAACACAGTGTGAAAGATTTTTTGTGTTTGTTTTTGATTATGTGTGTGTGTGTGTGTGTGTTTCACATTTATCATCCCATGTCACTGAAACTTTTCAGACCCAGAGTATGTAAGGCGACCAACCCTGTCAAAGAACGGCTCCATGGCAGTCATCGACTGGTCAGACTCTTTCAGGCTGAATGGTCGCCTGCTGGAGTACCTGTTGAGAGCGGATGGTTTGTTAAAGCAGAGGAACATAGAGACTGTGTACGCTGAAGAAAGAGCATCGAAAGATCAGAGTGAGTTCTGAGAGGAAAGGTTCTGCCTACTTATCTGTTTTTATTTGAGTCCTCATCTCATTCTGTCAGCATGCCCTAACCCCCCCCCCCCCATTTCCCATCCTTCTTCTCTTCCCCCCCTTCTCTCCCTTTTTCTCCCTCCCTCTCTGTGAAAAAGCAATGTGCAAAGATGAGCTATACTTCAACAGATCAAACAGGTACCCTAAGTTTCCTACGCCTTTGTTTCACACATGAATCTGGATCCGATACACGAGGGAGGAAACTCATGAAACAAGCCGCTGTCAAACTTGGATTGGAGTTCCATCATTTATTTACAGTCTTCAGTTAGATTCCCATTATTTACTCCATGGAAAGTGTTGGCATTGTCTGTGTGATTAACATGCCGTTTCTGTCATTTCTGAGGCTAACAGTTTTTGATTCGGTATTATTAGAGTTCTGTTAGGTTGGAATGAGGCATACAAGAGAAAAGCCATCTGGCGTGTATCATCGTAACCATGTCTGTATCCAGTATACCATAGTCCACAGTTAGTTGGAGGATTGGATATGAGGTCAAAAGGTCAAGGTTAAAAGCTGATGATGGTCAGCAGTTGTGTTGATCAGTCACTTGACAGGACTTTATCCATAGTGGTCTTTCCACTTGCCCACACTCCGCTTCATTGACCTTAAATGGTTTTTATCTGGCATATAGTGCTGAGCGTGAACAGGTCATAAATGACTGGTTTAGAGCCATTTGCTGGTTTTTAGAGTTTAGCACCATTCCATAGATACTAGTCGGGGTTGTGCTGTGTGTTATGTAGTCGGCCCCTGCCTTGGACAATGATTAAGCAGGTTGACTTTCAAACTTTTGTCTCTTGGTTTGTTCAGTCCATCAAGTACAACAGTGGCAGGGTTTGTTCAGTCCATCAAGTACAATAGTGGCAGGGTTTGTTCAGTGCATCAAGTACAATAGTGGGCAGGGTTTGTTCAGTCCATCAAGTACAATAGTGGGCAGGGTTTGTTCAGTCCATCAAGTACAACAGTGGGCAGGGTTTGTTCAGTCCATCAAGTACAATAGTGGGCAGGGTTTGTTCAGTCCATCAAGTACAATAGTGGGCAGGGTTTGTTCAGTGCATCAAGTACAATAGTGGGCAGGGTTTGTTCAGTGCATCAAGTACAATAGTGGGCAGGGTTTGTTCAGTGCATCAAGTACAATAGTGGGCAGGGTTTGTTCAGTCCATCAAGTACAATAGTGGGCAGGGTTTGTTCAGTGCATCAAGTACAATAGTGGGCAGGGTTTGTTCAGTGCATCAAGTACAACAGTGGGCAGGGTTTGTTCAGTGCATCAAGTACAATAGTGGGCACGGTTTGTTCAGTGCATCAAGTACAATAGTGGGCAGGGTTTGTTCAGTGCATCAAGTACAACAGTGGGCAGGGTTTGTTCAGTGCATCAAGTACAACAGTGGGCAGGGTTTGTTCAGTGCATCAAGTACAATAGTGGGCAGGATTTGTTCAGTGCATCAAGTACAACAGTGGGCAGGGTTTGTTCAGTGCATCAAGTACAACAGTGGGCAGGGTTTGTTCAGTGCATCAAGTACAATAGTGGGCAGGGTTTGTTCAGTCCATCAAGTACAACAGTGGGCAGGGTTTGTTCAGTGCATCAAGTACAATAGTGGGCAGGGTTTGTTCAGTCCATCAAGTACAAAAGTGGGCAGGGTTTTAATATGAATGCGATCAGTCAGACCAAAACTGGCCTCTCACTAGTTGACCAGTTAAAGGCAGTATGATGAAAGAGTGATGTCTGTATAAGTGTGCGGACAGAGGGATCATCAGAGGTAAGTCATCATGACAGCTGATCAGGTCTCGCTAGTTCTCAGCTCATGTTTGTCCCTTCATGTGACATACTGACTAGTTCTCAGCTCAGAGTTGTCCCTTCATGTGGCATACTAACTAGTTCTCAGCTCATGTTTGTCCCTTCATGTGACATACTAACTAGTTCTCAGCTCATGTTTGTCCCTTCATGTGACATACTAACTAGTTCTCAGCTCATGTTTGTCCCTTCATGTGACATACTAACTAGTTTCTCAGCTCATTGAACAGTAAAAACCACCAACACCCAATAAGCATATTGCAAATTTTCGGTTTATTGGTAAAACCTTTGTCAAGCATAAAAAACCAAGGGCCCACTAAATGACAGCCCAAAGCACAGCATTTATATTCTAAGACTGATCATCTCTCACTCCCAATTCACCTGAATTCCCACTCACTGCTTTAAAATCCTAACAAAAGCCTCCAGAATTAAAGAAAGAAAAGGCAGCGATGAGCTTATGTGAAATAAAAACATGGGGCGGTCAGTCAAGACCTTAAAAAACAAACGGAAATGAGTTCAAGCTCACACTGGTGCCTCTAAAGATACCCGACAATACCCCCTCCCCTAACTCCATCATTTTAAAATGCATCTTTTGCTTACAATAAGGTAGTGGAAAACACATTTTATGATTTTCACATACAAATGGTACTATTGTATAAACTCACATTACATTCAACTGAAACCTGAAAAGTCTTATCTCTCACTTCCCCCACCATCCTCCCTCACCATTACCTCTCATTCCCACCATACAATCCTTACCCATCCCTTTCTATATGTCTATACTTGCGTTTGTGTGTGAATACTTGCGTGTGTGCGTTCATGCATGCATGCGTGTATGTGTGTGTGTGTGTGTGTGTGTGTGTGTGTGTGTGTGTGTGTGTGTGTGTGTGTGTGTGTGTGTGTGCGTGCGTGCGTGCGTGCTGCGTGTGTGTGTGTGTGTGTGTGTGTGTGTGAGCGTTTGTGTGTGCACGCGCGCGCGTGTGTGTGTGTGTGTGTGTGTGTGTGTGTGTGTGTACGCGTGCATGTGTGTGAGTGACTCTGTGTGTGTGTGTGTGTCTGTGTGTGTGTGTGTGTGTGTGTGTGTGTGTGTGTGGTGTGTGTGTGTGTGTGTGTGTGTGTGCGTGCGTGCGTGCGTGCGCGTGTGTGTGTGTGGTGTGTGTGTGTGCGTGCGCGCGTATGTGTCTGTTACATGTAAGTAAGAAGTGTGGTACCCTACATTCAGCTAATCCCAGACATTGAGGCCATTGGGGTAGTTTGTCCTAATCTTATGCCGCCAGTACCTTTCACGTGTTCTTCTCTGTCTGGTATCAAGTGTTTTCATCAGTTCAATAGGAGTGACACGGAGATCCTCCTCACTATGTCCACTGCTTTGGAAATGTTTGGCTACTAAAGTTTCCCTGCATGTTAAATCAGTCCTACCAACACTCTGTGTTTGGGTTCTAATGTTATGAGTTTTGTTGTCTCAGCTCATGTTTGTCCCTTCATGTGACATACTAACTAGTTCTCAGCTCATGTTTGTCCCTTCATGTGGCTTACTAACTAGTTCTCAGCTCATGTTTGTCCCTTCATGTGACATACTGACTAGTTCTCAGCTCAGAGTTGTCCCTTCATGTGGCATACTAACTAGTTCTCAGCTCATGTTTGTCCCTTCATGTGGCTTACTAACTAGTTCTCAGCTCATGTTTGTCCCTTCATGTGGCTTACTAACTAGTTCTCAGCTCAGAGTTGTCCCTTCATGTGGCATACTAACTAGTTCTCAGCTCAGAGTTGTCCCTTCATGTGGCATACTAACTAGTTCTCAGCTCAGACAAAAAAGCAGAAGAGCACACAAAACAAAGTGTGAAGTAACGACGATTGAATGCACGACACAAAACAGGACAAGAAATTTTCGGCAAAATGCCTTCCTCAGCGACAAAAAAATACAGACATAAACATGCACAATACCCCCCTTGTGAAGCCAAAGTGGTGAATGAAGTAGACAGAGGGACAGTGGAAGAGAGGGTGAGTAGAGTTCGAGGAATAGGGCACGAGGAAAGAGGGTAGAGTAAAGTGAGGAGGAGGAAAAGGAGAGAGGGAGAGAGAGACTTCAGACTTCAGATGGTTTATTGTTCAGACAATCCAGCTGGTATCAATGAAAAAGCTTAGCAATTCTGTGTACTTTTTTTTTTTTTTTTCCCCCGAGACAATTCAGGTGGACAATGACTTATGATTCCCTTTACCCTTTAGTACTTACCTGTGCATGGTTGGTCTGCATCAGTGGCCTCTTCGTGACCGTAGAGCCTGGCGCCTAGTGGAATGATCGTTTGAGAGCCTATATCTTTTGCCAAGGAGTTTCTGAGTAGGGTTAGCTCCCCAGTCTCCTGTCTTTTTGTTTTTTTCCTATTTTCTTTTATTTATTCATTTATTTTTCTTCTCACATTACTTTGTTATCTATCCCTCTCCTTCCTACCCTCCTTTGCCCCCTCCTCTCCCCCCTCCTTTTTTTTTTTTTTCCTTTCACCCCCCCTTTTTTTTCTACCCCCCTACCCCCTCTCCCTCTTCTCCCTCACCTCCTCCGTCCTTGTTCCTTTTCTATCGTCCTCTGAAGGGCTCCTTCCCCCTTTCGTTCCTTCTCTTACTTTCCTTCTTACTTCCTTTTCTCTCTACTTTCGACCTCTACTTTTCTCCTCTCTCACACCCCCCCCCCCACCCTCCTTCCCCCTGCCCTCCCTCATACTTCCACCCTTCCCTTTAGGCCCTTCTTTTTGTCCTCTCTTTATGTCTCTCCTTCTTTCTCTCCCCGGCCCTCCCCTTTCCCCTCCCTCCCCTCCTTTTTCTTCCCCTTTTTTTAAATTTATTTTTTTGTCTATCTGTATATATATATATAAATATATATATATTGTATACATTTATATATATATGTGTGTGTATATATATATGTATAGACAATTTTTTTTTTTTTTTTTTTTTGTCATTGGGAGTGTTGTTAGCGCCTCTCATCATGACCGCATATCTATCTTTTGCGTTAATGCTCTTATTTTTGCCCTTTTTTTCTGTTGTGCCACCATAGCACCACCTACTTTTGCTATGCTACACCCAGATGTCTTAATGTATGCCTTGTTTGTACATTTACCCATTTATTCCCCATTGTTACCCCCCCCCCCCCCCCCCCCCCCCCCAGTGTGTGCGCTTATGGGCGTGTGTATGTGCGTGCGTGTTTGTTCGTGTGCGCGCGCGCACTTGTGTGTGTGTGTGTGTGTGTGTGTGTGGTTTGTGCCCGCGGGCAATTGCTTTTTTTTTTTTTTCGTGTGTGTGTGGGGGGGGGGGGGGGGGGGGGGGGGGGTGGGGGGTGAGCCTTGCAGCTCTTAGCTGCGTCTGGCTAGTGGGTTTTTTTCTCGGGGTTCTCCCGTTTTCCCTCTCACCCCTTGGTGCTTGGGTAGGGCAACCTACCCTTGGGTCAGACTTGGGTCGGATGCTTTAGGCGGCTGACCCCCTCTCTCCCCCCCCCCCCCCCCTCCCCTTGTCATTTAAAATGCTTTTTCGAGTATATTGTATCTTATTTATTGTGCTTTCTCTTGTTCATTTCATTCATATCAACACACCCACTACATACCATCACACCCTCCCCCTCCACTCACTCTCCTTCCCCTCCTCTTCTCTCTCTCATTCTCCACTCTTCCTCTACTTCCATTCTCTCTCTGTCTCTCCCCTCTCTTTCTCCCCTCCCCTCCCCCCCTCTCTCTCTCTCTCTCCCTCTCTCCTTTTCCTCCTCCTCACTTTACTCTACCCTCTTATCCTCGTGCCCTATTCCTCGAACTCTACTCACCCTCTCTTCCACTGTCCCTCTGTCTACTTCATTCACCACTTGGCTTCACAAGGGGAGTATTGTGCATGTTTATGTCTGTATTTTTTTGTCGCTGAGGAAGGCATTTTGCCGAAAATTTCTTGTCCTGTTTTGTGTCGTGCATTAAATCGTCGTTACTTCACACTTTGTTTTGTGTGCTCTTCTGCTTTTTTGTCGTGTTTCAGTAACGCCGCAGTTTGTTTCATTTGCCGCCTCAGCTCAGAGTTGTCCCTTCATGTGGCATACTAACTAGTTCTCAGCTCAGTTTGTCCCTTCATGTGACATACTAACTAGTTCTCAGCTCATGTTTGTCCCTTCATGTGACATACTAACTAGTTGTCAGCTCAGAGTTGTCCCTTCATGTGGCATACTAAGTTCTCAGCTCATGTTTGTCCCTTCATGTGACATACTAACTAGTTCTCAGCTCAGAGTTGTCATTCATGTGCATACTAAGTTCTCAGCTCAGAGTTGTCCCTTCATGTGACATACTACCTAGTTCTCAGCTCAGAGTTGTCCCTTCATGTGACATACTAACTAGTTCTCAGCTCATGTTTGTCCCTTCATGTGACATACTAACTAGTTCTCAGCTCATGTTTGTCCCTTCATGTGACATACTAACTAGTTCTCAGCTCATGTTTGTCCCTTCATGTGGCATACTAACTAGTTCTCAGCTCAGAGTTGTCCCTTCATGTGACATACTAACTAGTTCTCAGCTCATGTTTGTCCCTTCATGTGACATACTAACTAGTTCTCAGCTCAGAGTTGTCCCTTCATGTGGCATACTAACTAGTTCTCAGCTCATGTTTGTCCCTTCATGTGGCATACTAACTAGTTCTCAGCTCAGAGTTGTCTCTTCATGTGGCTTACTAACTAGTTCTCAGCTCATGTTTGTCCCTTCATGTGGCATACTACTAGTTCTCAGCTCAGAGTTGTCCCTTCATGTGACATACTAACTAGTTCTCAGCTCATGTTTGTCCCTTCATGTGACATACTAACTAGTTCTCAGCTCAGAGTTGTCCCTTCATGTGGCATACTAACTAGTTCTCAGCTCAGAGTTGTCCCTTCATGTGGCATACTAACTAGTTCTCAGCTCATGTTTGTCCCTTCATGTGGCATACTCAGTGAAGCGTACACCGGGGGCAAGGTGTAGCGGCCCCAGTCCCTGTTGAGCGGGAGGTTGGTGGCTGTGATGTAGATGGCCTCCTTGACCCCTCGCTGGAACCACTTTTTCTCTGTCTAGGATGTTGACGTTCTCAGCTCATATTTGTTCTGTAATGTTGTTTACAAGCTGGTTCTCAGTGATTCATTTGTCCAGTGACCACCAGCCTGATCAGTAGCAGATACATTGCTCCTTTTGGGGAAGAGTGGTGTGTTGACAGTAAATGCATCAATCACTTTTTGGTCCTCCTTTGATCATGTACGCCATGAAAATGGGATACTAGATTATTATCAATTTAAACTATTGCCATATCTTTGTTATCATTCACTTACATCCATGTTAAATCCTGTTTGCGGTGATTTGTGTGTCGACAGTCATCAGGTTCGAGGGGGAGGCTGTCACAGACACGGACAGGTCAAGACGCCTGTCGTTATCTTTGACCCCAACGCCATTGACAACACTGGTGAGTCCTGCGTCATGTAAGTGTGTTGCCTCCCTTGGTGAGTGGTACTGTGTGTTGCTCATGGGGGTGATCTTTTCTGGTCTTCAGCTTTTCATGGACTTTGACTGGGTATTGTCTTGCGTGTGGTGAACAGGCCAGGCTGTTTGTGTATTAAAAGAAAGGAAGTTACATTCTCTGTCTGTCTGTTCCATTTGAAGTCTGTTTAAATAATTCTAACTGGTTAGTAGTTTTGTTTCTGATTCTGGCACAGCAGTTCTCAGAAGTGATAATTTTCATCTCACCTCTTTTTTTTGTGTACAATAACTGTCGTTAGCTATCAGTTCCCTCTCACAACCCATTACGATAATTCCCCCCCCCCCCTCCCCCAGCTGTTGTTGTAATTCTTACCAGTTATCAAAGTGTAATAACACTTCTTTTGAGGTGTAATACTGAGTCTGTTGCGCAAGCTTTTGTCTCCGAGTTTGTGGTAATAATTCTCACACAGTTTGTAGTGATAATTCTCACCAGCAGTCATCCTCCCAGGCTATAGTAATATTTCTACCAGTTATCATCTCACGAGTTTATGGTAATAATTCTCACCCACTGTCATCTGAGAGTTTATGGTAATAATTCTCATCAGCCGTTATCACACAATCTGTTGTGATATTTCTCACTGTCTGTCATCCATCTGAGAATGTTCTCCAGCAGTCAGTGTGATGTTGAGCCAGCACGGAGTGAACCTGATGCCCTGAATTCTGTGGGCAGCAATTGTTGTTGTGTTTTGTGATGTAAAAGTCATGCCCCTGAATTCTGTAGGCAGCAATTGTTGTTGTGTTTTGTGATGTAAAAGTCATGGACCCAATTGTCCCCCCTGTGACTTGGGGGGTGATGACCACAAGATTCATCATGTTCATGCACATAGTGTCATGCCTGTTGACATGGGGGGAGAGGGGGGTGATGACCACAAGATTCATCATGTCCATGCACATAGTGTCATGCCTGTTGACTTGGGGGGTGATGAACACAAGATTCATCATGTCCATGCACATAGTGCCATGCCTGTTGACTTGGGGGGTGATGAACACAAGATTCATCATGTCCATGCACATAGTGTCATGCCTGTTGACTTGGGGGGTGATGAACACAAGATTCATCATTTTCATGCACATAGTGCCATGCCTGTTGACTTGGGGGGTTGGAACACAAGATTCATCATGTCCATGCACATAGTGTCATGCCTGTTGACTTGGGGGGTGATGAACACAAGATTCATCATTTTCATGCATATAGTGCCATGCCTGTTGACTTGGGTGATGAACACAAGATTCATCATGTCCATGCACATAGTGCCATGCCTGTTGACTTGGGGGGTGATGAACACAAGATTCATCATGTCCATGCACATAGTGTCATGCCTGTTGACTTGGGGGGTGATGAACACAAGATTCATCATTTTCATGCACATAGTGCCATGCCTGTTGACTTGGGGGGTGATGAACACAAGATTCATCATGTCCATGCACATAGCATCATGCCTGTTGAATCGGATGACTTGTGAGGAGATCCCTTGAGAAATCCGAATGAAAGAATCAAAAGCACCCGTGGGTATTTTCTGTCTGATTGGCACTATTGAATTTTCCATCTATTTAAATGTGAAGGCTGGGTGAGTCCCGGCCCTGTTTACTGATTGCCACTATTGAATCTGCCCTGTTTACCATTCTGGTCAGTTTCCGGCATAGAAATCTGTAGACCTTGTGTTGTTACAAGGGAGAATTGAACTCATGTTCTTTGGGAACTTTAAGCAAGTGTTAACATGATGAATAATGTATTAACAAATAGAAACAGTACAGATCCATTTCAACAACAATCAAACAAAGCAAAGAAACTATGAACTAGTCATATAGATGTGAAATATCAATAGCTTCATATACTACCCATGACCTTCAATACTGAGTTTCGTCAGTCATTAGTGAGTGCAACTTGCATTCTAATCAACACAACTACATCGTTTGTGCAGGCAGGATTGAGAACATATACTTACACTTGAATAAACCATGATGGCATATTTACCAATAAAACAAGGCAGTAAAAACAATTTGGAACATCACGAAGATTAGTGCACTAAGGAATGGTTCTCAATATAAGAAACAACGGAATATTTTGAACAATGTGCCTCACACATTAATACAAATGAATGATACCGAATTTCATTTCTAAAACATGAAGCAACAACAAATGATGACCAAGATTTACAATTATTTTACTGAAATCAGACACTATAAAGACAAATGTGTACATTACATATACTGTAAACTTAAACATATGAGACATGTACAAGCATTCAACAACATAAAAACACAAAGAATTTTAAACTAGTTCACACTTGATGAAAATACATCTTATATATGACAAAACTTTGTCAATTTCACTATGCACTGCTTACAACAACACATGTTGCAGAGTAACACTATACCAACACTGAAAAAACAGATGGCAGTTTTACCATTCACAAGGCAAATGCAAACACACAAGATATGCAAGGTAATGTGTGTCTTCAATACAAGAAACAGACAATGAAGTTGATGACAATGTGTCATTCACACACTAGCAAACAACACATATGATGACAAGTGTCTGATTCACACACTGCAAACAACACATATGATGACAGTGTTGTCATTCACACACTGCAAACAACACATATGATGACAATGTCTGATTCACACACTGCAAACAACACATATGATGACAATGTGTCGATTCACACTCTGCAAACAACACATATGATGACAGTGTGTCATCACACACTGCAAACAACATATGAAACATGCTGTCAATTCACACACTGCAAACAACACAATATGATGACAATGTCTCATTCACACACTGCAAACAACACAATAATGATGACAATGTTCATTCACACACTGCAGACAACACAATGAATGACATGTCTCAATTCACACACTGCAAAACACATCATATGATGACAATTCTCACTGACACACGCAACAATACATATGACAAATGCATGACAATTCACATCACACTGCCAAACAACACATATGACAAATGCATGACAATTCACACACTACCAACAACACAAATGACAAGATGCACAAAACAACACAACAGCATTCCCAGGTGGCAGTCAGCATGTAATGATTTTTTCCAGCTGACCAGATCAGTGGGGTATGCTTTTTTTGTGTGTACCATGTGGATTATCTGTCGTTTGTAACATCTAGAGATGACACATTGGTTGAAAATTCCCCATCTGTTTGGTAGTGTCTGTTAAACGAACATTACTTTTGCTGCTTGTTTATGTGTGTTTTTGATGCTTGATATTGTCAGCAAACGGTTCGGTTCGTGCGTTCAGATCACATTCCTGGCGGCGCAAGGCAAACTGCATCATTTCTGACTTGTTGTGCCGTGTGCAGGGACCACAGAGAGCCCGGAGCCCACAGAAGCGCCCCCTGCCAGCCAACCGTGGTACGAAGAAATCTGGTTCATCGTGGTGTGGTCATCATCATCATCCTTCTCCTGATCCTCATCTTCACTCTCTGTCTTCGCTGCTGTGGCCCCAGACAGCCGTACATCCGAGAGCGCATGCCGCTGCCGCCAGAGCAGCACAAGATGCCCCTTGACCTCTACGTCATTGACGCCAGTGATGGCAGTGTTCTGGACGCTGTGAGTGGTGGAGTTTATATGGACACATGTCTGTCTGTTTATCTAACCATCTGTGTGTATGTATGTGTAAGTGTGCGTGGTGTGTGTGTGTGTGTGTGTGTGCGTGCGTGTCGTGTTGTCCCTGTGTGTGTGTGTGCAATAGCAATATTGAAAGTGTGTATATACTCAAAACACTGTGTTTAAGCAACTCTGAAAACAAATGAATCTACAAGGAGCTTGCAAAGCATGCGCATACTGCTCACACTGACAGTGTGTGTGTGTTGAGAAAACCAAAGAGGTCTGTTTGTACTGACCATAGAGAAAGAATGTGTACACTGCCAACACTGACAGTGTGTGTGTGCTGAGAAAACCAAAGAGGTCTGTTTGTACTGACCATAGTGAAAGAATGTGTACACTGCCAACACTGACAGTGTGTGTGCAGGGAAAAACCAAAAAGGTGTGTTTGTACTGACAATAGAGAAAGAATGTGTACACTGCCGACACTGACAGTGTGTGTGCGCTGTCAGTGTTGAAAGTAGATGTGTTCTGATAGCTCTGAAAGTTTCCCCTTATGTCGCAGAGGTTGTCGCCGACCGTGTCAGGCTCCGGCACACTGTACCAGGGGCCGGGGGTGGGGATGGTCAACCCGGCCTTTGACTCCACACTGCCCCGCATGCACACCCTGTCCGTTGGGCCAGGGTCCAAGTCCTCTGTCCGAGCGTTGGACGATGATGATGACATTGATAACATCACCTGGGACAGAAACTTTGACAGTGGGCTGGTGAGTTGTCTCTGTCAATTGTTGGTTTGTTTCTTTGTTAGCCCTGATGTGGCCCTTTGCGGTCAGCTGGGCTATAAGCAACATTATCTCTCGTTTCTTTGTTGTTGTTTTTTCCAGTTAGGAAAGACTTTGTGTGGACAACATTTTCAAAAAATTCTGCACCAAATTTTGTTTTGGCCTTAGTTACATTATTTGAATATCTCATGAAAAAGACATTTGTTAAAAAAAAAAAAAAAAAAAAAAAATTGTGGACTGATTTGCTTGGATCTTGCATCCAAAGACACCTTATCTGACCATCTGCTAAAAATGCATGGCTGCTTAGAATGAAAAGAAAATCTGGACCAATTTTCAAATGTATCTTGGATCAAAGAATGCATGATTAGGACGTCTGCTACAAACAGACTGTTGTGTAATTTTCCCAGTACTGTTTGTGTTGGCTGTAGAGGTCATCCAGTGAGCAGACATGCGCCATGCAGGTTCAGCAGACCTCGGTGAGGAACACCCAGTGCCCCCCCCCCCCCCCCCCCCCCCCCCCCCCTCTAAAAGCCTTCATAGATGACACAACAGTTCTTTATACGATGGGAGACAAAGCGACAAAAGATACTGAAACAGTTAGACAGGTAGGACGATTCATTCAGGATAAGCTTCAAACAAGCAAACAAACAAAACAATCACGAAGCCTGTTTTGCTGTGGAAAAGAAAAGGAAGTGAAACAATGTTCACTGTAGCCTGGCAAACCATTCCAGTGCTGACCGCAGAACTGGTCACATGCATTGGAAGGCGATGTGATGACCCCTTGAAAGACAGAAGGAAGGGGGGGGGGGGGGGGGGGGGGGGGGGGGGGGGGGGGGGGGGGAGGAAGAAGAAAACCAAGCGAATTGCAGAAGAAAACTAGAAGGAATAGACCTGTGCGGCCTCCCTGGCCAATACAAGGTCTGGCGCCGGCAGTTCATGGTGATCCTGACGCTCCTGTGGCCTGTACAGAATTACCATGTCAACAGGAGCACAGTGGAACCGGTGGAGAACAAAGCCAACAATGACATCAAGAAATTGCTGGGTGTCCCACTTGGTCTGACTGAGGTCATATTGACAATTTTCAATATCTGGACCAATATCAAATGTTTCTGAACACAAGAATACATAGTCAGATAAGCAGAGATGTAAGAAAGTGATTTACTGTTCTCTCTTGCTTCCAAGAATGTGTAGGCCAATGAATAAATGTTATGTATGTGTGCAGTCACTGTAAATGGCCAGACCGCACAATGGTTTAAAATAGAAAGGGGGTGTAGACAGGGAGACCCTATATCTCCTTACCTATTCATAATATGTGCAGAAATTCTAGCGATAATGATAAAGGAAGACAAGAGCATAAAAGGTATAAAAATAAACGATATAGAACACAAAATAGTTCAGTTCGCTGATGACACTCAGCTAGTAAACATTGGTGATAAAACTTCATTTGAACGATCTATAAATGTCCTTACCACGTTTGGCAGAATTTCAGGCCTACTCTTGAACAATGAAAAAACGCAATCAATATGGCTAGGGTGTTATAAAAACTCGAAAAAAAGATACTGTCCTCATTTGAAAATGATATGGAATCCTTCTAAATTCAAAATACTGGGTGTTTGGTTCACCCAAGACCTAAAAGAATGTGAAAACTTAAATTATAATGATAAATTTTCGGAAGTTAAAATATTATTCAAAATTTGGTCTCAGAGAAGTATAACGCCACTTGGAAGAGTTGCTGTTCTCAAGTCCCTTATTCTATCAAAACTTATACACCTCTGGATTTTGCTACCTAACCCCCTGACCTGTTAATTCAAAAACTTCAAAAGATGTGTTTCAGCTTCGTTGGAATGGCAAACAAGATAGAATAAGCAGGAAAACAGCAGTGAAGACTGTAAAGCAAGCAAAATAAATTAATTGAGAAAGGAATATTCGCAATAAAACACTTTCTGAAACGAAATGGACGATTTATGAGCTTTAGAGAATTTAGCATTAATGTTGACTATGCCATAGATTTTATCTCATACAATGGATGGATTTCTTCAATGAAACAATTCATAAGGAAAACGGGTGTCATAATAGATAATAACACAGACATAAATCATAACACACCGAAGGCTTTAAATATTATTATGAAAGAAAATAAAGGAGCCAAACGGTTCTATGAAATTTTCATTCGAGATGAGCGCAAGCCAAATTGCTGCTCCAAATGGCTAAACAAACTGAATTCTGAAATCCACTGAAATAAAGTATTTACTCATGCCCACAAAATCAAAGATATAAAATTAAAATGGCTACAAATTCGAATCATACACAGAATTATTGGTACGAATATTGTCTTAAATGCTATGGGCTTAACAAACACGACAAGTTGTACTTTCAGTAACGAAGAGAGAGATTCGATCCAACACTTTTTATGGATATGTAACCACGCTCAAACGTTTTGGAAAGAAGTTGAAAAGTTATTTAATGAATGCCGAAACACAACTAACATCAAAATCACACGAGATATCGTTATTTTTGGAATAGATCAACGTGTGAAAACAGAGAGTTTTTGATTTCATTATTATGCTAGCTAAATTTCATATATATAAGTGCAAAATCGAAACACGTAGACCAGATGCTTCAATTTTTCAAAGCCAATTGAGCAATAGATATAAAATCGAATTGTTTAATGCTAAAGTCAGCAACAATCTAAACCATTTTCATGCTGCATGGAACAACTATAGGTCAATGATTCTTTAAGAAAACACTTCTTTAAGAACTTGATCTAATACACATTTCCATATGCCCAGTCACCGTACTTCCACGACCTCCTGAAATGGAGAGAGTGAGGAAGGAGAGGAGAAGCAATAAGTTGTTAAATCTCGCAAAAGATGACGTCACTCTTTTTTTTTTTTTTCCTTTCCCACTGGTTTTTTTTTCTTTCTTTTTTCTGTCGTCTGAACTTATGCACGTGTCTATGTATATCTTGTTTGTTTGTTTTTTTGTTCCTTCTTTGAAAAAACTTTTGGACATATGCCATTCACTGTTTATAGAACTTGCAGAAATGATGCTAATGTACATATGATTTGGCGCACTGTCCTCTTTATGCGCATATGTAATCTCTATATTGTTTGATTAAAAACGTGGAAAACCGAAAAAAAAAAAAAAAAAATGTTATGTATGTGGACCACATCTGAATCATTTATGCTTCATCTTTGAATAAAACAGACAGACTCAGACAGACAAATACACATATACCCTGAAGCCTGCTCATATTCACTCAACAGGCACAAACAGATATACACACACATGCAAGTGTATGCAGTTATACAAATGTGTGGATGCATGTGCACACACATACTCACGAAACGTCTGACACCACACACACACACACACACACACACACACACACACACCACACACAACACACACTCATAACACACACACACACACACACACACACTTACACACAAACACACACACACACACACACACACACACACACACACACGTGTGTGTGTGGGGTATGCACGTGTGTGAACATTCACACACAGACATATACAGACACATAAACACACACGCACATATGCGCGCGTGCGCACACACACACACACACACACACACAAACACACACATGCACACACATACGCCTGCACCTGCGCACCCCCCCCCCCCCCCCTACATACACACACCTGTGCAGACACATGCACCCAAACACACATGCACACAAACATATAGGCGCATGCATTCATTTACACCACAGATAATTTTGTAGATCTGTTTACCCATCACATTCAACAAGCCAATTCAAATGATCGGTCATCAGTGCACATGACTGTGTCATAGAGCTGTCTTCTTCCCTGTGCAGTTTGACGAGGACGACGACATCGACAGCCTGAACAACCCCGCCTACAGCTACACCAAGGAGCAGACAGTCTTCACAGATACCCATTTATGAAACTGACTGTTCACCTGGATACCCATTTATGAAACTGACTGTTCACCTGGATACCCATTTATGAAACTGACTGTTCACCTGGATACCCATTTATGAAAATGTCTGTTCACCTGCCATATCTAGCCCCATGTCGTGTATGAATAGCGTTCTGTCATTTCTTGGGAAATTGCATGAAAACGCATGTTTGTGAACCACCCTTTATGAGGTATGCCTTCTGTCTCTGATCTGCATCATTTAAAGAGAACAATTCCACCACCATGAAAAGTTGAGGATTTCTGTCTTACATTAGGATTGTTTATACCCTAGAATCGTTGAAGGTGTTGATGTTTGATGATAATTTTTCAAGATTTTCTACTCCATGGAATTTGTCCATGTCCTATATGATTAGAAATCTTGGATTGTGAAATCTTAAAGATGAGTATGTCCACCAAAGATTTTTGTGTCTGTTATGAAGCTCAAAAGGTTATTGTTTCCTGACCTTTGTCTTCTGTATTTTAAACATGTCCAGCGGTTTGTTTTTTTTTAACAGGATTTGATTGAAGCTCGATATTGTTTTTATCTTTATATCTTGAGAGATTGAAACTATTTTGCTAAGCCATGTAAGTTTTGTTTTCACCACATGATCTTCAATTTTTTTTTTTTTTTTTTTTTTTTGGGGGGGGGGGGGGTCATTACACGTAGGTCACATCTACTATATCACATAGAAAAGTTTCTGTCCTGTCGCTCAGCTTATTAAAAGTTTTGTCATTATCTTCCAAACCTCTTTTATTGCTGTTTTTGTTTGTTTTGAAGGATGTTGTATTGCATCATGAAATCTTGTACATTTGATACTCATTAATCCCTCTGGAAGGTTTTGTTTCATTCAAAGCTTTCAGTTCTAAATGTATTTTGTCGTTTCCTTTAGCCTGATCTCGTTTTCTTCAGTCTGGCAGGAAAGTGAGCTGCACTGGTTTCCATGGTCACATCTTGGAAGCTATTGTACCTGTCCTCGAAGCTGTGCAGGGCCCAGTCTTGAAGGTCTTTGCTGCCAGTGTCAAATGTTGAATGCTTTAACTCTCAACAGTTTTTGAGATTTTTGCATGAATTTTTCGTAACATTCTGTGCATTATTTCTAAAATGATGATATTTTTGTGATGAATGTGTCTATTTTGTTGTTTTTTTTAGGTGACACATTGCTTCAGATAACAGAAATGTTGTTTTAGATGCCATAATTCCGGGAAGAGAACTGTCGATCACCGGTGATCGAAATTCAAGGGAAAGAACTGAAGAGAGTTTAAACACTTAAAAGTTTTCTATGTACTGCTCTTGCATTTCGATTTCCTTCCTTCAGCGTCTTCAGGTTGTGTGGAGGAGGCACCACCTCCAGCTTTATGCCTTGCTAGAGCTGTGGTTTAGTGGCAACGATAGAAACACAGACAACATTATCATAATGCAGTGTGATGGGTGGTACCGCATTCAACTAACTCAGCATGTTCAGTTGCATCGTAGAGTTTGTCACAAAGAGTGTCACATACAAGATGCATAATTATCTATTTCATCAACCAACTGTATAAAAGGTAGCGTAAGATCATTTACAACAATATTTCATTTCATAATATATGGTGTGAAAAATGAAGACTCCATGCTGAATAACAGAGCTATGTTTATTACTCTATTGCAACAAAGTTTCAGTTAGAGCTACAATTCAGCTGTAACAATCTGCGTAAACATATTGTTTGAAGCAGTCACCACATTGGAATTCTTACATTTATGTATGCCGTAGGACTTTGGCAGCATTCAGTAAAGAAGTCAGTGGCGCATTTTCATGTTCATCTGATAATTATTGAATTGTATTGTCATTTATCTGTACGTAGACGTTACCATGTGCAGATTTGTCTGTGCATGCTACCTCTTCTAAAGCGTGAGATGTACGAGCTGTGCATAATAAAGTGAGATCAATGAATAAATGTTAAAAAAACAAAAGAAGATTAAATGACAGACAACAGGGGGGGTGAGGACAGGTGGACAAGATTGTAGCAGGCGTCAGACTTAAGCACTAACCCAGTGTATGGCGGCCTTGAGGGCTGCCCACCTAACACGGTCTGTGCCATTGCCTCCTCGTACTTGTGAATGTAGTAACTGAACAGGTAAGTAGGTAGGTGGGTCTGAACGTTTGTGGAAAGGAACATGTATGTCTTTGCAGGTAAAATGTATATTAAACATAAAATTTTTTGTAGAACCATGTATTACCCTGCTTTTTAAATCTCCCTGTTGATCTTGCTTGATCTAATAGTTGAAAGGATTGAGGAAAAAATAGTTATCCCACACAGATAGAGGTCAATATTTCAAGAAAGAGAGAAAAAGAGAAGAATATTATATTTTATATAAAATATATAAATTAATGATCAGTATATTTAAGATGCCCTAAAACAAATTTTTAAGTGCTCAACCCCTTGGGGAGCAACGTTAGTTAAAACAAGTAAGAGGAAACCCTTTAAAAAAAAACTACAATTTGTTTCGAGGCGTTGTGCTGTCATCAGGCGCACGCGCTCGAAACAAATTTGTAGATAGTTTTAAAATTCCTCTTACTTGTTTTAACAATATATATTATATATATATAATTTATATATATATATATATATAATTTATATATATACAATTATAAACAAAGCTTGCTCTCATGTCTTAGATTGAAAAAAAATGGGGGGGAGTTTAGCATTCATATTGCAGTGGCAGATAATTCTGCCTAACTAAATATATATATTAATATTTTACTTATATAATAATTAAATATTTTTGATGAAAAATAAATATCAAAACCTTTTTTCTTAAATTTGGGAAATTTTTATTTTTTCAGCATATTATTATATTTTATTATATATATATATATATAATTTTTATATATATATTTATATATATATATATTATATATATATATAGTGGAGCATGGATAGATACGGTTATAGACATACCCCATTATATATGTATAGTATATGGTAGATATGTTGTGTGTGTGTTATTTGTGTGTGTGTGTGTGTGTGTAAACAACAAACATATATATATATATATATATATATATATATATATATATATTTATATAATAAAAAAATATATATATTATATATATATATATATATATTATATATATATATATATATATATATATATATGTAGAATGCTGAACATATATCTTCTTCCTTAAAAGCTGGTGCACTCAAAAATGAGTAGGTCACCATATATATGCATACATTGTTTGTTGTTTCACACACACACACACACACACACACACACCAGCCCTGATGTGGCCCTTTGCGGTCGGCTGGGCTATAAGCACATTATCTTATCTTACACACACACACACACACATATATATATATATTAATCGAAAAAAATATATGTAATTTTTTTTTCCCATGCCATTCTTCCCATGACATTTGTTCTCTGACATTTTCTTCATGACATTCCTACAGTTTGTGTCTTGGTAGACTCGTTTATTTTGCAGTGCAAAGGAAAATCAAATTGAATGTTCTTCAACTGAAGTCAGAGAAAGGACTGAATCTCCTGACCATAAAAGGACTATGGATAGGTTTCCAAAGATGGTATGATGATTGACAAAACAGCATACTATAGGCTGCAAGCTGTGAGGAGGCTGGAAGATATGCAGCTGAATTTTAGTTCATTCCACAGGTTTGCTTTTATTATTGCTTTCTTGTTGTAGGTCACTTCATACATTTATCTTGACAATTTTCACTCATCTTGTACTATCAGCCTAGAACACTGCTGTGATGTAACTGTTGTACGATCACTGTCTCTAAGTTTTTGAAGACTTATTCACAGCCAAAATGGTTCACATGTTTTACAGATTTATTTCAGCTTTTGGACTGTGTCTGTGAGAGTGTGTGTCTGTGACTCAGTTAGTTTTACCACTGCATAACCTTGTCTGTATGGTGTGTGTGTAAGTTTTGTGTGTGTGTGTGTGTGTGTGTGTGTGTGTGTGTGTGGCGTGCGTGCGTGCGTATGTGTGTGTGTGTGTAATATCTTTGTCAGTGTATGTATTACATGAAATTTTTACTTCCAAATACCTTGGAGCATGACAGACTTTTCACATGTGGTGGTTCATGAGAGAATGAAAGCATATTCTGTTGAACCTGTATATGATAATGTAAAGAAGGAATTCAGGTAAACCAACCCTTCCTACTCTTTGAAGACATACAGGATTTTTGATTCCTTTAAAGACTGTTTGCCTGGAAAAATGATATAAGCATATGTCTTCAGACCATGTGATTGTTTCTTCAGAATAGTTTACATTGGAGGGGGTGGGGGTGGGTGAGATGTAAATGAGAGAAATCTAAAACGATTATTTCTTAGTGTATTTTGGCATGTTTACATCTCAAGCAGAAAACATATCGGCATTATAAGAGAAAAATCTGGAAGGTTGCGATTTACATCATGCACGTCTTCTGTGGAATAGACTGGTTACCGTCTTCCCCAAAGCCACTTATCCTTACAGGAAACAGTCTCACCCCTTCCCTTCGACACCTGGTGGATGTAGCCCTGATTGTCATCATCGTTGGAAAATTGAAATGTTTTGCTCAAATGGAGCAACTTCCAGACACAGGAAAATCCACAACATATGTGAGAAGAAAATCTGTATTTTCACATGTTGCTGTTGATATTGCTGTACCTGTTATAACATACCTGTTGATATTGTTGTACCTGTTATAACATATCTGTCGATATTGTACACAGATCCAGTTGCAATCTGGTCTATTTTGCAGTTGTGTCGGGGTTTGGTTAGGTCAGAGGTGTCTGACATGCTGTCTGTGTTACGTTTATGTGATCTGTATCGTCATAAAGTTTACATATCTATTATAAATATGTATTTTGTCTGTGTTGCAGTTTAAGCTTGGCCTGTGTTGCGGTTGAATTTGTTTGTGGTCTGTGATGCAGTTGGGTTTCTGCCTGATCTGTTTTAAAGCGATTTATTTGTGCTGTCCTAGTTGCAGCCGGGTATGCATGTGGTCTGTGTTGCAAGATATACATTGTGTGTATTGCAGTTGAGTTTATATGTGATGTGTTTCATTTGAGTTGATACTTGGTGTTTGTGGCACTTGATTTAGTTGTTGTCTGCATTGCAGTAGAGTTTGTATGTGATGTGTTTCATTTGAGTTGATACTTGGTGTTTGTGGCACTTGATTTAGTTGTCTGCATTGCAGTAGAGTTTGTATGTGATGTTTCATTTGAGTTGATATTTGGTGTCTGCAGCACTTGATTTAGCTGTTGTCTGCATTGCAGTTTAGATTAAATGTGTCTGTGTTGTTGTTGAATGTATAGCTAGTTCATATTGAAGACGAGTGTTTAAATATCTTTATTGTACTGAATTTATATGTTGTCCTTGTTCAGTCCATGTATATGGTCTGTATTGTTGTGGTTTTTATATGTAGTGTGTATCGCAGTTGACTTTCTTATGGAGGTATTCATCATCGTTATAAACTGATAGGTGTTTCAGTTGAGTGACACTGTGTTTAAGCTTTTCTGGTCCATATTTCTAAAATTCAGTTTAGTTCATATTGAAGGTGTGTTTATATTTGGCCCATATTCTCGTCACAGCTGTCAAGCTTATGTGTGCAGTGAGTTTGCATTCCGTCATAAAACATGGCCCATTTAGGAGATGGGTGTAAAACTGGTCCACACTGCTATGTTGGTTATGAATAATATTCTATGACAATATATACATCATTAATACCATGCCATGCACTACGACACATGTCCACACTGCTATGTAGGTTATGAATAATATTCTATGACAATGTATGCATCATTAATACCATGCCATGCACTACGACACATGTCCACACTGCTATGTAGGTTATGAATAATATTCTATGACAATGTATACATCATTAATACCATGCCATGCACTACGACACATCTTTATCTGTTTTGTAGGTTATGAATAATATTCAATGACAGTATATACATCATTAATACTGTGCCATCCACTACGACACATCTTTACCTAAACTCAAGAGAAAATGACAATGATATACTATTCAGTGCTATTTAAAGACATTGAGAAATGTCATCTTCTTGGTACAAATCTCAACTGCTGAAAATATATTTCACATGCACGCAGATGCACTTCTGTGTTTACCCTTACACATTTACATGTGTGTGACATACATACATAGGTTTGTGTGTGAATATGACTGTGCAAACGCTCATGTGTGCACACACACATATGCACACATACTTGCATGCATGCACGCGCACACACACACACACATATTCACACACGTATGATGTGTATTGTGGTCTGTGGCACAAGCTGTATGTCATCTATGTCGCAATAGGCCTGTATGTGATGTATTTGAATTAAATTGATATGAGATCATTGTGACACCTGATTTAGTTTCAGAGTCTGTGTGGCAGTTGAGTTTACACATGTCCGTGCTGTAGTCGAATGTATATGTAGCCCTATTAACATTCAGTTTGCAGTGTTCTTTGTTGCATTCAATCTATATGTAGTACATAGTAATTTTGAATTCATATATATATATAATATATATATATTATATATATATATATATATATATATATATTGTGTGCATTGCAGCGTTTCTGTATGCAGTTCGTGCTGCTGTTGAGTTGGTGTGTGGTGATCGTTGCAAATGAGTTTGAACGTATTGTAATATGCTTTTAGGCTGATTAGTTGTGAAGTCTGTGTTGCAGTGGTCTTTATGTGTAGTTTGTGTTGCAGTTGAGTTGATGTGTGGTGATTATTGCAAGTGAGTGTTGATTTATATTTTATTTATTCAGTACATCTTTAATCTTGCTCAAGAAGAAATACACATTGCATGTGTACACAGATGCACTCCTGCATATATACTCATATTTACATAATCGTGGCATACAAATGTATGTGTATGTGTGAGAATGTCTGCATGGATGTGCACATACACACTTTCTCACACACAACACACATGATGTAAGTGTAAGTCTATTGTTTCTAAAGTTTTCTTTTGATGTTTGTTGCAGTTGATCATATAACAAATCAGTCGTGACAGGCGACTTTAAATCCAAGCAGTTTGCCATTACTTACCAGTTTACAAGGAGTCCACGACAGTAGATTTGTGTTGCATTTGGGTTCAAAGTTGGCAGTTAGGGTTTATGTTTACTCTGTCCTGCATCAGAGCCTTTTTCTGATTATGACTGAGCCAGATTGTAGTGTATGATTATGATTTGTTGCAGATACATTTTATCTGAACTGTTCCACAGTAGGGTCTGTCTGGCCTTTTGTTTCTGTTGAGCTGAGTTTGTTTATTTTTGCAGTTGTGTTTAAAGCTGGTGTGTGCTGTAGTCATTTTCCTAGCCCATGATGTCGCCGATGAAAATACTAGCTGGTTCAGAACAAGCATCTCTTCATATCTAGTCTACTGCTATCGCTACATTTGATTTTGTCATTGTTGCATTACTGTCTCCATCGCATATTTGTTGCTGTTGTTTTTGAATCTTGATATATTGCCATTGTTTTCGTACTTGTTCAATATTAGGGTCATTTCCGTACATGACTCTCATTTCATTTAAACATTAGTGTGATTGGAAGTGCTGTCTTGTTCAAATCTAGTCCATTCGCATTAAGTTTAACTGGGTGGTTATACAGTACACATCTCCTCATGATCTCACTTTTGTAGTTGTGCTTTTGGCGCTACATAACTATATTATACATATGTTTGTAATGTGTTGAACACATTTTTTCTATGAAAGAGTGGGAATTTAATAAGAACAGAAATGTATATCAAAACACAGATATGATCAGTGTGACCATTTGTATGTGTGTGAGGATGGGAGTTGGGGGCGCTTGTGCGGTGCGTGTGTTGGTTGTGTTTTGGGAGGTGTGTGTGTGTGTGTGGTCATGTGTGTGGGTGTGCATGTGCATGAGTGTGTTTGTGTGTGTGTGTGTGTGTGTTCATATGTATGGTGTGTTTTGTTTGTGCGCGTGCTCATTCAGCTGAAAGAGGGACAACATTGTAAAGGGGAAGGCGATAACATTGTGAAAGGGAAGGAGACAACATGTGAAAGGGAAGGAGACAACATTGTGAAAGGGAAGGAGACAACATTGTAAAAGGGAAGGAGACAACATTGTAAAAGGGAAGGAGACAACATTGTAAAAGGGAAGGAGACAACATTGTGAAAGGGAAGGAGACAACATTGTGAAAGGGGAAGGAGACAACATTGTGAAGGGAAAAGGAAAGGAGAACAACATTGTGAAAGGGAAGGAGACAACATTGTAAGGAAGGAGACAACATTGTAAAGGGAAGGAGACAACATTGTGAAAATGGAAGGAAGGAGACAACATTGTGAAAGGGAAGGAGACAAATTGTAAAGGGGAAGGAGACACATTGTGAAAGGGAAGGAGACACATTGTGAAAGGGAAGGAGACCACATTGTGAAGAAAGGAAAAGGAGACACATTATTGAAAAAGGGATGGAGACCACATTTTGAAAAGGGAAGGAGAACCATAAGTGGGAAAATGGAAAGGAGACAACGTTTTGAAAAAGGAAAGAAGTGTCATGTGGAGAAAGACGAGGACAATGTTGTAGTGAGAGAAGACGACAACATTTTGAAGAGGTGAAGGAACAACATAGGGGAGAGGACGGAGAGCGACATTGTGAAGAAGGGAATCAAAAACGTTGTGAAGATGAAAAGGGACAACACTGTGGAGAGGGAAGAGGACAACACTATGGAGAGGGAAGGGGAACAACATTGTGAAAAGGAAAGAAAACCTGTGAAGATAGGGAGGAACAACAGTGTGGAAAGGCAGGGGCACAACTTTGTAAGAGGGAAGATCTCGCTGTACTGGAGAGGGAAGGAGGTAAACGAGAGCGAGCGAGAGAGAGAATGTTGTGGCGAGGGAAAGGGACAGAGGGGGAGAAGGAAGGGAATTGCCTGAAGAGGTAGGGGGACACACTCACACACACACTCAATTTTCGCAACAACCTGCTTTATTTTGTTGACCACAAATGCAGCGGTGTTCTTTGGGAGAAACACATCTACAAACCTGCTTCTTCTCTGGTATCATCGCTATATCAGCCTTCATTTTCCTTCAACGAAAACTAAACAGCAAAGGCTTTAACTTTTAATCATAAACAGTTACATATATCCTTTTCATCCAATTCCTTTCAGTCAGAAATATGTACTTACAAAAATCAATGGATGTGTGTCTATAAGAACCGCAGTTGTCCACGCTTTAGCATCTACCATTAATGTTAAAGAAGATAAACAGTTCCTCACACGCATATTCACTGGCTATCATCTCATGAATAGCTGATTAAATGAACAACCAATAAACAACTTCTAAAGTTATATACTGAACAGGATGATAACATAAGTTCGTAAGCAACTTAATCGTTTTTTTATTTCAGGAAATCTTAAGAATTGCATTGAAATAAAGACTATTCAGGGAAGGCATTTTAGGAAGTCGTCTCTCTCTCTCTCTCTTTACACACACACACACACACACACACACACACATGTTCAAAGTATACATTAAAACCTCAAGGCACTTCTGGTGATGTCTACAAGGGAAATAAATGTGATCCTATCAGATGATGACTTCCCCTTATTCTTCCCCCACATAAATCTAGCTAGCTGCCCTTATGTAGGGGCATCTATTTCAGCATGACAATAATGTCAATACTGCTGGTAAAAAGAAGTAATAACAAATTCAATGGGAAAAATTGATGTTTTCTCTATTTTAGAGTAATCAAGAAAAAAAAGAAAATACTAGAGTTTATCATGGACTGAACATTCAAATGACATGAAACAGCTTAGCTAATTTTGAAAGATTTCATTCAAAGGTGTCGATCACATGTCAGACTGCTACTCTTAGGCATCACAGATGTAAGTTTCAAGCCTATATCAAACAGTGTTATAGAAACGAAAAGCTAAGAGTATTGCAAATATCATAAACCGTTGAAAATATCACAGGGGCTTTTTACATCAACAAGGAAAATTCTCCAGTGATATTCTGTTGTGAAGCGTACCCACTGATGAATCTTCAAGCATTTTTCAAATTCTGCTATAAAAAAAACAGATGAGCACATTTCAGACACTTTGGTGATTGATCAATGCCGTATCACAGGTTCTGACATTTCACTTGGAACTTCTGACTTATCTCGAACATTGTTGACTTTCCAATTCACTAACACATGACGTAGTATGTCAACAGGGTGACCAGTCTTCAAGTGATGTTTATTGCACAGCTTGTGACATGTGTATATAAGCAATGTTTTGCCTGCAGAAAACTGATGAATGAACTGTTATTTAGCGTCCATTAATTTTACGCAGATAGAAAATAAGCCATTAGTTTTCTACATGCTCCACATTTTTACTTTGTGTCCTTATACAATGCTGCCCCCCCCCCCCCCCTTCCCAAATGATACTGAATGTATCTTAATATCAGAAATAAATGCATGAAATGTTTTGTTCAAACAAAGATGATATTAAGGCTGAGAAGAGGACTCTTAAAAGGGTTAATTTCTTTTCCTTTAAGCTTTTTTCTTTAACAATTTTTTTTTAGTATCCATCAATGTTATGCAGACATAAATTACACCATTAGTTTTCCACAACTTGTTCCACACAGTACTTTGTGTCATCAAACAGTGTTCCAGAAAGCTTAATGTTAGATATATTTACATGTAAATTGTATTCAGACACAAGATGAAGGCACAGAAAAGGACACTGGAAGCATTGTAATATCAGCAAGTAATAATGCAGTGAATATCCGATGTATCCAGCCCAGCACTGAACAAGAAGTCATGGAAGCTGCCTGTGACAGCCACGTTACGCTCTTGGCCCAGCTGCCCAAATCACTGAGCCAGCCCATCCTCCACAGGAAATGGGTCTTGACCTCTTAAACATCTTGACGGTGGATCACCAGTAGCACCAGCAGTTTGGCAAACGAGGGCAGTGTTTTGGCAAAAGCTGGATTCCTGATATCAAATATACATCAGAATTATAGTAAATATCAGCAGTACTCAGGCCCTAACAGAAAACACTGATTTCTGAACCCAGCAGCTTAATATTTCATAATCAAAAGTCCACTGAAAAAGGAAGTTGGCAGCATTAAAACAGAACAAACATTTCATGAAATTAATGCCATGTGAAGGATGAAACCAACCAACAACAACAACAACAACAACAACAACGACAAGAACCAGAACAAGCCATAACACTGACTTCTTGTTAGGTGATCTAATTTCAAAAACATCCCAAGAAACTAGAATCTTCTTGACGGGGCAGTGAGAGAGGAAAGATGGGCGGAGAGGGTAGTGTAAGAGAACTCAAACCTACAGAACATGTCGCAAGAACAGTGCTACAGCCAGGGGGAAACACACTGGATACTGTTCCTTGCAGACTGGATACTGTTCCTTGCAGACAGGATACTGTTCCTTACAGACAGGATACTGTTCCTTGCAGACTGGATACTGTTCCTTGCAGACTGGATACTGTTCCTTGCAGACTGGTACTGTTCCTTGCAGACTGGATACTGTTCCTTGCAGACTGGATACTGTTCCTTGCAGACTGAATACTGTTCCTTGCAGACTGGATACTATTCCAGTTTTCTTAAATCAAAACAAGAAGAACATCTACACTGGTTTCTGCAAGACATATGCCCATTCCTTGAGGAACAATTGAAAGCCCTTGTAGTCAGTGCTGAGCACATGCAAAAACAGCACAACTACAACAATCATGAACATTCATCCATGCCATCAATGAATTAATAAAACAACAACAACAAACAAAAAAACATGACCTCATAGAAATACTAGATCTCTATTCTCATCTGCATAAACAGAGAACTATTCCTTTGGTTTTCAGTAAACTTTGAAAAGACATAATGACAGAAGTTCACATCTCTTTCAATCGGCAATAAATTTCAGAATAAACGGTCCCCCTTCAACTGGCATCAGATTACATGATGAACACAGATCTCCTTCTCCAACAAACCTCAAAATGAATAGGTTTTCCCTCAGGGAAAAGCTGCCCACATCCAAAAAAAAAAAATCTGAGTCCCCCCAAACAGGCTTCCTTAACATGAATAAGTACAGTCTTCCATCACCAATACACACATATAGGAAATAGAGTCCGTCTATAACCAGTAAACCTTAAAGGAAAGAGTCCCACCATAACTAATAAACCTCTGGAGGAATTAAAGTTCTTCTGCCCTTCTGTCGTCAACACGCCTCAGTAGGAAACAATCCTTCCATCACCAATCAACCCAAAAGGAAAAGATTTCTTCACTCGCCAATAAATCCAAAAGAAATAGAATGCTTCCATCATCCTTCACCAAAACATCTGAGATGAAGTCAAGGGCTATCACCTATAAATTGAAGAGGAAATAAAAGTCCTATCTTTAATAGAGCTAAGGTAAAAAACAAATATATATATATATATAATATATATATATATATATATATATATATATATATATATATATATCCCTCCCATCATTATCATCATAAGAGAGAGAGAGAGAATGTAGTCCTTGTATCATCGGGACACCCTACAAAAACTATAGTCCAACTTATATCAATAGCCCCAGAGAAAACAGATCACCTTTGATCAGTAACACATTTGGTGAGGAAACAGACCTGTTGCTAATCTAAAAGAAAACCATGGAAAAGGACCCTCTAGATGCCTTAGATCCTTTCATTTAACAACCATACGCCATTCAGAGAAGGTAGACCTCTGCCAAGGTCAAAGCCCTGCTAAGGTCAAGCTTCTGTCAAGATCAAACTGCCAGGTCACGCTCTGCCAGGTCGAACCTCTGTCCGAGGTCACACTCTGCCAGGATCAAATTCTGCCCAGGTCAAACAGATTTCTACCTAAATTTGTCACTGTGCTGTGACTGAATAAATGCCCACCCAGACCCACACCACATCGTCCAAATTCACAGATTTTGATAGATCTATCCATTTGATTTTTTTCACCTTGAGATCCATGCATTTCTTGAGATCTTACGAAAATTCTGGAAAATTACCCATTTCATAATACTAAAGAAACAGAAAAATAAATGCTGGATCTGTCGTTATATCCGACTTTGCGTCAAATATCAATGGACTTGTCTTTAGGCCACATATTACCTTTCCACTGAGTTTCAGTAGTTCTTGTGTAGAGTTTCAGTAGTTCTTGTGTAAGTTTCAGTAGTTCTTGTGTGGAATTTCAGTAGTTCTTGTGTAATCTTGCCAACAAAAAAAAACAAGTGGGTTTGTGGATGAAAACATTATGTTCTTGGTGAAGTTATTGAATACCAAAAGAAATAGGCCCATTTCCATCTCTAAGCAGCTTCATCAGGAACACACTTTCCGTGGGCAAGAGACCTCATGATGACAGATCAATATGATCCATTTCCTGTGACTTACACAAATGCTGTAATTAACTGAAGTCTTTGTGCACTGTTTTCTTTTGCATGCCGGATAGCTCTCCAATTATTAGATGACATGTATCTGGATAAAGAAAAAAATTCCATTCCCTAACGCAAATCTCTAAAGGGGAAGAGATGCCCTTCCCTCTGCCGCAAAACTCTCAAGAAATAAAAGATTCCCCCTTCTCTCTCCAACATGTCTCACAAGGAAGAGAGACCCCCTTCCCTCAGCAGTATGTACACCTCTCACAGGAACACAGAGTACCTGCTATCAGTCTATGTCTGTGTCTATAGAGCTCCAAAGAAGAGTCATCTCCCACTTTTTTCAATATACCTCATGAAGAATACAGATTCCCTTCATCAGCAACAAAGCAGAGAGAGAGAGAGAGAGAGAGAGAAAGAAAAGATGTACAAGAAGAAAGGGAAAAGCAGCAAATAAGTCTGTTTAAAAAAAAAATTAAGGTGGCATAGGTCCAGTTTGTGTGAAGCAACACAATAGGAAAAGCCACTGGACGAGACCTACCCCTCCCCCCATACCCCTAGCACCTCTACCCCCTTTTCCCCTTACCTCCTGTTCCACTCCCACCCCCTCCACCCTACAGAAAAAAAGAAACAAAATCAAAACAGCAACTCTTCCATAATAAGACTGAGAAGAACATTCCAATAACAGACAAAAAAAAAACAGCACTCGATCCCCTAACAGCACACCTGACAGGACACAAAGACAGCACTATATCCCCCTAACAACAGACAAAACAGACAGCACTAGATCCCCTAACAACAGCACTAGATCCCCTAACAACACGCCTGACAGGACACAAAGACAGCACTAGATCCCCTAACAACACACCTGACAGGACACAAAGACAGCACTAGATCCCCTAACAACGGGCAAAACAGACAGCACTAGATCCCCTAACAACAGCACTAGATCCCCTAACAACACACCTGACAGGACACAAAGACAGCACTAGATCCCCTAACAACAGGCAAAACAGACAGCACTAGATCCCCTAACAACAGCACTAGATCCCCTAACAACAGCACTAGATCCCCTAACAACACACCTAAACAAGACACAAAGACAGCACTAGATCCCCTAACAACAGCAAAACAGACAGCACTAGATCCCCCTAACAACAGCACTAGATCCCCTAACAACACACCTGACAGGACACAAAGACAGCACTAGATCCCCTAACAACAGGCAAAACAGACAGCACTAGATCCCCTAACAACAGACAGCACTAGATCCCCAAACAACAGACAGCACTAGATCCCCTAACAACACACCTGACAGACACAAAGACAGCACAGATCCCCTAACAACAGGCAAAACAGACAGCACTAAATCCCCTAACAACAGACAGCACTAGATCCCCTAACAACAGACAGCACTAGATCCCCTAACAACACACCCTGAGAGGACACAAAGACAGCACTAGATCCCCTAACAACAGGCAAAACAGACAGCACCCAATCCCCTAACAACAGACAGCACCAATCCCCTAACAACAGACAGCACTAGATCCCCTAACAACAGACAGCACTAGATCCCTAACAACAGGCAAAACAGACAGCACTAGATCCCCTAACAACAGACAGCACTAGATCCCCTAACAACACACCTGAGAGGACACAAAGACAGCACTAGATCCCCTAACAACAGACAGAAAAGACAGCACTGGATCCCCTAGCAAACACGCCTGAGAGGACAAAAGGACACAAAGACAGCACTAATCCCCTAACAACACACCTGACAGGACACAAAAACAGCACTATATCCCCTAACAACACGCCTGAGAGGACACAAAGACAGCACTAGATCCCCTAACAACATGCCTGACAGGACACAGGACCCATTCCAATGATGCATTATTCATGATATTTGAACGTCATGGCAACAACCCTGAGGAAAACCAGAGATTTCATGGAGCTTTTCAGATCATCATCAAGTCAGCAGCAACAGGAAAAAATAACACAAAAAAACAGTAGGGAATGGGGGGGGATAGGGGGGGGGGGGGGAGGGGAACGAGGGTTAAAACGGAGGCTGAAGAAGATGAGGAAAGCCAGAAGATGAGCAGACAGGCTGCTGGAAGAAATAGTCCGCTCTTCCTCCGCAGCCGGCAAGGTCACACATGGGTCTTAATTGTCCTAACTGGTATCCTGTCACTATCACAAAGAGCTCGCTCGGAGCTATGAAGACAAACACAGCGCTTTATCTTAAAAATGCCGAAGTCATATACATCACATTTACATCAATCAAATCATGCCCGGTTTCAAACAAGACCTACTACTGATTACAGACGACACACACGTCATTCTGAACACGATGCTAGTAGGTCATGCATGATGCTGATGATGTTGTCCAGCCAGTGAGGGACCGTCCTCGTGGTTGCCCTCCTGCCAGGGTCCGGTGGTCAATGGAAACCCCCTCGGGCAGGGTTGAGTCTTCCCAAAGTCGATCATCCACACCCCAACCCTTCCGTTGTTGTCATGGACGAACAGCAAGGAGCTGCCGATCAGCTGCACAGAAACACAGGAAACTGATCAGTCTGCTTCTTCCCTCTGGTACAACATCCAAGGGAGACATCAACATAATTAATTAATTCATTTCTTCTTTCCTTGAAACTTTCAACAGATACAAGATGCGGTCAACCTACCACTCCACTCTTTTTAAACACATACATACAATCCAGCTTCTCAGTCAGTCTTTCATTCATTCTTTACCAAGTTTTCACTGTCAACAGTCCACTTCATTAATCAATCAATTCATTCATTCAATCCGCAAATTCCACAATAAGTTCATTTATTCATTTGTCTTAATTAAAAAATAAATTCATTCATTCAATCCACAAATTTCATCAATAAGTTCATTTATTCATTCATTCCATGACAACTCTCAATATTGATTGGATGACAGGGAAACGACTGGCAGCTCTTTAGTCAGCACTACCCAGGTAGGCAAGATAATGTTGCTTATACCCAGCCGAACGCAAAGGGCCACATCAGGGCTGCCCAGGTAGGCAGCCCGTGTGTAAATGAGTGTGGATTGTAAAGCACTTAGAGTTTGGTTTCCAGCCGAGGATAGACACTATACAAGTATTCATTATAATATAATAATATGAACAACTTTACAAAATTAATCAGTCTTCTTTTTATTTCTTCACTAAAAAAAAAATAATGTGAATATGTATACATAATTAGTCAATCAGTTCATTCGTCAATTCCTTAGCAATTATTATACAACCCACATATTTCAATATTTCCTAAAAATTCATTCCTTAACTTTTAACGTCAACAAGTAGATTATTATCAATCAGGTCATTCATTCATTCCCTTACAAGTCTCAACATAGCCACATGATTTAGCACTTCTCTTCATTAATTCCATACACTTTTAAATGTCTGTAATTAATTCACATTATCAGCCAGTCATTTTATTGATGAATTTCTCTACACACTTCAGTCACATTTATTACAGAAGTGGACAGAATGAGGGAAGCTGTGTTTACCTCGTGAGATCGAAAAAACTCTGAAGCCTGTTGTTTCTCGACCACAGCCTGTAGCTTCTGAAGATACTCAGTCTGAAGTAACAGAAAGAACACACACACACACACACACACACACACGCACGCAAACACACACACACACACACACACACACACACACACACACCATTCTACAGCATTAACAATATTGATTTTGATGTGTACACAGTGTTGCCTTTTAGTTAGTAAGTACCGTAAAGTTCGGACTATAAGCCGCGACTTTTTTCCCCAGCTTTAAACCCTGCGGCTTAAACAACGATGCGGCTTATTTGCGGATTTTTCCGATTTCAGAAGCATCACACCCTCGTCTATTCTTAGCTTCTCTGTAACTCACCATATCGTGTTTACTGTTCATGAATTTTTATTATGCTTTTAACTACGATTTTCTGTGCAATCTTGTAATGGAATCAGTGACCCGTTCAGAAATACGGGAATCGACATAAGTAAAGCCCATTACTGATATCTTTTTTCATCAGTTTATCTTATACAAAAATACGATCGCTTCGAACGGCGCAATGTGTTGGCCGTTTCCGACCTGTTTAATCTTGACTATAACACTAGCTGAATTACGAACAAAATAACTCAGCACTGGCACGGTATTAAGCGAAATAAAACAGTCGAATCGTTTCATTAATGTTCTGGTTTGTTATTATATGCGTTATCTTACCAAGTGCGTCTTGCAATTCAAAAACGATTAGCGCATTCAACTCGGTCATTGTCAGACCTTGCTTCGATCCGCCATTGTTGAAATCGTGGACAGGGAGTGAAGGTTTGCATTTGATACCTTCGCTTTGATTGGCTTGCGCTTTCGAGTACTCAACCAATCGCTTAGCTTGATACACCAATGAATGCAGGAGAGAACTGCCTTTCTAGCGCATCGTTAATTAGCCTAATGCGTTGTTTTTCGGTGTTTTTTTTTTTAAAGCAATGATGTTGGAAAGACAACACTTGTAAGAAGCCTCATAAAAACTTCGATTCTAATTGATTTAAAACACCGTAGGGCGAACTATCTTTGTTCTGACCTATTTAAACACCAATGAATGCAGTGAACACATTGTATGTGGTGATTTTCGACACTAGCCTATGTAAACTCAACGCTCGGCCAGCTGCCACTGCGGCACATCGGACTGTGTTGAAAATATCTGCGGCTTATAAACCGGTGCGGCTTATTTGTGAAAAAAGTTAAGATTTTTAACAAATTTAGTGGGTGCGGCTTATATACAGGTGCGCTCAATAGACCGAACTTTACGGTAAAAAAAGAATATCACATGGCATGAATAAACATATTGAAAAGGTACACATGAATCCTTCTTAGTGTACATTGGGAATTCCCTCAGAGCAGAAAAAGTTCCAAGGCTACAGTAACATTCACTTTGAATTATACATAATAGTGCTTTAAAGATATACATGGCATTCCATATACATTGTCTAAAAGGCTTTCCTCACTTTCCTTTATGGGATGTATGGTGTTCTGCCTAAGCAGAAATCACATTCATGTTTGGGCACAAATCACATTCAACACAGAGCATGCACGTTTCTTTCAGCAATTCCTTTCTTAGCGTTCATCACATTCCTCGGAAAGCACGCATTTCTTTGACAGCACACATCCCAGAACATTCCATTCCATTAAAGGCCCAGTAATAAACATTTATGCTGCTTCATCTTATGAAGACTTACAAAATGCCTACAACAACAAACGCATACAAAAAAAAGGACAAAGATACACAAAGAAAGCAGCACGGCTGCTTCATCTTATGAAGACTTACAAAGTGCCTACAACAACAAAAACATACAAACAAAAGGGACAAAGATACACAAAGAAAGCAGCACGGCTGCTTCATCTTATGAAGACTTACAAAGTGCCTACAACAACAAAAACATACAAACAAAAGGGACAAAGATACACAAAGAAAGCAGCACGGCATCGAAATGCATTTCTCCCGCTCAGCAGTAATTTACACCCACACCACACCACACCACACACACACACAGTAGAGTCACCTACCAGTAGTGCTGTGCCTTCCCCGAAGAATTCCCTGAAGGCGTCAGCCACGTGGTCACGTGTCTTAGTCTTCTTGAAATCCTTGTTGGAGCTGCCGTCACAATTCTGAAACAGATGTGACCCCCCCAGGGTAATACGTGTGTGGGCCCCTTACGCTAACAGCCGTCCCTAAGCTAACAGCAATACACATTTTCTTTGCGGATGTAGTAGCCTACTCATTCTTTCCCACAGCTGCGCGCGTGGCATGTGTTGTCCATCACACCAGTTTCAGATAGCGCATGCTTCCAGTGCAATCCTGCCCTATGGAAGATGCTATTTACCATACTTAACGGCACTGTAGCTGGCCGTTTTGTCTGACCCGGCCGTTTTGTCCGAGGCTGGACAAAACAGCCGGGTCGGACAAAACGGCCAGCTAAAACCCGGCTGTTTTGTCCGACTTTAAATTTTCTGTCGGACAAAACGGCCTGGTTGGACAAACCGGCCGGCTCTAAGTAAGCGGCCGTTTTGTCCGATATTTCACTGGCAAAGAAAATTGTATAAATTTGTCGCATTCTGTTTCTTCTTTTTTTTCCTGTCTGTCTACCCCCAAGTAAAGAAATCACATGGAAAAAACCCATTCGGCCGTCATGCCCCCAGGTGGCCAATTTGGCGTCTTAAGCTGACCATTGGCCGTCAGGGACCATGACTATTGAGTGGGTCTTATTCTCGTGATTTCTTTACTTGGCTGCAGGAGAGAGAGACAGACAGACAGACAGACAGAGACAGAGAGAGAGATCACGATACAACATTTGAGGTGACTGTCAAACCGTTGGGGTCTTGGGACAAACAATTGACGCACCCTCAATTTTGAGAGTCTGACGTTGTCTGTGACCTTCATCTTGACCTTAATTGCTTTGACATATTTGGAGAGCAGTAAACCAAACAACCTTCATACCAAGTTTCAGCTTTCTATGTCGACCGCTGCCTGAGATATGGCTAAAAATAGATTTTCGGTTTTGAAGGTCACATGTCAAGGTCATAACCTTGACCTTAAAAATTTGGAAAAGGTGTATTTAAGCCACCCCCTCCTGTTTTCTTGCTTCTTTGTGTATTTGCAGTATTGTCTTTTTCAGTGCAGATAGGGCTGTCTTTCATCTACCTTTATGAGGAGACTACGACCTTAATCGGTTTACAATATTTGGATGCACCATAAGCCAAATCACCTCCATGCTAAGTTTCAACATCATATGTTTTCCAGTGCTCAAGATATGGCTAAAAATAGGTTTCCAGTTTTCAAAGTCATTCGCCAAGGTCATGACCTTGACCTTGAAATATTTGTTTGGAATATCTTCCAACTAAGGTGGCACAACATCACATAAAATTTGAATTGCTTCTGTCTACCCGTTCAGAATACATGATTGCAACAAAAAATTTCCCCACCCTCAAATTTTTAGGGTCCAGCTATCTCCTCGAACTTGACCTTGACCCTGATTGGCCTACAAAGGTCGTACGTCAAGGTCATGACCTTCTTGTTAGGATCTCTTGCCATTCTTGTGCCACACCACCACACATAGTTTGACGCGACTCTGACTTTCCGTTCGGAAGATATCCTTGCGACAGACATAAAAACAAAAAACAAAACAGAACGCAACGAATTTACACTTCTTTGCCAGTGGAACTGAGCAAAGAACAATTTAAAAAATATATCGGACAAAACGGCCGCTTACACAGAGCCGGCCGTTTTGTCCGACAAAAAATTGAAAGTCGGACAAAACAGCCGGGTTTTAGCCGGCCGTTCTGTCCGACCCGGCCGTTTTGTCCTACCTCGGACAAAACGGCCGGGTCGGACAAAACGGCCGGCTACAGCACTCTCTCTCTCTCTCTCTCTCTCTCATAGTGACCAGGGATAGTGTGGACAGAGGCACAGACCCAGTTCTCACTGAACGCGCGTAAATCAGAAATACCATGGTACGTGTTCACTCATCATGTGAGGGGAGGGTGCACTACTGTGTTTTATTACAGAAATTACCATTTCCTTTTCAAACAGCCTTTCTCTGCGGTAGATTCCAAACTCACTGCATTAACAATACACATATTTGTGATTAACCAACAACAGTGCCGAGAATGATTATAGCAAAATGTTCTGTGTGGGGATGCTGGAAGAACACGATGCTGCTGATAGGATAGGGGGCGCACACACGTGCCGTTCATC
>CM031605.1:65911328-65923828 GCA_018398815.1 Conus ventricosus | reverse complement strand
CACGCAAAATCCCATCACCAACTTTTGGAAGAGAAGGCTAGTTTGGCCGTTGGTATGGATGACACGTTACACATAGCATGCACCCTGCGTGAGAATTTGAGAGAATGAAGGAAGTAAGGAAACTGAATGAACGATATTGACTGCCAGACACATCCCCGGTGCTGACCTTGATGCCCTCTATCCGGAACCCCAGGCTGTCCGAGGAGCTGGTCTGGTCTCTCCACTGCATGTAGCGGTGCTTGGTCACCGCCTGCTGCACGTGCTCCTCCTCCGTGGGCGCCCCGGGGTCCACCTCCGTCATCTTCTGGTACATGTCCTGCAAGAGAAGCAGACAGACTGTCGGCATCTAGAGGTACGTCGTCATCTTGTGGTACCTGTCCTGCAAGAGAAGCAGACAGACTGCCAGCATCTAGAGGTACATCGTCATCTTGTGGTACATGCCCTGCAAGAGAAGCAGACACGACTGTCGGCATCTAGAGGTATGTCGTCATCTTGTGGTACATGTCCTGCAAGAGAAGGAAAGGGAAGACTGACTGTGCGCGTCAGGAGGTGCCACGCTGGGTTTCGGTGCGTGTACGCGCCAAGCATAAGCAGGGTTTATAACAGATTGATACACGCAGGCAGACGCTTGCACACCCATCCACCCCTAACCTAACTACACAACACACACACACACACACACACACAACACACACCACACAAGCACACACATACACGCAAGCACGCACGCGCAGGCAAGCAAGCACACACACACAACACACATGTCGGTCTGTCTCTCTCCAGTTATGTCTCCGTCAGTATGCCTGCCTGCCTGCTCTCTCTCTCCTCTCTCTCTCTCTCTTGCGCACACACACACACACACACACACACACACACACACACACGTACGCACGCACGCACACACACACACACGTACGCACGCACGCACGCACACACACACACACACACACGTACGCACGCACACACACACACACACACACACACACACACACACACACACACACACACACACACACACACGACGCACGCACGCACGCACGCACGCACGCACGGGAACGCACGCACGCACCACACACACACACACACACACACACACACACACACAGATATTAGTAAAGATTCACATACCTTATCTACTGAGAGAGAGAGAGAGAGAGAGAGAGAGAGAGAGAGAGAGAGAGAGAGAGAGAGAGAGAGAGAGAGAGAGAGAGAGAGAGCGAGCGACCATGAGACAGACAGGCTGACAGACAAACAGACAGAAAAGATATCCGCATTCACACACAATAAAAGGGGCCACGAAGTACTTGGGTGACTTCATCATTAATTTCTCCCCGCTGAGCTTTGTTTACCCAGCGTGTCACCCCGATCACCCACCCGATAGCCATCTCCTCCAGCCGTGGGGCCGACCCAGGAATGTTCAGGCGGGGCACTCCACCTGCCCCTCCACCACACGCTGTACTCTGGTCTCTCTCACACAATCAAACACCCCTGCTGCCTAGCTTTACCTCTCTATTAGTACCGTGACAGGGACATGTTTATCAAATTAGGCGGAGGGGGGGGTGGGGTATGGGGTGGGTGGGGAGTGGGGGTGGGAGGGTGATGGTGGGGGGTGGGTGGGGTGGGGGGGGGAGGAGACATTAACGGTGTACAATCGACTGGAAGGACGTAGGGGCAGAAACCCAGACACTTGTCGTCAAGGTCAAACAGTCAGTCCTCTTACCTTTCAGTCAATTTTCTACCTGAATCCACGGTATAATTTCTTTATGTATATCCAAAACTACCACTAACAGGCGCGGACCACATTTTTTTTCCAAAGAGGTTATCCAACGGTTTCTAAAAAACGGTGTTTTTTTCCGGGAGGTGGGAGGGGAAGAATTGAGAGTTAGGGGGTGTGGGTAGGGGTGTGGGAGGAGGGGGGGGGGGGGGGGGGGCGGGGGGAGGCGAGAGTGGGGATCGTTTTCCAAAGATTCGTGCAAGCCAAGGAGGCAGCTCCTCTTTCAAATTTTTATACAAGCGGGAAAGAGGATGAAGGGGGGGGGGGGGGGGGGGGGGGGGGGGGGGGGGGGGGGGGGGGGGGGGGGGGGGGGGGGGGGGGGGGGGGGGGGTGGGGGGGGGGTTCATCTTCGAATTTGTCAAGAGCGTGGGGAGGGAAGAGAGGAGGTTGAGGTGGGGGTAATCTTTTAACTTTTTTGTAAAAACGAGAATGAGGGAAACCAAAATTGGGATCAATCTGGTAAAATCTCAGCCAGGATTTAGCCACTACTCCATCTTCCCAAACTGACATTCTACACACACCACACACACACACACACACACTCACACACACACACACACACACACACACACACACACACACACACACAACACAATGTTACGGGGGGTTTCATAAAGCCTGGAATCTCCCCCATCCCTGATCCGCCCCAGACCAACACATTGTAACCGTTTTTACCTACCTGAATCCCTCTTGTCTCAGCTACACGTGGACGACACATGGGAGTTTCTAGCTCAGGTTGTTTACTGTGCAGGGAGTGAATGAACAACCCCCCCCCCCCTCCCCTTCAACACAACCCCTTCTTTGTGTATGCTATTGGCTCGCCGGATCCAAGCAGTGATAGCCAATCCGTATCCACATCAAGACTTTCAATTCGAATCTGGAAGCCTCGAGTTTCTTCCAAAGAGATCCATGCAGGAGGAAGAAGATACACCCGAAGGTGCGGGAAGGACCCAGAGGAGCACTGTCCTCAACCGCCGAACAAACCAGCTGGGAGCAATCCTGCACCACCCTGGGAAGCCTGCGCTGTGTTCACATAAGGTGCAGGCACGCACAGGGCATTCTGTAAAGACGTTGAGGGACATAATTGCTCCCTGGCAGATGCCATTGTGTAATGGCCACTGGATGAGACACGGCAGAACCTCCATGGGAGCGTTCCCAGCCCATATTTCACGACTGCTGAGCTATTCGGCGAACAACGCTACCGTCAAAGCAACTGCACTATTTCTGATGAATTTTGTTTAAAAAAAAAAAAAGAAAGAAAGAAAGAAAAGAACAGCTTACCTTACAATGGCAGTAAAACCGAAGGAAAAAAAAAAAGGTCTGCCGACTGATTTGGATCCGCATCGATATTCAGTGGTTTTGTCTCGAGACCACATTCCATATTTCGACCAAGTTTCGTTGAAAATGGATCCGTAGTTGTTACATCATTCTGCTGACAGGTAGACATTTCAATTGCAGAAGTATCACGGGAGATAACTTTCATTTTCTTTGTTTCATAATTATATGTCCATAAATTCCACGGTTTTACAATTACATGTCCACAATTTTACAATTACATGTCCATAATGTCCACGGTTTTACAATTACATGTCTATAATGTCCATGGTTTTACAACTACATGTCCATAATTTCCATGGTTTCATAATTACATGTCCATAATTTCCACAGTTGGTAACATGTCCACAATTTCTAGTTTTACAATTACATGTCCATAATTTCCACGGTTTTACAATTACATGTCCATAATTTCCACGGTTTTACAATTATATGTCCATAATTTCCACGGTTTTACAATTATCATGACAATAATTTCTACGGTTTTTACAATTACATGTCCATAATTTGTACGGTTTTTACAATTCACATGTCCATAATTTCTTACGGTTGATAATATGTCCATAATCTCCACGGTTTTACAATTACATGTACATAATTTCTACGGTTTTTACAATTACATGTCCATAATTTCCACGGTTTTACAATTACATGTCCATAATTTCCACAGTTTTACAATTACATGTCCATAATTTCCAAGGTTTCATAATTACATGTCCATAATTTCCACGGTTCGTAATATGTCCATAATTTCCACGGTTTTACAATTACATGTCCATAATTTCTACGGTTTTACAATTACATAATCCATACCTCGAGGCTGCTGCTGCTTGCGGCACCCATTCACCTTGAATACTTGGAGACTGAAGGAACAGAGAACAGGGAAGAAAGCTTCCCTTCAAAAGGAATTTGGAGTTCGAAGCTCCTTCATACACCTGTTTGACATTTTTGAGGTTATTTGCGTTTGTTGGTGTTCGTGTGTGTGTATTCTGAGTGGCAATGTATAAGATCAAAAGGACAAACCGACCTTGAATAAAATGAATGTTACTCTGTGTCTGTCGTCTCTTCTGTTGTTTCGTCAGCTCAGAAAATACAGACAAGCTTGGAAAAAAAGGAGTTGATTTACTCTGTGTGTGTGTGTGTGTGTGTGTGTGTGTGTGTGTGTGTGTGTGTGTGTGTGTGTGTGTGTGTGTGCGTGCGTGCGTGTGTGCGAGCGTGCGTGCGTGTGTGCGTGCGTGTGTGTGTGTGCGCGCACGCATGTGCATGCGTATGTGCGTGTATGTGCGTTGTGTGTGTGTGTGTGTGTGTGTGTGTGTGTGTGTGTGTGTGTGTGTGTGTGGTGTGTGCGTGTGTCTGTGTGTGTTTCTTGGGTGTCATGAGCATTGAACTTTTCTATTTCCCATTGATATTTTGTTAGTTTTATATCTTAAGACCTGAGAATACATCCCGATGGTGACCTTGAATGCAACCCTATATTATAAAAGTAGCGGAGGATAATTCCAGCTGTTTGGGAACCCCCTTATCGACAGGCAGACAGACAAGACCTAGACAGATGGAGAGATAGACCCATAGCCACAGGGCCAAAGACGACAACCTGGCTACTCCACACGTGACCTACATTCCTGAGAGACAGACGGAGACATGGACTCACATACACAGGGCCAAAGACGACAACCTGGCTGCTCCACACGTGACCTACCTTCCTGAGGGTTGGCTTGTGTTTGGCGGCCATGATCTCGGACTCCAGGAAGGTCCTGACCCCCATCTTGATGTCCATGACACACGGCCCGCAGAACTCGCACAGCAAATCCTGCAGCTGGATATACTCTGGCCGCCTGTTAAGGCTGATAGCTGACACAGTGAGGGTGGCCTGTTAAGGCTGATAGCTGACACAGTGAGGGTGGCCTGTTAAGGCTGATAGCTGACACAGTGAGGGTGCAATGAGGGGAAGAACAATGCTAAGACAGATGTGTCATGACAATGGCTAAGACAGATGGTCATGACAAGCTAAGACAGATGGCATGACAATGCTAAGACAGATGGTCATGACAATGTTAAGACAGATGGTCATGACAATGTTAAGACAGATGCTAATGACAATGCTAAGACAGATGGTCATGACAATGCTAAGACAGATGGTCATGACAATGCTAAGACAGATGGTCATGACAATGTTAAGACAGATGCTAATGACAATGGTAAGACAGATGTCATGACAATGCTAAGACAGATGGTCATGACAATGCTAAGACAGATGGTCATGACAATGTTAAGACAGATGCTAATGACAATGTTAAGACAGATGGTCGTGACAATGCTAAGACAGATGTCATGACAATGCTAAGACAGATGGTCATGACAATGTTAAGACATATGCTAATGACAATGCTAAGACAGATGGTCATGACAATGCTAAGACATATCTAATGACAATGCTAAGACAGATGTAATGACAATGTTAAGACATATGCTAATGACAATGTTAAGACAGATGGTAGTAACAATGTTAAGACAGATGCTAATGACAATGTTAAGACAGATGGTAGTGACAATGTTAAGACAGATGTTAATGACAATGTTAAGACAGATGGTAATGACAATGTTAAGACAGATGCTAATGACAATGTTAAGACAGATGGTAATGACAATGCTAAGACAGATGGTAATGACAATGCTAAGACAGATGGTAATGACAATGTTCACAATGCTAAGACAGATGCTAATGACAATGTTAAGACAGATGGCAATGACAATGTTCACAATGCTAAGACAGATGCTAATGACAATGTTAAGACAGATGGTAATGACAGTGCTAAGACAGATGGCAATGACAATGCCAAGACAGATGGTAACGACAATGCTAAGACAGATGGTAATGACAATGCTAAGACAGATGGCAATGACAATGCTAAGACAGATGGTAATGACAATGCTAAGACAGATGGCAATGACAATGTGAAGACAGATGCTAATGACAATGCTAAGACTGATGGTAATGACAATGCTAAGACAGATGGTAATGACAATGCTAAGACAGATGGTAATGACAATGCTAAGACAGATGGTAATGACAATGTTGACAATGCTAAGACAGATGCTAATGACAATGTTAAGACAGATGGTAATGACAATGTTCACAATGCTAAGACAGATGGTAATGACAATGTTAAGACAGATGCTAATGATAATGCTAAGACAGATTGCAATGACAATGTTAAGACAGATGCTAATGATTATGTTAAGATAGATGGTAATGCCAATATTAAGACAGATGGTAATAACAATGTTAAGACAGATGGCAATGACAATGTTAAGACTGATGGTAACGACAATGTTAAGACAGATGGTAATGACAATGTTAAGACAGATGGTAATGACACTGTTAAGAAAGACGCAATAACAATGTTAAGAAAGACTGCAATAACATGTTAAGAAAGACGGTAATAACAGTGTTAAGAAAGATGGTAATAACAATGTTAAGAAAGATGGTAATAACACTGTTAAGAAAGATGGTAATGACAATGTTAAGAAAGACGGCAATAACAATGTTAAGAAAGACCGAATAACAACGTTAAGAAAGATGGTAATGACAATATTGAGAAAGACGGTAATAACAAAGTAAGAAAAGATGGAAATAACAATAGTAAGAAGATGATAATAACAGTATGTTAAAAAGACAGAAATAACAATGTTAAAAAGGAACAAAATCAAGAAAGACGGCAATAACAATAACACAGCGAGAGAGAGAGAGAGAGAGAGAGAGAGAGAGAGAGAGAGAGAGAGAGAGAGAGAGAGAGAGAGAGAGAGAGAGAGAGAGAGAGAGTGTTGATTGATTGATGATTTATCGATCTTAAATACGCAAGGATGAAGATTTTAGGCCAAAGCCTAGTCTTGCAATCTGTCATTGCCATGCATAAATCATTCCAACACATATCACTCATACTGACAATTTAACATGGCAACACTGCAATGTAATTCCACAATGACAAGGAGACTATCCATAAACGTCATGATGACATGGTGGGTAGTTAAACAGAAGGAAAGAAAACAAACAAACAAACAAATAAAAGCACAGAGAGAGAGAGAGAGAGAGAGAGAAGAGAGAGAGAGAGAGAGAGAGAGAGAGAGAGGGAGAAAGAATGGTAAGTACAGGAGGAGAAGAGGGATGGTAGACAGGGTGGGAGTGGGGGTGGGCAATTTAATGGAGTAGGTTACATGTTTAGTCGGTGTATTCAAAGTATGGTCTACAGACGACTTTGCGAACGGACGTTAATGATTTTAATCGAATAATCAAGTTACTGAGACATAAAATGTTCATGTAAACGTTTCTTGAAACATTTTAACGTATTCGTATTTTGTAGACTCGCTGGAAGTGAGTTGCAGATATAGGGTCCACAATAAATGAGGCTTGTTTTGTATTGATCAATGCGTGGGTAGGGGAGAAGGAATTTTCTCGAGCCGGAAGAGCTGTTCAATCTTGTGAAAAGGGCATCGATATAACATAGCATGGTATCTGTCGAGATTGTACACATAAATGATGCCTTGCTGAATTCCAATTGCTTACTCTGAGGAAGTATGTTCAGTGCTTTTAGTTTTCATCTGTTGTTCAAGGTACGGCAGGAAGGAGCAGCTTTGCTGCACGTCTGTGGAGAGAATTCAGCCTTTTTTTGTGCACATCACTACTCCCATCCCACACTGTTGAAGCGTAATTGATACGTGACATTATGTGCGCATTGAAGAAAAGTTTAAGCACAGCGCTGTTGACGTAGCGCTTTAATTGAGATAACAGGAAAAGTTTTTTTTAAAGATTATATTGCATACATTATCGAGATGGGATTGCCATTGCAATTCTTTATCTATTATTATCCATAAAACACGATGTTCATCTACCTGTTCGATAGAAGTGCCATTCAACTGAAGTTTTAGGCAAAGAAGAGTCAATTGGTGCTTTTCGCGGGTGGCTATGATCATAGATTTAATTTTGGCTGGGTGTATGACCACTGAGTTCGAATGACACCAGTCTGACACGTCGTTTAGACTTTCCTGGAGAAATGTTTCTATTATCTGTAGACCACTACCATTTGTTTGGAGTGACGAGCCATCAGCAAATGAATCTGTCGTGACTTTTTCATCTGATATGGGGCCTAGTACTGAGCCTTGTGGGACTCTAGTCTGACAAACACTGATGCGGAGGTTTGCCATTAAGCACCACACACTGAGTCCTGTCATTCAAGTATGACTGGAATAATGAATGAGACTGTCGATGAATGATTCAAGTGATAGACAGTTTCCTTAAAAGAATGGAATTATCAACAAAACGAAACGCCTTTTAGAAGTCAAGAAAGACAACTCCTGTCATTTGTGATTGGTTCATATTTGAAAGCCACGAGTCACACATTCGTGATAATGCTGTATGGCAAGAGTGATTAGATCGGAATCCAGATTGGAGTGGGTGAAATAGTTTGTCTTTCTCCACGAACTGAGATACGTGTGCGTGTCTGAGACTTTCGAGGAGTTTGGACAGAACTGATAGTAAGAATATAGGTCTGAAATTATTTGGGTCCGACGAATCATTTGAGTTTGGAAGGGGGGGGGGGGGTCACTTTGGCATTTTTGAACGCTTGAGGAAGATATTAGTTTCAATTGATAATACATACATGTATGTAAGACACTCAACAATGTAAGGTACAGCGAGTTTGAGAAGGAATGCGGGTATGTTATCAGGACCCACGGATTTTTTTCCTCATTCTTTAATTGTGCTATGTGCATTCCTACTCCATGTACAGCAAGAGGAGGAATATGGAGTGAGTTACCGGATCCAAGTCTTTTGTTTGCAAAATGATATTAGGGAAGTCGGAGATCTATATTCATTAGATACTCTTAAAGGAGAGAGAGAGAGAGAGAGAGAGAGAGAGAGAGAGAGAGAGAGAGAGAGAGAGAGAGAGAGAGAGAGACAGACAGACAACAGACAAACAGGACAGAGAAGAGAGAGAGAGAAAGAGAGAGAGAGGACAGAGAGAGAGAGACAGAGAGAGAGAGACAGAGAGAGACAGAGAGAGAGAGAGAAGAGAAGTCCTTTTTTTCAGCTTGTTCCAACTCCCCCCCCCCTCTCCCCCCCCCCTCCCCCCCCCCCCCCCCCCACCACACACACACACTCGCGCGCGCGCACGTACACACTCACACATATACACACACAGACACACAAGCAAGCGCGCACGCACGCACACACACACACACACACACACACACACACACACACACACACACAAACACAAACATGAAGGATATCCCCCCTCCCCCCTCTCACACAACACACACACACACACACACACACACACACATCACACATGCAAGAAGATACGCTGGCCGTCCCTCTCTGTCAGACCCCTGAACTGGGGCACACAGGGCAGCAGCACGTCCCCCATCAGTCGTTGCAGACTCTGGTGTTCCCGTTTGTCCAGCTTCTTCAGCACACAGCCCGCCTCGCCCGCCTGGAAGTTCCCTGCACATAGAAGTGGCCTGGATTGTCACGGGGTCTGGTCCAGTTCAGTCCGGTTCAGCTCAGGCCAGGCCAGACCACGTCAGGCAAGTTTAGGCCAATCAAGTCCAGTCCAGACTAGTCCAATCCAGTCCATCCAGGGCAATCCAGTCCAGTCCAGTCCAATCCAATCCAGTCCAGGCCAATCCAATACAGTCCAGGCCAACCCAGTCCAGTCCAATCCAGTCTAGGCCAATCCAGTACCAATCCAGTCTAGACCAATCTAGTCTAAAGCCAATCTAGTCCAGTCCAATTCAATCCAGACTAATCCAAACCAGTCCAGCCCACTACAGTCTAAGCCGATCCAGTCCAGTCCAATCTAGTCCAGGCCAATCCAGACTAGTCCAATCTAGTCCAGTCCAATCCAGTCTAGGCCAACCCAGTCCAGGCCAACCCAGTCCAGTCCAGGCCAATCCAATCTAGGCTAGTCCAATCCAGTCTAGGCAAATCAAGTCCAGGCCAACCCAGTCCAGTCCAGGTCAATCCAATCTAGGCCAGTCCAATCCAGTCTAGGCCAATCAAGTCCAGTCCAACCTAGTCCAGTCCAATCCAGTTCAGTCTAGGCCAATTCAGTTCAGGCAATACTAGTCCAGTCTGGGGACCGTTGTCGGATGGATGCGGCGGCGCCCTCCGAAGGGAGAGCTCACTCACGCCGGCTCCGCGACTGAATAACTAATGTCGTCAGTACGGGGCTTAGTAGGTAGTGTCCTGCGTATGTTGGTTCAGAACAGGCACCACTGAACGCCACCGAAGTGACTCGGCAGCAGCGCAGTGTCTCCTCCGGCGGGTGACCTCATGACGACACTGACTGCTCCAAGTGGATTGCCGGTGCCGGGGCTGTAGCGGGACGGACCGAGCTGTGGCTGTAATGGTAAGGGGGGGGGGGGGGGGGGGGGGGGAGTAGAATGAGAGGCGTGGGTAAAATGCCACTGAGGTGCCACGGGAGAAAAAAAAGAATCTCTACAGGTGACTGTATCTCCTGGGCCTGGTTGACACCGAAATATATAGTATGAAAGGAAGCGTACAGTGCAGTCATGCAGTCTCTGATAAGAATACAGCTCCACGGCATCATTTTCATCCTCCTCACTCTCATCGATCAGCATAAGTCAAAGTCTCAGATTCTCGTGCCCTGCTCTTCTGATCTCAGTTTCGATGTCCTCGCCACGTCTTCACATCTGGTGGGTTCCTATCATTGTCACCGGTGTCGTCAATCCATGGGACAAGTGTTGGACGGATGTGATGCCCTCCCCCCCCCCCCCCCCCCCCCCCCCCCTCCTTCGTCTCCCTAGAAGGGAACACGTTCGTTTAGCAGCTAAGCAATTATCATCATCATCAGTATGGAGCATAAGAATTATGTTCTGATTATCATCACCAGTATGAAGCATAGGAATTATGTTCTGATTATCGTCATCAGAATGGAGCATAGGAATTATGTTCTGATTATCATCACCAGTATGGAGTATAGGAATTATGTTCTGATAATCGTCATCAGTACGGAGCATAGGAATCATGTTCTGATTATCGTCATCAGTACGGAGCATAGGAATTATGTTCTGATTATCATCACCAGTATGGAGGATAGGAATTATGTTCTGATTATCATCATCAGTATGAAGCATAGGAATTATGTTTTGATTGTCATCATCAGGATGGAGCATAAGAATTACGTTCTGATTGTCATCATCCGTATGGAGGACAGGAATTATGTTCTGATTGTCATCATCAGGATGGAGCATAAGAATTACGTTCTGATTATCGTCATCAGTATGGAGCATAGCAATTATGTTCTGATTATCATCACCAGTATGAAGCATAAGAATTACGTTCTGATTGTCATCATCCGTATGGAGGACAGGAATTATGTTCTGATTGTCATCATCAGGATGGAGCATAAGAATTACGTTCTGATTTCATCACCAGTATGGAGCATAGGAAGTAACGTTCTGATTATCGTCATCAGTATGGAGCATAGGAATTATGTTCTGATTGTCATCACCAGTATGGAGCATAGGAATTATGTTCTGATTATCATCACCAGTATGAAGCATAGGAATTATGTCCTGCTAGGCAGTGTCAATAAAACAGCCACCACCAAAGTGACCCGGCACCAGTGCAGTGTCTCCAGTGACGGGTCGCCTCGTGGCTACTTGATACTGACTGCTCCACTGGGAATCGCCGATGCCTCGTGGCTACTTGATACTGACTGCTCCACTGGGAATCGCCGATGCCTCGTGGCTACTTGATACTGACTGCTCCACTGGGAATCGCCGATGCCTCGTGGCTACTTGATACTGACTGCTCCACTGGGAATCGCCGATGCCTCGTGGCTACTTGATACTGACTGCTCCACTGGGAATCGCCGGTGCCTCGTGGCTACTTGATACTGACTGCTCCACTGGGAATCGCCGGTGCCTCGTGGCTACTTGATACTGACTGCTCCACTGGGAATCGCCGGGGCCTCGTGGCTACTTGATACTGACTGCTCCACTGGGAATCGCCGGTGCCTCGAGGCTACTTGAAACTGACTGCTCCACTGGGAATCGCCGATGCCTCGTGGCTACTTGATACTGACTGCTCCACTGGGAATCGCCGGGCCGGGGCTGTAAGGGGATTAGCCACAGTGTGACTGGGAACAGGAGACTGGATAACTGACGTGGCTGTAGGTTAATGTCACTGAAGTGATACGGGTGATATGAGAGACAGAGAAAGAGAGAGACAGAGAGAGACAGACAGACAGGCAGACAGACAGAGAGAGAGACAGACAGAGAGAGAGACAGACAGAGAGAGACAGACACCGACAGACAGACAGAGAGAAAGACAGACAGAGAGAGACAGAGAGAGACACAGAGAGAG
>CM031605.1:65866328-65906328 GCA_018398815.1 Conus ventricosus | reverse complement strand
ACACACACACACACATACAGAGAGAGAGAGAGGGAGAGAGACACAGAAAGAGAGAGGGGGGGGGGGGGGGGAGAGGACACACACACAAACATACACCTCTCTCACAAACACGTACGTAACACATTTGCACATACACGTACACTCATATCTATACTCACGCCCGCACACGCACGTACGCACACACACATACATGCACGTACGCAAACACACACACACACACACACACCACACACACACACACACACACACACACACACACACACACACACTAACACATGTACACGCGTGCGCGCTCGCACACACACATACAGAGAAAGAGAGACAGAGACAGACAGACAGACAGACAGACAGAATAGACAAACAGACAGACAGACACCAACCTTGGTGGCGGCCAGTTGAATCCAGGGGTAACGATGTTTTTTTGAACACTTGGATGAAAGGCGACCAGCGCACAATACTTCTGATCTTCTTCCACGAACTTTGCTGGAAACCACACACACACACACACACACACACACACACACACACACACACACACACACACACAGAGTCACACACACACACACACACACACACACACACACACACACACACACACGCACTGAGACACGTCTGCAAAATCATTGTGGAGTGTGTGTGTGTGTGTGTGTGTGTGTGTGTGTGTGTGTGTGTGTGTGTGTGTGTGTGTGTTGTGCGTGTATGCGTACGTGCGTGCATGCGTGCGTGTGTGTGTGTGCGTGTGTGTGTGCGCGCGGTGTGTGTGTGTGTGTGTGTGTGTGTGTGTGTGTGTGTGTGTGTGTGTGTAATCTGGCTGTGATATTCTCAGCTACTAGACCAGATAAAGACCGTTATTACATTGAGTGGCTTTGTAAACACGTACGTAGAAGGGCATAGGGCGTATTCAGTTGGCACCAGGTCAACTACTACAACTGTAATCTCTCTCTCTCTATCTCTCTCACTCACACACACACACACACACACACACACACACAACACACACACACACACACACACACACACCACACACACACACACACACACACACATGCGCGAGCACACACATATACACACACAAACACACAACCTTTCTCACAAACACACATATGTAAACACATTTGTACACACACGTACACTCATATATGCTCTATACTTACGGACGCGCGCGCACTCTGAGTCTCTCTCTCTCTATCTCTCACACACACACACCACACACACACACACACACACACACACACACACACACACACACATACACACCACACACGTGCACTGGAGAAACTTAGGCACGCACACACACGCACGCTCACACATTCACAGAGAGAAAGACACACACACAAACACATAGATAAACATATACATGTATACTCACGGACACACATTCACACACACACACTATTTCACACGTTAAGGCACACCTACATGGACACACGTTCACACGCACACACATACATGCAAGCGTTCGCACGTAAGAACACATCTCCACACATACGTACGGACGCACGCACACATACCGCGCGCACGCGCGGACACACACACACACACACCACACACACACACACACAAAGTAAGCACTCTTCCACAAATGCACGCATGAGTACACACTCACATACGTTTACGCACAGATCAAACAAACACACACACACACACACACACACACACACACACACACACACACACACACACACACCACACATTCTCTCTCTCTCTCACACACACAACGCACAAACTAACTTACAAACACATACAAACCATCTCTCCCCCCCCCCCTCTCTCTCTCTGACACACCACACACTCACGCACTATTAACACCACACAACCCCCCACACTAAAAACAACAACACACACTCACACACTCCCACCACACTCAAACACACACACACACACACACACAACACACACACACACACACACACACCACACACACACACACACACACACACACACACACACACACACCAACCCACACACACACACACACACACACCACACACACACACACCACCACACACACACACACCACACACCTACACCCTACCCTCTTCAGCACAGGTTTGGGTCTGTGTGCGGCGGGGGCGGCCTGCTCTCCGTCCATCAGACACGAGTCACACTGACAGGGCGGCATGGCCGACATGATCTCCTGCAGGTTCCGCCCCTCCATCAGGGTCAGCACTCCTCCTCACTGATGACTGCAGCAACGAGCTGCTCCAGTGCAACGACGGCTTGTCCACAGGGGTGGCCGGACTGGGCAGGGCAGGAGTTGCTCCCCCTGGGCTGCAGTCCTCACCGCCTTCCGAACGTCGTGGACCTCCTCCAGGAGAAGAAGAAGAAGAAGAAGAAGAGTCATCCCTCGAAGAGTCGTGTCCCAGCTTCCCGGGCACGTGAGCATCGGCTGGAGGTGGCTGGTCCAGGAGCATGTGGTCGCCGCTGTTGATCATGATGGTGATGGTGATGGTGAGGTGTTCCTCGCTGATCTGATGAGGCTTCCAGAAAGCGCCTTTCTCCAAGCCCAGGTGAGGCTGATGAGGTTGTTCAATGATAGGCCTGCATCTGTCCAGGTTCCAGACAGCGGTTTCCAGCATCAGTGCACGAGCTGACAGATCCCAAAGGTTAGGTCTGGGGCGATGAGGATTCTGCACTCATGGTGGCTTGTTCTTGTGTGCGTGCACGTCCCAGCGGATGCTTCAGAGTCAGGGACTGTCAGAGAGGTCACTGGTGAAGGTCACAGGAGATCTTGTAGTTCAGCCGCTCTGCTGCGCGTGTTTGGGGGAAGAACGCTATGTCGAAACGTGCTGCATCTCTTGTCGCTGATCTCCACGCAGAGTTAAATCCCCGTTGTCCTTAGCATCAGCCTCGATACCTTCATCACATCGTCATGACGACCAGGGCTCATCTAAAAGACCATAACGACGATTCCAGAATCTGTTGGACAAAAGGGCAGAACGTACGAGTCAGTGGAGGTTTGGCTGAATACGTGCTTTATAGAAATGTGTTCAGAAACTTCCAACAGCTCCGTTAATGTTCATGTTCAAACTGGCCTTGTACTCTCAAGATCTACACTACTTTTTAATCGTTAAGATCGTGATACAAATACTTCTGACCACACAATCAATGTCGGTGCATTGTAATCAAAATTTTATGCGAAACTAAATAAGCACACTTCAGTTCTGGTCTTCGCCTTGGCCTGTCATTCCAATAATGACCAAATGTGAAATTACACTACGATGCTTTTTTTTTTTTTTTTTTTTACAAGCAAAGGAGACTTTTAATTTCATTAAAAAAATCAGAGATCACCACGGCACTAAAAAGTCCGTCACCACCACCCCCAAAAAAAAAAAAAACAAAACCAACAACCAACACACCCCACACACACACACACACACACACACACACACACACACACACAACACAAACAACAACAACAAAACCCAGAACTCCAAATAAAGGTCTAACGCTAGCTGAAATAAGCGTTTCCACAAAAGTTCAAACAATTAAGCTGAATGCCAAGACTTCAAAAAAGACATTTCTGACACTTTACCCGTTTCCAGCTTGAAACTGGTGAAGTGCGTACCGGCAGACGACCCTGGGACCTTTCATGAGAAAACAAACGAGTTCCACTGAATGTTTTGACTTCTTAAAAACGGTCCACATTTCTCAGGCACTGCCTGTTCACAAGAGAGTCAAATGTCTGAAACTTTCCACATTTCTCGATTGTACCTGGTCACAAAAAGCATCAACTGCCTGATTTTGAAAAACAAAAAAAAAATCAACGTTTCTAAACACCCACCTGGTCAACCAAAACTGTCATAACTGTGACATGGTCCATATCTAACTTCAAACAGACCCAAGGCGTTTTTTTTTCTCACCCACCACAATAAACCACTCTCACTCTACACTCCACTCGCCTTTCTGAGCAAACCACTCCATTTGTTCGCCCGCCAACCAGTCAGTTCGGCAGGCAGTCAGCGGGCGGAGTCGCTGATTTCATCTCTGCACACGTCGAAAACAATCCAGCACAAGGAATTCCACTCGACGACCGCAGTACTACGCTCCACTGGTCCGCTTCAATCCACACTCTGCCTTAGGGCAGAACAACCAGAAGCGACGTTCACACGAAGCACGAGTCAGATACTCCACAGTTGAGATACTCCACAACAAGTGAGTTGCTCCACAAGTGAGATTCTCCACAAGTGAGATACTCGCGTGAGATACTCCACAACAAGTAAGATACTCCACAACCAGTAAGATACTCCACGACCAGTGAAGGACTCCAGTGAGATACTCCACAAGTGAGATACTTCACCACAGTCTGAACCAACCACGGTTAACTCAGTTCTGCAAGATCGGTAACTTTCGGGTAAGAGGCGTCGGTAGGGAAAGAGAGGGTGGGTGAGGGGGGGGGAGGGGGGGGGAGGAGGGGGGGGGGGGGGTGGAGGTGAGAGAAAGGAGTCGAAACTGCGAATATCTAACATGCCAATGCACTTCATTTTTCTTTCTTTCTTTTTTTTTTTTAAAGCACGCAAATTATCCTCACAAGATGACACGGATTCACATTTGCAACGCGCTCAGGATTTTTTTTTAAAAGCATTATAGAACTATTCAAGACACTTTATTTTCTTTCATAACAACTTTGTGTTGTGGTGGGAACACATAAACACATGACATATGGTACACAACATTGAATAATGTAAAATGTGCAAATGCATTCACACCTGCACATGCCCACAAATGTAAAAACAATATAAATAAAGTAAGGCTTCTTCCTTCATTCCTTCAAATACCATTCGTTCCTTCAACTACCTTAATCGTTCCTTCACTACCTTAAATGTATGGGGTCGCCCGCTATTGTGTGGGGCCGCTAATTGCGCGGTGACTATTTGTCATTCAACCAGTCTCTCAAAACAGTGTAACAGAAAGAGGGTTAGGGTTAGGGTATTCTGTTCTTCTCTTTATAGATTAATATACTTAGCGCCATTAAAAACCGCCACGGGACCCGCGCAATAACGCGGGACAGATAATTAGTTAGGGGTATGAAAAAATAAACTTTACCACCACCAAAATAACAAGCAAACACAGGACACAGATCAACATGGCGGAATCAGTAATCGCAAAAAACGGGTGGAAAAAGCTAAGGTCACTATTACCTCATGAGGAAATGTTTTGGCCCCGGTTTTACACGGCGCTAAGATATGTTCCAGGCGCGCATAGCACCCGCGCACAATACCCCCCAAAGTACCACGGGAAGAACCCATCACATACGCGTATGGGGGTCCCGAGTCGCCGCGGCTGAAGGCGAACTGAACTAGCTAAACACATTTCATGGGAAAGGGAGGAAAGGGCTGTGAAGGCCGAGAGGCCTTAAGATGAACATCCTTCACGTGGTGTCAGTAGCGTGGTGTGTGGGTGTGTGTGTGTATGCGGTGTCAGTATATCAATGTGCGGGACACGGAATGAAGGGCAATTGTTGTGTTATGTGTGTGTTATGGGTGTCTGTGTGCGGTGAGTGTTATGCTGTTTGTGATGTGGGAAAAGCACTATTGTATTTTCTGTGTATGCATGTGTGTGTTGGGTCTCTGTGTGCGTGTGGATGTGTACTGTCGTTTGTGTTGGTGCTAGGTTTTTGTGTGTGGTGTGTGTGTGTGTGTGTGTGGTGTGGTGTATGTGGTGTGTTGTGTGTGTGGTGGTGTGTGGTGTGTGTCGCACACGCGCGCGCGGGCATGCTAATTAATAGCCTGAATCCAGCTGGGCAGAGGTCCAAGTCGATCCCCATGGACGTGTCCATACTCAGCTGACCGTGACAATGACCTTATGTCACTGGGCTGGTTACAACCAACAATGTTCTCTCTCCTCTGTCTCTCTGTCATGTCTCTGTCTTCTCACATGGTGTAAGGTCTCGCGGTAGCTTAACCATATTTACCCGAATAACGAGCCTATTTGCCCCTTTTTTGTATCCCTTTCGCCTGTTTGTCTGCTCTCTTTGGAGGGCAATCTATTGTCTGTCTGTCTATCTCTCTGCCCCCCCCCCCCCCCCCTCTCTTTTTTCTAAGGGCATTACTGAAAACTGGCTGAGTTTTTAAAATTTATAACAAAAAAAACAATCGATTCTTACCGCTTTCTCTCTCTCCTCTCTCTCTTCTCTCCTCTCTTTTTTTTGGGCCCGGGTATTTCTGTCGCCTCCTCTCGCTCCCTCGGTGTAGGGGGTGTGTGTGTTGTGTGTGTGGGTGTGTGTGTTTGTGTTTTGCATGCGTGCGTACGGCGTGTTTGTTATGTGTGTTTTGTGTGCTGCATGCGTGGTAAAGCGTGTGTGTGGTATTGTGTGGTGTGGGGGGGGGGTTGGTTGTGTTGTTGTATGTGTTGTGTGTGTGTTGCGCGCGCGCGTGTGTGTTTGCGTTCGTGTGTGTTTGTGTATGTGTTTTGTGCGTGCGTGTGTGGTGTGTAGCACGCCGCGCGCGGGGCGTTTGCGTGTGTGGTTTCGGCGCCCGCACGCACGCGCGTGTTTTTGGGAGACAGTAGTAAAAGCGTAATGTCCTTTAAGGCAGAAAAAGAACAGAACTTTTTAAACTCCGGGCCACATACAGGCCCTTGAAGAAGCCAAAAGAAGGAAACATGATATGCACATGAACTTCTCATACCACCCTTTTTTTCACTCCGTCTCAACAAAAAGTTTTGGGTTGTTTTTTTTTTCTAGCTCTTTCACATCACCCTTCTATTCAATCCCTCCACCCTCCTACCGGCTTTGCGTCGTAAAAAACAGGAAACGCATGCTGGTGCGAGCGTGCGTGCGCGCGCGCTCGCGTGTTGTATAAAAAGCATAACAGTGGCCCAAAGGGGATATTAGACAAAAGGGGAGTTTTATATTTGGGGTTTTTCGGGGAGGAAAGAATGTGGGGAAAAAGATTTTTGCGTAGGGGTTTAGAGGGGGGGTAGGGGTTTTGGGGGGGGGGGGGGGGGGGGGGGGGGGGGGGGGGGGGGGGGGGGGGGGGGGGGGGGGGGGGGGGGGGGGGGGGGGGGGGGGGGGGGGGGGGGGGGGGGGGGGGGGGGGGGGGGGGGGGGGGGGGGGTGGGGGGGGGGGGGGGGGGGGGGGGGGGGGGGGGGGGGTGGGGGGGGGGGTTTTGGGGGGGGTTTTTTTTGGGGGGGGGGGGGGGGGGGGGGGGGGGGGGGGGGGGGGGGGGGGGGGGGGGGGGGGGGGGGGGGGGGGGGGGGGGGGGGGGGGGTGGGGGGGGGGGGAAAAATGGAAAAAACCTGAACGGAATGGGGGCTCAAAAAACCAACAAAAAAACCCATTAATTTGGGGAACAAGCGGGAATTAAAACGATCCGGGTTCCGGGGGGGGGGGTTTTGTTTTGGGGGAAAGGACGCCCCGAAAACCCCCCCCCCCAAAAAAAAAAGGGCCCCCCCCCCCCCCTCCCCCCCCCCCCCCCTCCCCCCCCCCCCCCCCCCCCAAAAATTTAAAAAAAGGGAACAAAAAGTTGGGGGGGGGGTGGGGGGGGGGGGGTGGGGGGGGGGGGGGGGGGGGGGGGGGGGGGACAAATGAATCGTGGCCCCAAGAACGACCCTACTCCGTGGTGTACAACAGAGCGAAGAATCGTATGACTTGGCGGAGATCTGCCAACTTCCCTAATTTCCCTGTGGGGGAGCAGTCCAGATGTCACCGTGTCCAAGATGTTGCCAAGTCTACAGGTCACCGTGTCTACGGGGTCGCCGTGTCTACAGGTCACCGTGTCATTAGTCACCGTGTTTATCAGTCACCGTGTCTATATGTCACCATGTCTAACAAGTCACCATGTCTATATTTCACCGGGTTGTCTATATGTCCACCATGTCTATAATCACCGTTCTATATGTCATCATGTATACAGGTCACCGTGTCTATCAGTACCGTGTCTATATGTCACCATGTCTACAAGTCAACGTGTCTATCAGTCATCCGTGTGTATATGTCACGTCACCGTGTCCATATGTCGTGTGAAATGTCACCATGTCTACAAGTCACCTGTCTTATGTCACCATGTCTACAAGTCACCGTATCTATAAGTCACCGTGTCTATATGTCACCATGTCTACAAGTCACCGTGTCTATATGTCACCATGTCTAAAAGTCACCGTGTCTAAAATGTCACCATGTCACAATCACCGTGTCAAAAATGTCCCATGTCTAAAAGTCACCGTTCTAATGTCACCACGTTACAAGCACCGTTTTCACAGTCACCATGTCTACAAGTCACCGGTCTTATGTCACCATGTCTACAAGTCACCGTGTCTATGTCACCACGTCTACAATCACCGTGTCAATAAGTCACCACGTCTACAAGTCCCCGGTCTATATGTCACCATGTCTACAAGTCACCGTGTCTAATGTCACCATGTCTACAAGTCACCGGTCTATAGGTCACCATGTCTACAAGTCACCGTGTCTATACGTCACCGTGTCATTTTTTCTAACTTAACCGTGCCCCAAATCTTAAACCAACCCAACCCCAACCAAACCCTACCTCTATCCAACCCCAAACGCAAACCCAAAACTATAACTCAAACCAAAACCTAACCCCAACCAAACCCACCTCAATCCAAACCCCAACGCAACCAACATAACCCAACCAAACCTAACCCCAACCAAACCCAAACCTCTACCCAAAACCCCAACCTACCAAACAAAACACAACCAAAACCTAAACCCCCAAACCCAAAACCCCTAACCTATCCAAACCCCAACGCTAACCAAACTATAACTCTAAAAACCTAACCAACCAAACCCTACTCTTCAAACCAACCTAACCAAACTAATCTACAAACCACTAACTCAACAACCTAACTTAACCACAACCCTCAACCTTACCCTTAACCTTACACCCAGGCACGGTGACATTTCAGACAGGTGGACGTTTAAACACTGGTGACATAACAGATCCCCCCAATGAGACGAAAGAGGTGGCGCAGCGACACGTTTAGCATAGAGACATTTAGACATGGTGACACCGACAGTGGCCCATCCCCCCATCCCCCCCCACCCTCTTCTCTTTCCGCTCCCTTTGCTTCTCTAGTAATTGTTCTTGTGCGATGACGTGCAAAAAAAACAAAAAAAACCCAACAACAACAACAGCAACAACAACAACATGTTTTGCATCCATATCACACTTGTACGAGCAAAAAAGCCACTCTCGGCACTTTTGACCCAAAACCATCTTGGGTTCCACTTCTAACCAACTTTGTTCCCATGAAAGCCATGTGTTTATCTTTTGGCGTGCTTAACACGAAAACACACACAGCAAAGCATACGAAATTTCCATCCGGTGATCGACCCACAAATAGAACTGTTTTAAAAACGTCTGTACAGAATGCAGTTGTACATCCAAAATTCCTGACGTTCCACAGTTTACACCTGTAAATGTTTACAACCCTAAAATTTCAGCAAGCATGTCCAGATATCTGTTGTGATCACGAAGTAGACGATACGATACAATGCACTACAGTATGACTACAACACAATACAAAACGAGACAAAGACAAGAAAAGACAGTACAAGGCGAGACAATACAGTACAGCCACGGTACTTGGTACATGACAGTACAGCAACAAGCAGTACAGGGCTATACAATGTACAACAGTGCATTACAATGCAATACAGTACAATACAGGGCTATACAATGTACAACAGTGCAATTACAATGCAATACAGTACAATACAGGGCTATACAATGTACAACAGTGCATTACAATGCAATACAGTACAATACAAGGCTAAACAATTACAACAGTGCATTACAATCCCATGCAGTAAAATACAAAAAAATATATTTGTTACAGTACACCAAAACCCCACACACACACACACAACACAACAAGGCCATCCCCCCCCCCGCGTCACAGAACACATAAATGGCGCTACGCGCGCGTCACCCAACCCCCACACACACCACCACACAGGCACGAAACCAGATTAACCAAGGGGGATCACCGCGGGTTTTTGGGGAAAGTCACCCAAACCCCTAATCCTTCCACAAAAACCTCTTTCAACCTTTTCTTTGGAGTCTTTTAGCCAAACACCACTGTTCTTATGGAGTCATTTAGAAAGTCTCACTGTTGATTATGCTTAGCAATGCCGTGTGCGTATAGGATTTTCTCCGCACCGCAAAACCCGGGATGAAACCTAACGAAGGGGACCCAAAGCACTTGGGCGGTTTCTTCCTGCTCACATGCGGCGGTCAAAGGGAGTAAAAGGGCGACACGTATAGGACATCACTCATGACAACCCCCACTCCCGATTGTACGCCTCGCTGTCACTGACGTCATCATGCTGGTCAGATGGGGCCCCAGCCAAATTTGGGGACAAAAAAAAAACAAATTGCGTGCAACGAATTTCCTCTTAGAAGAAGAAGAAAGAAAGAAAGAAAGAAGGAATAGAAAAATAGAAGAAGGAAAAAAAAGGGAAGGGAGAGAAGAAAAAAGGAAGAAGAAGAAGGGAGTGAAGCAAAAAGAAGAGGAAAAAGAAGAAGAACAAAGATAGGAGGAATAGAGAACGGAGCACTGATGTTAAGGATTAAACCTTTAACCAGGTAAGAGAAGGGGGGATGGGGTGAAGGGGTTAGGGAGAGGGGGAGGTAGGGAAGAAAACAAGTCAAAGGAACTTGACAAAGTATGAGGGAAGATAATTAGGAGGAAGAAAAGAAGAAGAAGGAAAAAAGGGAAAAGAAGAAGAGAAGGAGAAGAAAAGAAGAGAGAAGCGAAGAGAGACACAAAAAAACAGCAATAGAAAGGGGGGGGGGGGTGAAACAAGTAAGAGAAGGGGGGGGGGGGGGGGGGGGGGGTGGTGAAAGGGAGAAGGGGGGGGGGGGGGGGGGGGGTGGGGGCAGATGAAAAAGGGAAACCTTAGGAAAAAACACTTCAAGTCACCTTCAAACGACCTAACCCAAACCAGACCTGGTGACTTGTGATACGTGAAAAAGGCGACAGACGCTGTATGTGGGCGTCCTCTGATGATTTACAAGACACAGGGCCTCTCTTGGTTGGGGGTCTGGTGTATTATACATGCACACGCCAAAATCCATAAACCTAGGTGAAGTCCGTTGGGGGCCGGGTCATTGTAGGACGTGTGCTACAAACTCAACAACACCCGTGTGTCCCAAAGGAGAGCACGGGTTTTGATGGAGCAGTAAGTATAAAAAAGGGTGTTCTCTCTTTTCTCTCTACTCTCTCTCTCTCTTCCCGTGTGTCTGTGTGTGGGGTATGAATGAAACGAGGAAATTCTCGCCTCTTCCTGTTGGCTAAAAGCTGAGCCCCCCATCAACTGTGTGTGGGTGTGTGTGTGTGGGTGTGGTGTGTGTGTGTGTGTGTGTGTTGTTTTGTGTGTGTGTTGTGTGTTTGGGGGTGTGTGTGTTGGTTGTGTGTGTGGTGTGTTTGTGTGTTTTGTGTGGTGTGTGTGTGTGTGTGTGTGTGTGTGGTGTGTGTGTGGGTTGTGTGTGTGTGTGTGTGTGTGTGTCGGTGTGTGTGTGTGTGTGTGTGTGTGTGTGTGTGTGTGGGGTGTGTGTGTGTGTGTGTGCGTCGGTGTGTGTGTGTGTGTGTTGTGTGTGTGTGTGTTGTGTGTGTGTGTGTGTGTATTTTTACCAACTGACAGGCTAACATTAACATTTAAATTTGAAATGACGCACTTTTACAGCGCGCGGGTACAAGACTCTACAAGTACAGTCTCTCGCGCGCGCTCGCCTCCACTCCTCATTCACCTCTCTCTCTCCTACTCACACACACACACACACACCACACACACACACACACACACACACACCCCCACACAAACAAACACGCACCACACTATCCCTTGAAACCGTAAAAAAAAAAAATTATTAAAAAAATGATACAAGCTTGCAACGATAAAACATCACACACAAACACGAGCATTCATTTGAAAACATGCAAGCAACAAGTTGCCCATTCAAACCCACCACCCTATGCTAACAAAAAACCCAAGTGTTGTCTTCGGAAAGCTGACGTAACTAAGAGAATTAAACCCCCTTCCCCTCCCAAACCCCCCCGTCTCCCACATCCTCAAACTGCTGAGTATACATAGCCGTTGAAAGCAGCCGATAATAATAATATAAATAATAATAATAAAATAATAATGTATAGATTTTATATAGCGCAATTCTGGATCAACTCATTGCGCTCAACACACACTCAAACACTCGCACTAACATGTGTTCACACACACACATCACACACACACACACACCACACACACACACACCACCCTACCGAACACAGGCGCACTTACAGTCACGGTTCAACGTAACAACACAGTTTTGCATGCAGTACATAAAAAGTCAGGTCAGATAATAGAACAGCATTTAGATACTATGGTTGAAGAAGCTTTCCTAAGAAGTATGTTTTTAACTCTGACTTGAATTTAGATAATGTAGGCAGGTCACGAAGCTGTCAGGAAGAGAATTCCAAGAGTGGGCGCACTAAAGCTAAATGCTCTCTCACGACTGTCTTCAACGAGCGCCTAGGAATTTTCAGAGTTTTTGAGAAGATGATCGAAGAGACCGAGAAGTTTGATAGGTGGACAGAGAAGCAGAAAGATACTGTGGGAGTGTCCCATCAAAGTAACGATAGGGAAGACTGCAATTTTGAACTGCCATCGATATTGATGGAAGCCAGTGGAGTTCACGCAACAAAGGTGTAATATGCTCATTTTTTACGCTTTTGAGCACAAGCCGAGCTGCACTGTTTTGCCCCTTGCATCGTTCAAGCTGTTCTGAAGGAAGTCCTGCTAACACAGAATTAAGTAGTCTACTCGGGACATTACCATGGCGGTGATGAGTCTGATTGTTGCCTGTGTGGAGAGGTAAGACCGGATAGAAGCAATGCGTCGCGCAGTTCCAAGAAGCATGCACGACAAACATAGATATTTGGTTCTGCATAGAGAGCGTTTGATCAATGCTGACACCTAAATATTTCACTGACTCTTTGAATGGTAAAAAACCATCAATTTCTGCCGACTCAGCATTAACCATCTTGACACGAGAGGAGGTACCAACAGCCATGATCTCGGTTTTGTCACTATTCAGCTTGAGTTTGTTGCTGGTTATCCAGACTTTTACGTCCCTAAAACATGCGGTAATATCTTGATTGAGCACCTTGAAAATCGCTGGTGGTTGCGCTCTTAGAGAGGTTCAGGGTCATCTGCGAATTTGTGGAAGTCACAGCCATGGGCAGAAATAACGTCAGATAAGGGCTGAGAATAAAGGGTAAAAAGAACTGGTCCAAGGACAGAGCCCTGGGGAACACCATACAGAAGAGGAGAAGGGGATGATTCAGCACCATTAACGGTTACCGTCTGTGTCCTGTCAGAAAGGTATGATGTGAACCATTTGAGAACATAGAGTCAAAATCCAAAAGTAACCTTGAGTCTCTTGAGTAGGATAGAGTGGTCAAGAGTATCAAAGCAGCATTGAGGTCAAGCAATGCTAGAAGGGAGACCAGTTTATCGTCTGATTTACAAAGCAGGCAGTCTAAGACACTCAGAACTGCAGTCTCTGTGCTGTGGTTTTTCTATAAGCGGACTGACACCACTTCCAGGAGACCATTATCTGACAAATGGGATTGGAGCTGCTTCAAGACAACACGTTCAAGGATTTTAGAAAGAAATGGAAGATTCGATACTGGTCTAAAATTCTTCATATCATTTGCTTCAAGACCATTTTTCTTAACAAAGGTGTGACAACAGCATGTTTGAACTGTGGAGGACACAACCAGATGTGAGAGATTTGTTCACAATGGTCGTAATTAACGGCACCAGATGTGAGGCACACTGTTTTCATGAGGGGAGTGGGGATAGGGTCAAGATACAACTTTTACCAGGAGAATGAGCAATCAAATCAAAAATCTGCTTTTCACTAACGGGTTCAAAACAGGAAAACAAAGGTCCATCATAAAATCAAAAAGAGCAGAACCGGCATGAATCAGAGTCAAGATTGTCTCTAATACGCTTTTATCTTCTCGAAAAAGAAATCACTGAATTGCTGTGGGAGATCTGAAGCCGGATATTGCAAGGAATGATAATGTTTTTGTTTGCCAAGTAGAGTATTTGACAGTGAAAACACGTTGTTTTGACGAAGTACAATGAATAAATTTTGTCACCATAATAAGATTGCTTGGCATCTTCAATACACTGTCCTGCTTTGCATCTGTCAGCGGCAAATATCTGCCGGTGATACCACAAGGCGAGTCTTCTCCACCGTCGCTCAGCACGCGGCGTTGACGGCGTGCATGCCTTCACATCCTCGACAACCATGGGGACAGAGGGGCGATCAGTGACACACCGGTCACTGCAGGGGCATGATGGTCGAGGATCTTTAAGAGGCCATTGTTCAAAGCACTGACCAGCTCCACAACGTCGGAATTGCAGTGCTGTGTAGACTGCAGATCAGCAAAAGTCCTGACATCTTTGTCAAAATCAGTAGCACACAAAAGCCTTCATGTTCCTGGATGTCACAAGGCGTTTACGGGGAGGAGGCTTGGTGAGTGACATACGACAGACAACGAGATGGTGGTCGGAAAGACCAGCACAGTCACGTACATCAGACACTGACAGGAGACAGTTATCACTGTCGCCAACGGGGGGCCGGATAGCTCAGTTGGTAGAGCGCAGGACTGGTGATCCTGGGGTTGCGGGTTCGAATTTCGGTATAGGGGGATTTTTCCCTCGGAGTTAACATTGGTTCTGACTCCATTCCCCATATAGTCCTTCGAATGAGACTATAACCGAGGTTCGTGTGTGAACGCACGCATAACATCTTGCACACACGTAAAATCCCATCACCAACTTTCGGAAGAGAAGGCCAGTTTGGCCGTTGGTATGGATGAACGTGACACATAGCATGCACCTTCCCGAAGATGGAGTATGGCTGCCTTAATGGCGGGATAAAAAAGGGTCATACACACAAAACTCCACTGCCTGGCTATACAGGGAGTGTCCGCAGGAGTATCAGCCTGCGTACGCAGAAAGAAGAAAGAAAAGAACTGTCGCCAACCACCCAGTCAAGAATGTGTCCATGTTTATGTGTTGGGACCTGAACAAACTGTGATAAGTTGCGATCGTTCAAAATGCGTTTTCAGTTGTTTAACCTGTTATCACAACAGTCATCGAAGTGAAAATTAAGTCCCCAATGAAAGACACGTCATGGCGAGAATCCGCATAAGAAGCTAAAAGCTCAGGAAATCAAAGAAGATACTGAAAACAAGTGCCTGTGGATGGCAACAGTGAGACTAGAAACAAACCATTAGCAGCAGTTTCATGTCAACAGTGGCTGCGTTCTGTTGTTACCGGAACAGAGAACAAGACCCTACAATCCAAGCAAATCGTACACAGGAACGCATGCCAGTTCACTTAATACCGTCATTAAGTTAAAGAAATGAATATGGAGCACACAACGTGCGTCCTCTCTCTCTCTCTCTCTCTCTCTCTCCTCTACTCTCACACACACACACACACATACACACACACACACACACACACACCACACACACAGAGCACACACACACACACACATATATATACACACAGTGACACACACGAGCACACACACCATGACAGCACTGCACACACGCACTTACACACGCACACACACACACGCGTGTTGCGCGCGCCGCACACACACACAACGCACACACACACCACCACACACACACACACACACACAACACACACTTAAAAGCTTCGCATGGCAAAAGTCTCCAAAGCACTGTGTGCACATCTGTAACCGACTTCAAGCTCTGGCATCACATGGCAGCGGAAAGCTACCTCTCCCAGTGAACAGACAGCAGCCAAAACAAGCATGGGCAAACACATGGCGCGGAAAGCTACCAGTCTCCCAGTGAACAGACAGCAGCCAAAACAAGCGTGGCATCACATGGCAGCGGAAAGCTACCAGTCTCCCAGTGAACAGACAGCAGCCAAAAACAAGATGGCATCAAGCTACAGAAAAGTGCAAAAGAATGTAAGTATCAACGCATAAATAGCAAGATCACACACACACACAAACACACACGCGCGCGCGCGCGGCGCATCTCACAGAGGAACAGATAGACAGACAGACACACATACACACACACACAAACACACATCTCACAGAGGGGCAGACAGACAGACAGACAAACATACACACACATGCGCGCGCACGTACACGCACGTACGCACGCACGAACGCACGCACTCTCCCTGTCTGTCTGTGTCTCTCTAGTTACTTGCATGCTTTCCATGTTTATTTCTTTTTTCTTCTCTCTCTCTCTTCTTCTTCTCTTGTTTATTTCCCCAGGGCTGGCTGGAAAAAAAGCATGTATGATTTGCTTATCTATTAACATGGGGAAATGAAATTTCGTCTCTCTCTCTCTCTCTCTACCCCACACACACACACACACACCCCACACACCACACACACACACACACACACACACACGCAAACCGCATTACACACCACACACGCTACAAACATTGCACACGCACAGTACACAACATAGGCATATATCACACACACACACACACACACACCACACACACCACACACACACACACATAAACACAACATGTACGCTTATGCCGCTCACACACACACACACACACACACCACACACACACACAACACACACACACACACACACACACACACACATTCACACTTGCAGACAGCCACACACATTTATGCACATAACGTGCGCGCGCTAGCTCACTCGTGCATACGCACACAAACACGCCGCTACACAACCCGAACACAATACCTACGCACAAATCCCTACACCCGTCTCCACCCCCCCCCCCCCCCCCCCCCACCCCTTGCCCTCCTCACGCTCTCACCATTGTTTACCCCCCCCCCCTCCCAGCCCCCACTCTCTTCACTCGCTTTTTTTTTTTTTTAACTCCTTCATTGTTTAACAACATTTTCAGTAAAGTGTCATTCAACTGAAGCCAGCCGAACTCTACTGTAACTGAACGGAGAAACAGCAACAACATCAACAACAAAACCAACCAGAGAAAACACCACCAACCACCACCACCACCCGTTAAACGATTGTGTGCCAACGCAGCCTACAACTCTAAAACAGCGCGCCTACTATACCTACACACACTGAACACATCAGACGTTTGACGCCTAGACATCATACAAACATGGGCACTCTATTCACTTACAAATGAAATAATACTCACGCAGCACCCGACGAGTCACACGACCACAGACTGTAAACATTATACTGCATGGCTTGCTCCATCAGGGAAACGCGGAAGCGAAATGATGATGATGATGATGATGATGATGTTGAGTGAATCACTAACGCACGCAGAATACGCAGCCGCTAACGAAGACCACGCATCATCAGTCACGATCAATTAAGCGACTGCAATTTTTTTGTTTTGTTCTTAATTGATATAAACCCGGCACAGGCCGAGCTGAGCTAACAAGATTCTGGCTGCAGCGAGCTCCACACACATGGGGAGTGAGTGAGAGACTGGCGACGGGCCGTTGGAGTGGATTAGGGGCTGCACGTTGTACGGGAAGTGGCCGGATGGGGAGAAGAGCGCGCTGCACTGACCTCATTACACGACGAGCAGACTTGGGCGCCCGCCTCTCTCGTTTCTTCTTCTTCTTCATCTTCTTCGTGGCCAAAGTGTTCGGTCTTCGGTTGTCCCCCTTGTTCCTCCCACCCCCACCCCACTCCGAACCCCGTCTCTTCTCTCTCTCTCCTCTCTCTCTCCTCTCTCTCTCTCAGAACGCGCGCGCCGCGTGTGCGGGTGATGTGGTGCGTGCTCAGGTGTGTGTGTGTGTTGTGTGTGCGTGTGTGGTGCGTGCGTGCGTGCGCTTGTGTAGTGTGTGTGTCTTGTGTGTGTTTTGTGTGCGCGCGGCGCGCGCGGTGCGTGTGTGTGTGTGTGTGTGTGTTGTTGTGTGTGTGTGCGTGTGGTGGTGGGCGTGGCGTGTGTGTGTGTGTGTGTGGTGTGTGTGTGTGGTTACCTAGTTCTCTGCGACTGTCTGTCTGCTAAATTTATCTTTGAATCTCTCTCTCCTCTCTCTCTCTCTCTCCTTCTCTCTCCTCTCTCTCTCTCTCTCTCTCTCTCTCTCCACATGTCTTTCTTTCTCACTCCTTCCATTTTCTTTCTTCGTGCAGCTCCCCCACTCTCTCTCCCTTCCCATCTCCCTTCCCGACCCCCCCCCCCCCCCCCACACACACATCCTCTCTCTCTTTCTCTTCTAACACCTCAGTGCATACATAACACGGGGCCTGTGCACACTATCTGTGTACTAGACGGGCATCTTCACTGTCACTCTCGGCACAGACACACCTTCAACACATGTGGCCGTGTATACTGTTTGGCGGTTTTGACAGCTGGCTGCTTTTCGTGGCCTCTCCCTTCTTCTTCCCCCTCCCCCCCCCCCCCCCCCCTCCACTCCCCCTCCTCATTTAGGTTGCTTTCTATTCAATTTAACTATATTTTGTCTACATTTTTTTTTCTCATCGATTTATTTTTTCTTTCGTTTTATTTTTGGTTTTGTTGTTTTACTTCCTTGCTCGTCTCTGAGTTATCAAAGTCCACGCAGCAGCAGAAGACACTTTTCAGGTGATTTTTTTCCCTCTTCTTTTCTTGTTTTATTTTGTTTTAGATTTCGTTGTTGTTGTCGGTTGTTGTTGGTCGGAAGTGTTAGCATGTGGTTTTTCTTTCCGCGTCTAAAGGACCGCTTTTTTTCTGTGTTATTTTTTTTTCTCCATGCGTTTTCTTCCTTTTTAGTTTCTCCCTCCTCCCCCTCCCTTTCTCCCTTCCCCTTTACTTTTTTTTTTTTTTTTAAAAAGGAAGGTGTTTGCGGTATTTGTGAGTGATCCTTTGCGTGTTTGCTTTCGTCATCAAGGGCAATTTCTTTGTGTGAGAAGCAAAAATTGGAAATTACTTCGAAATATGTTTTTCGGTCAAGATTTTACTTCAGTTCTTCTTTTTTTCTCCACATTTTTGTCTTCCGGCTTTTTTTTAAAAATTCCTGTTCTCTCTCTCTTTCTCTCTCCTCTCTCCTGCTCTCTCTCTCTCCTCTCCCCATCTCTCTCTCTCTCTCTCTCTCTCTGCTGTCTAATTATCATCCTTAGCAGCTTGTTGTATGTTAATGTTTTATAAAAGGAATCAACTCTCTCTCTCTCTGTCTGTCTGTCTGTCTTCGTCTGTCTCTCTCTCTCTCTCTCTCCTCTCCTCGCTCTCTCTCCTCTCACTCTCTCTCTCTCTCTCTCCTCTCTCTCTCTCTCTCTCTCTCTCGTCTCTTCTCTCTAAACAACAGAAATGTCGCTCAGTCTGTCTCTGTGTGCTGAGTTTTTTTTCTCTTTGTAATCAATTTCTTTATTCTTGTTTGTTGGTTTCAATCGGTTTTTTCCTTTAAATTCATCTACGCCTCAATCTTAATGGAGGAATAACTCATTGAGTTTTTGGATGTAGTTGTGAAGATGTTGTTGTTTTAAAAGTTTGGTAAGTTTTGTCGCTGGTCATGCTTAGTTAGTCCCCTAGTGGGGCAAGGCGGAAAAAAAAAAAACATGGTTGCTTTATCTTACTGAAAAAAGTCTTAATCATGCACATACATCATATTCATCTCCCTCGTCTCGTCTTCTGCATCTGTCTCTCTCCCCTCTTTTCTCTCGTCGCTCTCTGTCTCTCGTCTCCCTCTCCTCTCTTGCCCTCCTCTCTCTCTCTCTGGGTAACTTTCTTCGTTTCTCAGCTCCCTTTCTTCACACCCCCCCCCCCCCCCCCCGTTTTTTTGTTCATTTTTTGCTCCTTCCCCTCCCCCCCCCCCCCCCCCCCCCCCACCCCCCCCCCCCCTCAACCTTTTTCCCTTTCCTCTCTTTTTCTCACCCCCTTCCCTTTTCACTCGTATTTCTTCACTTCCTTTCCTTTCTTCATATTCTGTTCTTCCTCCTTCTCCTGATCACATTCCACTATGCTCACTGCCCCCCCCCCCCCCCCCCCCCCCCCCCGCTCCCAATCCATCTCGCCTGTCCTGGCCCTCTTCACCAGTTATCTCCCTTTGCCCGTGTAGTCGGTTTTGCGCAGCCCGGGTCAAGCCCAACACACCTGCTGTGGTCAAGCACTGGGCAGTCAGCTGGCGCTAATAACAGGTGACCAGTGAGGCAGAGGGACACCGCATGATCACCAAGCCCCAAAATAGAGTTCTGGGTCTGTCCTTATTCGCCCGCTGGCCTCAAGAGGATAAATACTGGGCTATTTTTTGTCAGCCGGCCTATCAGCCTTAACAGGGAATGGACAAACTGTAATACAGGACCCCGTTGCCGTTGAGGGGGAGATTAACGTCCCATCGGCCTGAGGCCTTTAAAGGTCTACTTAGAGGTTTTCGATAATTGGTCAGCTTATGCAGAAATATGAAATGTTTGATAAATTGGTAAACTAAACATCCGATTCGCTCCCGATCACAACGAAATCGATCCACGAAAATGGGCATTTTCACCTGTAATCAAGAAAACGGGAGGGAATACAACTAAATCTTGGCATGGCTTAACTACTCTTGGATGTGACGTCACATGATGGACTGGCCGTCAGCCGCGACCTACACAACAAGCCAACGGCGACAGAAAGCGATTCTGATAGTTCTTGCACATCTCGATCGGTATTTAATTTATCATGTAAAAGCAGTGACTATGATTGCGACAGCCTTTACCTTATCAGTTTGAACGCTAAGTTCTTTTTACCACGTCAGTTCCAGCTGGACCACGGAAACGAGCTATTCAGTTCAGCTGGACCGCCCGCAACACATCATTCCTAAGGCGTACGGACTTACCGAAGTCTCGAGGAAGGCTACCGACTTACTTCCAGATGCGATCATGCGTGGACGGCGAGCGGAGTTTTCTCCTTCCTCAAGCCTTAACGTGTTCATTCAATTTAACAAGTGTGATCTGTCCATAATAAGAACAGAATAAACGTGCGACTATCGTACTCATCTGTACAGCTTACCACCACCCCGCCTTCAAAGTATAACGCACACAATGCAGACGAAGTTTTTTGATCCACTCGAACGGGCTCGGCAATAGTCGGAATAGCTTCTTTCCGCGGTCCTGCTGGAACTGACGTGTTAAAAAGAACTTAGTGGCCCGGCATAGGTTGCACGAACCGAATCCACTTTTTTCGAGTATCGGGATCAGATGGAAATGTGTGCAAAGAATATCCGTCTCCTGCGAGCTGCTGCACTCGCCTACAGCACAATATCTGCCACCCCCTCGTGACTTTTAGGCTGTGGGGGATCGCAACTCGTGTTGATTTCACTTGGCGTTGGCTTGTTGTGTAGTCGCGGCTGACGGCCAGTCCATCAAGTGACGTCACGGTTTTCGGTCTACCGCGCGGGGTTTGAACAGGTGTGCAAAACTCGTTTTTTATCTATTAAATTCTTCCGGCGATTTTTTTGAAAAATGAATACCATACTGTAGTTTATATGACATGTAGACCTGTTTTTAACAAATTATCGAAAATCTCTAAAGTAGACCTTTAAGGACAAGGTTCCGCAGACATAGGTCTGCATCATTGTGGCAACTGCTGTCGCCGGCAGTGTTGGGTGAGTTGCTGTGGGGGTCGTCGTATTCCTCTCTCGGAGCTCGTGTTCCCTTGAACGTTGTTCAATTCTGGTCGTGATCCTCTTGAATGTTGGTTCAATTTTGGTCGTGTTCCTCTTGAACGTTGGTTCAATTACTGGTTGTTGGTCGACCGACGATGGCGTCAGTGTGTGTTGCCTGCTGTCCCCCAAACATCAGGCTGTCCCAGGACCACCGGGCGTCCTTCTTCATGCTCGGTGTGGCATGGTCCTGTGCCGGTGAGGCCGCCTCAAGAAGGGAGCAGGACGAAGGACGCTGAGCCCCGCACGAGTCCCTAATACTCGGCGGGTACTCGCTGACTGTGGCCTAGAGGGCAACTTTTCACCCCAACCCCATAAGGAGGTCCCCCACCATGTCTGTGCCCCAAACAGCGCATGGCTTTCCCCAGGCCACGGTAGTCACAGTCAGGCAGCCCCTTCGCCGATCGCCCCACATCTCCAGGAGCCGGTCCCCCCGACGACACAGGCTAGACCCGCCGTCACCCATATAGCTGGAAGGTTGACTGCGCCGTCCAACACTGATCTCTCACATCAGTGTCCCTCAAAGGAGAGCTGCCACCTCTCCCTTGGCGTCCGCTGCTGTGCCACACTCGCAGTGAACTGGAGACCCAGAGAATGTAAATATGTTTGTTCAAGCTCACCCATGTGATCTGCCCGAAAACCCCCTTTTTCACATACAAATCACGTCCATCACATATCAGTTTTGCCCAAAATTAAACCCGTTTTTAAACAAAATTTACACCCCAAAACAGCAAATACTGACGTAATTGCCAATTTAAACGGGGGTTTCCGTGCAGAATAACATGGGTGATCGTGAACAAACATATTTACATTCTCTCCAGACACATAAAATCAACTAAAAATTTATAAAGGTCTTTGGGAGGCCTGTTTGTTCACTGCCCGGGCTTTTCAGACCGGTTGCAATTAAAAAAAAGAACGCCAACCTCTGTTTTTTCGCATGCTTCACTGCCCCAGGAGCCTGCACCTCACGCGCGCATGTTCAACCAATCGGTAGGGAGTATGAGGTCATTTCTGCCGGGGCTGTGGCTTAAATCACGTGACATTTTGGGGCTAGCAACCGGGCAAAACCCCGTCCCGTCATTTCTCTTGGCGGTGTTGAGCAGTGAAGACGTGCGATAAAAGTGATTGACTTTAAACTTTGTTTCTGCTGATTGAAAAGTCTCGAGATAGTTTTTCCCCAGATTTATCTCCTTCTTCTTCAGAGTTAACAAGGGAAATTTTTTGAATCAAAAGGGTATCACAAAAAAATTTAAAATGATTTCTCTAAACACCCAAACTTTTTTAAATTTTTGCCAAAAGATCTTAAAAAGGAACCAAAAAGGGGGCCTTCAAATGAGAAGCAAACTGGAACGGGGATCAAGAAAACATAATTCGAACACATGAATTATTACCCATTATGCCCTCAATACTTTGGCGGGAAATGAAAGAAAAAGGGCCCACCCCTTTAAAAAAGAACCCCAAACCCCCTTAAAAACCCAAAAAACGAAAAAAGGGCCCCGGGGAAGTATATCACTCAACAAAGAAAGGCTAAAACAACTATAAATAAATGAACCCCAAAGAGTTTTTAAAAGTCTTTTATTGTTGATGTTGGGTTAAAAAGGGTTGGAGGAAGTTTTTTTTTTTCAACTGATGATATTACAAAAAACGAAACCCTGCCGTTAAAAATTTGGGTTGAGGGATAAAACGGGAATAAAAAGACAGGAGGCAACTTAAATTGGCTTTTCAACTGCAATATGGAGGTGTTCGGAAAACAAATTTTTTAAGTTTTAAAGCAGAAAAAAGGGGAAAGGAATGCACAATGAAACTTTGGAATGAGGGGGTTGAAAACAAAGTTTGGGAAATTTTGGGCCCTTTCCCTACGAAACGGAAAATGAGAGAGATATCCCCGTTTGTTATTTCCATACTTTTTCCAAAATTTTACACTTTTGGGCCCTGTTTTTTTAAATGAAGTTTTAAAAACATGAAAAAAGAGCTAAAAAACCCTTTTTGAAAGCAGCGAGGGATCAAAACGCTTTTGGGGGTTGAGAAGGCGCTGCCAATTTTTTCCCGATGTGAACAGAAACCCAATCTCAGAAAAAATTGGGGGGAAAAACTAAACGACCCAGCCAGTAGTTCACTCACCCCCAAACCCCCGCAGGGGAAACGCCGCCAGACGGTCTAATAATTTTGGGGCCCCCCCTGAGGGGGAGGCGGGCAAAGGGTTTTTGGGGGAAAGGGGTTTTTCACTGAAATGGGTGCGCTACGGCAGTACCACTGAAATGGGGTAAATATAGTATTGACAGTTTTTTCAAATTTTTTTAAAAAAACTGCTTCAACTTTTTGACGGGCCTTTTTTCAGACGGCCTCCCCCATTTTAATAAATTTTTGGTTTTTGTAATAATAAAAAATGGTTTTTGGTATATAATGAAAATGATTTTTTTTGTTGTTGGGGCCCTTAAAACGTATTGTCCTGCTTCCCTTTTTGCTTCGTCGTTTTGTTCCCTGTTTTAAAAGGGCTCCCTTTTCAGGCGGCCGCCGTTAAACTTAAACAGATCCTTTTGATTATTGATTCAGGCCTCAAATAAGTGTTTTGGGGCCGGCTGTCTCAAATTTTAAACATCTTTCAAGTGTAAACCCCACAAAAAAACCCTTTCCATTTCCCGAAAGCCCCCTCCCCATCTATTGTGTGTGTTTTTTGGTTTGTTTTTTGTTTGTGTGGGGTGTTTTTTCCCGTGGGGTGTGTGTGAATGAGAGAGAGAGGGGGGGGGAGACAGACAGACAGACAAAGAAGGTAAACAGACAGACAGACGGGAGATGTGGGGCAAATTGGGGGAGAAAGAGTTTGGTGGGGTGAATGAGGGGAAAAAAAAACGATTTTTTTAATTTTTTTTAATTTATAATTTTATTCGGGTTTTAAAAAATGAAGCCAGAAGAATTTAGAAAGCTTACAAATATACTTCAAAAGGGTTAAAGGGAAAGGGGTCTTGAAAAATTTAAGGGAGAAAGGTTTAAAACATAAATTTAAACTGTTTCTTTTTTTTTCCATAAATAAAAAAAACAAGCTTTGAAAAAGGGGGGGGGCCCACCCCCCCCCCCCCCCATAATAAAAGATTCTTGGCCTAAAGGCCATTAAAATTGTTTGCCATTTTGGGTTGATTATATGGCTTCTCAAGATGTTAATCTGATGTTTTTTCTTTTTCCTTCGGGGAACTATTTGCTTTAATGAAGATTGGGTTTTTTACGATTAAAAAAGACTATAAATAACAGTTTGAATTAAAATTTTTTTTAAAAATTTTTTTTAGTTTAAAAAAAGGGTCCCCAAAATTTTTGTGCATCTGTTTTAAAAGAATTGTAAGAACTTTTTAACGAGACAATAAAAAGCTTTTTAAACATTGTTTTAGTGTTTTCTGGGTTTGGAATGATGTAAACAATTTAAAAAAAAGTTCATAGTGAACTTTTTAAACGAAGCACCCAAAGGGGGTAAAAAAAGCATTTTGTGTTCAAAAAAAGTTAAAATGCTGGCGGGTGTTATTGTAAGGTTAACGGCTTGAAGTGTTTTAAAAGCTTAGGTGAAAAATAAAAAGCGTTTTTTTTTATTTATTTTTAAATATACATTTATTTTTTGTTTACGAAAAAAATTTGATTTAAAAAAATTTGACCTCAAAAGCGTGTCGATTTTTAAAAAAGCTCCCAAGCGAGCGCACGGGTAAAAGGAGGTAGTGACAAACCCCAAAAAGCAATATTTTTTTAGTGAAGTAGCGGAAACTTCTTTTAACCCCCTGGGAACGTTCTTTGAAAGCGTAGCAGGGGGACCCAAAAAATAATCCCAGAGTTTCTTCAGATGGAGCCACCATTTAAAAGTGCTTTTGGGCCCGTTTTTGATTATTAAAGGCCTGATGTTACTAACAGGGACGCGGGGGTTTTCAACAAAAACAGAAAAAAAGTTTTTTGGGAAAAATAAACCGGACTTTAACTTTTACTGGGCGGGACTCTTTGCTTACACATTTTTAACCATGCAAGTGAGGGGGGCCAAATTTTAAAAGGGTTTTCTGGATGGTCTGAAGGGACGGCCCTTAAAATAAAATTGGGAACAAACAAAGTTTTTTCCCTATAGTTGGCAATTTCCTCACCTTCCTTTACCAAAAGAGTTATTTTTAAAAAAACGAGCAGTCTTAAACATAAAAAACCCCACAACATGTTTTTATGTGGTGCTTTTTTTTAGCCCCTTTTTACCCCCCTGTTATAAAGAAGGGGCAAAAAAGAGTATCCAATTTTTAACAATAAAAGCAAGAGTTAAACTTTGAAAACAAAACCTTTCCGAAAAGTTAAAAAATATATCTCAGTTTGAAGAGCAAAAAAAAACCCAAATCACTTTTAAACGTTTTTCACTTGGTCTGTAAAAGCTTCTAGGCCTCAAAAGGATTTTTTTTCCAAATTCCCCCCTTCTTTAGGCAAAACCCCTTAACAAAAAGGGTGACTTGTTTACTGTTTGCAGTTTATCAAAGAGTCATTATTATTTTTCCAAAAACAATAACCCTTTTAGGGTTTATACTAAAAAAAACACCCTGCTAAACGGGAGTTTTGGGTAAAAGGTGTTTGGTTAAAAATTTCCCTCCTATGAAGCAGCTGCCATCATAGAGCTCATTGTAAAAGTTTTGTGGGACTGTGAAAAAAAATTCCTACACCAAAACCGGGTCAAAATTATTTTAAAAGAATGTCGAAAAATGCAAATGACCCAAAACGTGGGTTTAGGGGCCCGGGGAAATTTTGAATTGCTTTACCGCCTAATTTTGGCTCCAACAGCAAGAACAAAAAAAAACCCCTTTATTAACCCACCTTCGATCTGTTCTTATCTTTAAATTGTTTTTTGGTAGCGGCCCAACACAAAACACCGGGAAAATTTACAGAAAAAACCCAATGCGGCTGAAATTTTTTTTTGAGCAGATGAAAAAAACTTCGCAATTACTACCCCAAAACCAACTAAACCCCTTTCGGGACTTTTTTAATGACCCCCTGAAAAACCAAAAAACGTTTGATCTTCTACACACTTTTGGATATGTAATAAAAAAATTTTTTTGGTTTAAAACAGTAAGGCCACGATCACATTACGGGCTTTTTTAGGGGAAAGCAGACACAAAAAATTTGTAATCTTCAATTTAAAGGTTTTGACCCCAAAGACAAAAAAACTGCCAAACCCTTATTTCAAAATTCGAGGCAAACGTTCTCTTTTTATCATGAAAGCATTGCCTTCAAAATTATAAGGGGGTTACCTGTATTGCCAGTTTTCAGAAAGCCCATGACTTTTACCCCGGGACTCTTTACCCTTTTTAAAGGGACTCGGGCCCAAAAATCTGATGGGGATTTTTGATAAGTTAGCCGGATCTCTACAAAAATTTCCAATCACAAAAAAATTATTTTTTGGGACCCATTTTTGGGGGTGCGCAAAGGAGTCTACCCTTATGAATACATAAAACTTTTGGGATGGGTTTGAGGAAGACTCCCCTTCCCCCTTTAAAGGCGCTTTCTTTCTAGCTTGGGGCCCCCCCGACAAAACTGATGCGGGACTATGAATAGCAAAAAAAAGGCCGGGACAGAATTACCCCTGTAAAAAACAATGGGCGTTTATCTGATAAAAATTTTTTTTTTGGTAAACGCGTTTTTTATTGGCAGACGTCTTTCAAAATTTACAGAACTACTTGCTTTAAACATTACGTTTAGCCCCTACATTACATCTCTGCCCCGGGCCTTTCTTGGGACCCCTTTTCTTAAAGTCTACAAACATCCAGATTGATTAAATATCGTTCTACCCAACCCCCGTTGTTTGGGGAAGAGGGTTTTTAAAGGGGTTTTAGCGGGCCCTCACTTTCCTTACTGCAAACCCAAACAAAAAGGGTTTTTAGATGTTTATGCCCCCTTTTTTAAACCCCCAAAAACTTTTTAATGAAAATTAGACCCCAAAACAATCGGTATGGAGGGGCCCCAATGACCCAGCTGCTTCCATTAGTAACTTTGGGATGTAACGGGCTTGGTACAAAAAATATTCAAGGGGCTTTAAAAGTGGTTGGGCGTTTAACGTCGTTAACGATGGGTTTATTTTAAAAAGTGGGACTTAAATATCCTTATGAACTACACGTTCCCCACAACGATTCCCCCCTAGCCGCAGAAATTAAAGATGACCCCCACAGAACCCCCCTAAACTTTTTCCCCAAATTTTTAGGCAAAAAAATAAGTATTTTTTTGTCATTAAAAGACGGTTACGTTTCCCTTTAAAGCCCGGGAAACGGGAAACAAGACTGTTCACGAATAATTATCTGTCCCTCAAAAACCCCTTTTTTGGGGCCCCATAAAATCAAGAAAAATACTGATTTTAAAAAAACCCAAACCAAAGGCCCCCTTCCCGAAAAAGACTTTTTTTAAATGTTGAACAACAGTTTTTTTTGGCAAAACTAGGGAAAAAATCCACACAAAACGTAAAGATGTAAATTAGTTAAAAAAAGAAAACCAAGAAATTTAAATTTTTCCCCCCCTTTAAACCAAAACTATCAAAAATTTTTGGTTTCCCCCGACCCCTTGGGTTTGCTTATGATAAAGGGAAAAAAGATGTTAAGTTGGACAAGCCAGTGTTTTTTTCCGGTTTTAAACCGTATTAGGTTGAAAAGTTATTGATGTTAGAATTTCTGAAACGACTATTTTAAACCCAAATGTACCCGGGAAGCAAGAGCCCCTTTACAAGACCCCTGCCCTTTTTATTTAGACGTCCCCACGAGGACTTTATAAGGATTTTGGAAACGGAGGGGCAAAAGGAAAAACTGAGGGGTGGAACACCATGCGATATCCAAAAGATAGTCCTTTACTTAACGAAAAACCCAAGAAAGTGAGGGGGAAAGATGAAGGATGAACTTTTTAATTTTTGGGACATTTTATAAAAAAAATATTTTGGTTTTGCGGTCGAAGTTGTATAGCGTTGCCACCCTGACTTCTGAAATGAAAAAGGCGTAAGGGCAAAAGAAAAGAAGTTGTCAAAAAAAATATAACTACGACAACAACAAGAAGCTCTCTTTGAAAAAAAAAGATTTCATCACAAAAATGTTAATCTGCGCTCTACTCTTCTCAAGTAAACACAACTGTGGTTAAAAAAAAATTTCACTAGCCCTTAACTTTAACAAAGATTTCTTTAATTCTGAGCTTGCTTTTTGCTGTAGGGCTTTGGGGAGAATTTTTTAAAAAAATTAACTTGAAGGACTTGGGTTGAAATTTTAAACTTAATAATTTTTCTTAAAAAAACCTAACAAGAACTTAATTAAAGAACCAAAGCAGTACTTTTTTAAAAACCCTAACTATATTAACAAGAACTTTTTAATTTAAACTTACACTTAACTTGAAAATTTTCTTACACTTAACTTAAAAAAATTTATTTTCTATAACTAACTTAATCTTGCCTTTTTAAATTTTCTTAACTTTACTTTATCTAGTTTTTTAAAAAAAACTATTAATAGTAAATGGATCTCGCGGGGTTGAAATTTTTTTTGCAGAAGGGGTTTTCTTCTTTACTGGGGGGGTTTTCCCGGCTTTGTTTTTTAGGTATGGTGTTAGGTTTTGAAATGTTTAAAAAACCCCCCCCCGGCAAAAACCCAGCAGAAAAATACATAATAAACTTTTTAATCTTTGATTGGGGGTTTTTTTAATTTTTTTGTGCTGGTGGTGGCGATTTGTTTACTTCAAACAATTTTTGTTTTGCTGTTTGGGTTTGGGTTTTTCTCAGTCTTTTCCCTTTAGCCAGTTTACCGCCCTGCCTCAACCGTCCAGGACTTTTAGATTTGGTAACACTACTCACTTGCGGCCCCATTCCTTGTGGTGCATTCTGCTCCTGCGGGGGGCCCCTTGCGGGGGGGTTTTTCTGGGGCCCTGCCCGGGTAGCGTTTTCTTCTCGCTCTTTTTTTAAATTCCCGTTTTAATTTAATATGATAAAAAATTAATATAAATTAAAAGAAATTTTTAAATCCCATAATGAATGGGCAAAAAATTTACCCCAAAATCTAAAAATACATTCACATGCAAAAATTTTTCTGGGGACTTTTTTAAAAACCCGGATCTTGTGTTTTGTCATTTTTTTAAATCTTTTCTGTTTTTAAACCGGCCCCCATCTTACTTACTAACTTACATAAAAACTAATCATTGTCTGCCCCCCCGATCAAACCCTTTTTTTTGAACTAGCTGTGTTTCTTACCTACCCGTGGGAAACTTCTAAGTTTTTGAAGTAGAAGTTGCTAAATTTTTTTCTACTTATTTTTCAGTCCCAAAATTTCCCTTTTTTGTTTTTCCACCCCGAAGTAGAAAATATAACTTTTTTATGGCAGTGGTCTAGGGAAAGTAGTCTGCTTGCCCCTCACATTTTTAATATTTTCGTCACAACCCCATTTTAAAAACCCAATAAAAAAAAAATTTTTAATACTTTAAAACCATGAGTTTAACGTGGTTAAATTTTATGCAGTGCCTATCTTTGGGGTTTTTGTTTTTTTAAAAAACCCCTTGCAAAATGTTGTTGGGGAAAAAAACCGGGCCCCAACATGGGAAAGATAAAAATTTTCGCCAAAACTAGTTGAAAACTTTAATTTTTTTAAGCTTTAACAAAAAAAATTTAACCCTATTAAAAAGCACTTTGCAGTTTTTCGTATTATGATTATTTTAAATATTTTTTTTATTTAAATTTTAAAAGATGAGTAAAAAAAAGTTTATAAATTTCATTTACCTTTCTGCGGTAATTAGCGGCCTTTGTATAGGCCCTTTTTTGTGCTAGCAAAAAAAATGTTTAAAAAAGAAGCCGGCTGACCTAGGAAAAGGGTTTTGGGCATTGAGGACGTTGTTAAGGTTATAGTTTAATTTTCTGGGAAAGGGATTGCGTCCCCAAAAAACTTTCTTTTTACGAAAAAGGGAAAAATCCCAGAAAATTTTAGTACTTTGAAAGATTTAAACCCAGAAAATATTGATTTTTAAAAAAATGGGGGGAAATAGTTATGAAGGTAGGGGGAGCTATTGGGTTTTTTTCCTTGGCCCTTTTCTGGCAGCAATTTTAGTTTAGTAAATTTTCGGTCCCATGAAGAGAGAGAAGTTTAAAAACAAGGGGAAAAGAAATTTAAACTAAGGCAAAAAGACGCAAAAAGGGAAAAAAACGAATTTTTGCTCACTTTTGGGCTTTATTAATTAAAAAATTTTGGGAACAGGGTCAGCAGGCACACATTTTCAGACGTTGATGAAAGGAAGAATGAGTTTACTTAGTGACAGGAAAGGAAATTTCTAACAACACCCCCGCCGAACCCGTTGACTTTTTTTGAACTGTCAGAAGAACAGAAAAAAGAGAAAAAAGGTTTTATTTTAGGGTGCATTGGGGGCAAACTATATTCTCGGGCCCAAAAATTTTAAAAAAAAAATTAAAATTTCAATTAAAATAAGGGGGGGGGGGGGCCCTTTTTATGGACCCTTTCGAAGTACAAAAAAATATTATTCTCCTTTAAAAGGGGGTTTTTGGAAAGGGAAAAACCGTATTGAAAAACTGAGTAAAGCTGCTGAGTGGCTGAATCAGATGCGAAAAACTGGCTTTCAAAACAGGCAATTTTGGGAAAATATCTGCCCGCCCCCAAAAGAATTTTAAGGGCCAGATTTGTTAAAATCGTTCCCAAAAGCACCCACCAGATGGACTTGCTGTATCTTTCCCCATGACCCAAAATTAGAAGGGAAAAAAATTTTTGTATGCTTGCAGTTGTTGGGCAAAGGCTTCAAAAATTTAAAAAAAGTGAACCCTTTTAAGGATTAAAAAACTCAACTGCTGTGGCTGTGGCTTTACAACAAATTACATGAAGGCCCATTAAAATATCCCAGGGAATTCAAGTTGATGAGGAAAAGGTTTAAAGGTTCTGTAAACCCGTGTTTTTTAAAAAAATCATGGGTTTTTGTTAAGGGGAGGGGGTCCCCGGCAAAAATCGATCACCCAAACCCAAAATAGAAAAAATTTTAAAAAGAATTTTAGCGAAGTTGTTTCCTTTCAATAAACAGGGGAAATTTTTGGGGGCACTTTCGAAGTAACTTTCGAAGTACAGAGGGAAAGCAACACAAAAAGGGGTTTGGGGAAATTTCCGCCCCGTCCCTTTGCGCCATGGAAAAAATGAAGGGAAATTTTAAAACAACAGGTCCCTTTAAAACCCGTATAAAGCAATTCAAATTTAAAAAAAAAATTTGAAATTTCGAAAATGGGGCAGGGACCCAAAAAACCCCTTGCCGTTTGGGCTTAAAAATAAGTTTCTTGTATCTCCTGGAGAGGAAAAAGGCGATGTTAGGAAATTTGAGGTTTTCAGGGTCCTATATGGAGCGTAGACGTTTGAAGTTGAAAAAATTAAAGAAAACAGAAACCCCCCTTTTATTATTTTAAAAAAGAGATCTTTCTTCTTTTCGGTGCTACTTTCGGCTAAAAGGCCTGCCCCTAAAAAGATCGTTTGGGTTTTTGAAAGTTGCAAGTTGTCCCGCCAAACACAGTGATTTAAAAAAAAAAAAATAGTTTTTTGTTAAACTTATTTTTTTGTTAAAATTAAATTTTTTTTGGGGCCCTTTTTGGGGTTTAAACCGGGGCATGTGTTTGTTTTTCAATGTTTTGTTTTAAATTGGCCCCTCCGTGTCTACCTGTTGCGAAGAAAAAGTCTTTTTCCCCCTCCTTTTTAAGTTCAATTTTCTGTCGCCTGAAATTTTTCGCCCTCAGCCTAAGCTTCTGAAATTTTTTCGTCTTGTAATTTTTCATCCTGTAATGATTTTCTTATTCTTAATCCATTTAAGAAAATTTTGAGAGGGTAGGGCTTACCATGGCAGGGCTTTTGTTAATTTTGGAGTTAATTTTTTTAAAACAGCCCTTTTTAAAACTTTTGAACCCTTTCGCCTAAACCCCAATCCCAGACCCCCCCAATCTAAAGAGGGGTGGTGGGACCAACCCCAGTACTAAAAAAGCAATGCCCGGGCCCCCCACTTACGCTAGTACACGGAAAAAAACCAGTAATTAATAAGAAGAAATTTTAAAGTTTAGCAATTTTTTCTTTCTAGTAACCCCTATACTTAAACCCAAATCGCTTTTGTTTCTTTTTGAAGTTCAGTTTTTTGGGTTTAAACCCAAACTGTTGAACCCCCCCATTTTTTTTAAAAAAATTTTTTTTTTTAATTAATCTTTTACATATCTTTTTGTAAACCTTTTGGCGCACTTCAACAACAGAGTTTTTAAAAAGCAAAAAAATCAACATACTTAATGAAAATAAAAATCGATTTCTTTTTTGTTTGCTTTTTCAAACCTTTAAAAACCTTGTCGGGTGAGCAAGGGTTTTTTTATTTTATCTCGTTTTTTTGTTAAAAACAATTAAAAAGCTTAAGAGGGGGACCCAAATTTTTAGCCTTTTTTTGTATGCTCTCTAATAAAAAGCATGTTCTGGCAAAAATAGTATCGCCCTCCCCCAGGGGGTAATAAATAAGCGAAAAAATCATCGTCATTTGTCTAGGGAGTGTTTTTAGCGTTTGGGGGAAATTTTTAAGCCTAAAGGTTCACCCCCCCCACTTCAGCTTTAAAGGGCTTTTTTCTCTGTAGCACATATTTAGAACCTCGCTAGTTTTTTTCAATCTTTCTTTTTTTTGTTGTGTTCCGGGGGCAAGGTAAACAAGAAGGGGCCCTTCATTTAAAGGGTTTCTTAAAAATTTTTGTTTTATCATAGTTTACATTGGGGGTTCGTAGTTCAAAATTTAAATTCCAGTCAATTTCAGGGAAGCAACGCCCAAGGGTTCTTTCTTTTATGAAGTTTTTTATTCACTTTTGGGCCCAAAAACGTTTGCTCTTAAAAATTTTTTTATCTCTTCTAGGGCGGATGCTGCTGCCCCTTTTTTGTTCCTTTTTTTGGTTTGTTTGTAAACCCCGTCACTGTGTATTCAAAACCAAAACATTTTCCCCGGCATCCCATTAAAATCAAATCGTTTGTCTGCTAGGGTTTTTTGGGTCTACTGCAGTGGGATTTTTGGAGCTTTGCTCCGCTTTGATTTGGGGCCCCCGAGACATTCTTTTTATAATATTAAAATTATAAAAAAACAAATTTTTATAAGCCCCCCAAACATAAAAAAAACAATCTCAATAAACAAACGTATTGAAAATGGGGGGCAGTTTCCCTAAGCGGCTTAGCGTGCTTTGATCTTTCTAAAATGCTCTTTTTTTTTTTTTAGTCATCTTTGTCCCTTATTGTATAGTTTTCACTTAAACATTCTTTAAAAAAATTTCTTTATCCTTTGTGTAAAATAATTTCAACCCATTTTAAAATGCGATTTAAAGTCCCTTTTAAAAACAGATTATATTTTTGAGGGTTTTAAAACACACGAAACTAAAAAGGGTGGCCCCCCACAAAGGTAGCTTTTACAGAGCTTTTCTTTTTTTTAACAATGTTCGTTCCCGCTGAAAAAGTCATTTAAAAATAAAAAGTGGGTTTTAGTTCCCTCAAATGGTTTTTAGTAATTTTTTCTAAACAGTTTGCCAGTTTGTCGCTAGGATCAACCCGAAATTTTATTTCGTCTGTCCCCAAAAAAAAACTTCCTTTTTTGTAAGACCCTTTTTGTGCTTAATGGTTGTGCAGAATTTAAACAATGTGGTCGTAATGAAACTGTATATTTTTTGTAACAAATCAAGTTCGAAGACAGTTTTCCCAAAACCCAGTAATCCCGCCGAAAGAGAACAGTGCGGATTTTAGGGAAGAAACTTCAAATATCCAACTGTTTTTTTTTAGAATATTTTTTTCCTAAATTTTAATTTAAACCGCCGTCTTTTAAACCCCTTTTTCCCTTTAATGTTTTAATGAGGGAATTTACAAACCCTAAAAATAGGGTTTTGTATTGGGCCCTTTTTCCGTTGCTTTCTTGGAAAAATTTTTTTTTATTCCCTCTTGTCCTATCCTTTCTCCAAAATTCCAAACAATTGTTGTCAAAAAGTGGATTAAAAACCCGCCCAGCCCATTTTAGTTATTAAGTAATTTCGAGTCTTTCATTTATAAAAGGGGAAGGTTTTTACTTTCACGATCAAATGCAGGGGTCCCCTTTTCCTACCCCAGCGAACAACTTTCTTATTTCATCAAAGGTTGGGGAGGTAAAAATCCACCCTTAATACAAAGATTTAGACTGCCTTTTTTTACACGTCAACCCTTCCCCAAAATTTTTTGGGTTATAAAACGCTTTGGGTTCTCTCTGAAAAAGGGGTTCTTTCTTCAGTAAACAAGAAAAAAAATTCCTTTTAAAGCTTCAGAGATGATTTTTGATGTACGTTCCAAAGAGTTCTCGTTGTTTTTTTTTCTGTAGTGGAGTGTATAACGGGTTTCTTAATAAATAACTGTTTTTTAAAATTTTTTACTGGGGTTAAAATTTTTTCTGGGCCCGTTTTTGGGGTTTTGTAACAACATCAAAATCAAGAGAGATGAAATAAATTTTGTATTTTTTGGGTTTTAGGGCTTTTAGGCAGAAAGACAGAAAACCCCTAGGATTTTTTTGTCGTCCATAAGTAAGTTTTTCCTTTTTTGTGGCCCTTTGGGAATATGGCAAATGCGTCTTTAACAACTCAAAATCTAGGGGAAGCAGAATTGTTGCCAAAAGCTTCTGCTACTGCCTCATCTTTAACATCATCCCTTGCATCCCCCCCGCTTTAGCCTGTGCGTGAGGGCCGTTTGGGGTTTGTATTTCCCCGATAAACTTTCTCTTTCTTTCTTTTTTTGGCAGCCCTAGATCATAAAAGGGGCAAAAAAAGTCTGCCTCGCCTTTTTCAAAAGTTTTTTTTTTTTCCCCCCAGTTTGGGTTTTATATGTTTTTAAATATTTTCCTGGGCCCCAAATTTTCAAAAAACAAATACTTTTGGATTTTGTCCCCCATTTAATATCTATTTTGAATGATAGTTTTTGGGAAATGCCCGGCATTAAAACATCGGGCCCGGCCCCCAAAATCAGGGAACTTGACTATTAAGTTTGTTCAGCTCAATGTTGATGGGGGGTTTACACTAATTACAGTCTGCCTTAACCCCTTAAAGCCATGGGGTTCCTTTCTTTTCTGGGTTGGGGTCGAGGTCACAAAAACCCTTTTTAGAAATTTATTTTTTATTTAAAACCCCAAAAAAAAATTTAAATAAAAAATAAAAAGGGGCAAAAAAAAAGAAAGGGGGTTGGGGACCGTGTTTTTTCCTATTGAAGAAGAAGAAAGAGATCTGCCAGGGCCCTTAAATTTTAAGAAAATGAAAAAGAAAATTGTCCTTATTGCCGAAAAAACTTGAAAGACAGCAGAAAAGGGTTCCCTTTAAAACCCCCTTCCCCTTAAAGAAGGGGACGCCCCCTTCAGTTTGGCATCTCGTGCCCGGGAAAATTTAACAAATAGGGAAATTTAAAAAATTCTGCATAAATTTAGGGCCGAGCCGCCCCGGGAAAGGGCATAGTCCTTTTGATTTTAAGGGTTGATTAAAAACAAACCCTCTTTTAAATAAAACTAGCAAAAGGAAATTTTGTAGAGTTAAATACAAAGCCGGGGCCCCAAATAAGTTTTTTTTAAAATAAAAAACCAAATTTGGCAGAGGATTCCTGTTTCTGACCAAAAGGCGATTAAACATTTTTAAAATTTTTAAAGGGTGAGGTGTTTTGTCTTTTACAGAAATTGGGGCAAGAGTTGCCCAAAACGATTGAAAATGAAATGACCCCCTTTTTCAAAAATTTGGGCCAAAAGCAGATGAAAACAATAGCAGAAATTGAAACGAGTTTTTAAAGAGGAGACGCAGTTAAAAAAAAATTAACGTTTCTCCATTGCCTATGCGTGAAATCCTGGGGCTTTAAATGAGGCTCTAAAGGACAATAAGGGGTTTAAAATAACAAAAAATTTAAACCCAAAAATTGGTGAGCCCAGATAGGGGAGATAGAAAAGAAAAAAATAAGCTGGCTGATGCGATGGGTAACCCAATTTTGGGCGAGAGAAAAAGGGGGGAATACAGCGAAAATACAGGATTTTTAAAGATAAAAAAGGGGGGCAGGTTAGAAGTGCTGTCTACTAAAAGATCGCGCTAGCATCACAAAAAAACAGAATCAGAGAAACTTTTAAACAGAACACTTTAAAGAAAAAAAAATACGCTAGCAGAAAGAAAAGAAAATTGTTCAAGGGGGGAAAAGGGGGTTCCAAAATTTTGCAATTAAAGTGTTGGGTTTTTATTATCTCTACACTGTTTATGCTTTAACCGGGAGTGCCCAACGGGGCCCGTAGCTCCTCCAACGCCCAGAGGTAAAAGGGTTGGGGTTTGAAAACAATTGCCCCTCTTTTAGCAAAAAATTATTTTAAAAAAAGTTAGCAGCCCAAAAAGGGTTGATGCTCTGCCCGGCTTTTAAGGCAGTGTTGTTAGTTTGGGGTTTTTTTACATAGGCAAAAATTTCTGGGTTTTTTGGTGACCATTGTGGGCCCTTAGGAGTGGGTTAAACTGTGGTTTAAGGGTTTTTTTGAAATAAAAATAGGGGGTAATCCAGTAAAAATTTTTAAAAAAACAAAAAAGGGGTGTCCCTTTTTGCAGTATGACTGTCAAATGCGAGGTAATCAAACAGGGGGGTGCTTTCTGGTTTCTTTCTGGGTGTGGGGCCCCTTATAACTGGTGGGGGATCGCCCTTTTTGGGGTGTTTTTAAATGGATCGCTTTCTTCCCGGGGGGAGGTACTTTCTTTAAAAAAAAGGATGGGGCGGGCCTTGGGGTTTAAGGGATTTGTGCCCTAAGGTTTTTGGGGCTCTCCCGCTATGGGGATTTCATTGTTATAAAATTTTTTTTATTATGCCAAACGGGAGTCTAAGGGCAAGGGGGCACATGTAAAAAACCGTAACCCACAACAAAGTAAACCCCTTTTTCCTTGGGATGTGCAAGAACGGCTTTATACCTTTGTTTGCTGGCAGGCAATCAACAGCAAGGGGTTAATAGCAACTTTTTAAATTTGGGTTTGAAAAAGTTTTTTTGGCAATTTAAAGCCCGTAGCTTGATCTCCTTTGTAGAATTGGCTGTGCTTTTGCTCCCCAAAAGAAAACCAAAACGTAGGGCCGTTTTGGGGGTCTTGAGTCTTTGCAAGCCTTTGGGATTGTTTGAAACCCTTTTCTTTTAATTTAAAAATTTAATTTTTTTCCAGGGAAATTTGGGTTTTTGTTCTATGGACCCCCAAACGAATTGTCGTTTTTTTTGAAAAGGGGGGTGTGGCCGGGCCAGTAGTTTTAAGTAAAAATTTTTTACGTTCCCCCCACAAATACAAGGGGCCCAAAACCCTTTATTGCGGCTAACTTTGGGTTTAAAAACAGTTGAGGGGGTTTTAAAGTTAAATTTTGTTGGGAAAAATTTTTTCTTTTGCAAATTTTTGTTTCCCTTGGGCTGTTAAAAAAAATTTAAAAAGCGTTGTGTTAGGGAGGGGCACTTTTATTCAGTTAGTTTTGTTTTGTACTGGGAATTTTAAAAAAGGGAAAATTATATACTGACCTTACCAAGAGAAATTTGGGTGGTTTAAAAAGGTTTGCTATGAAACACCCCGCCCCTAAATTGGCCCGTAAACGGGGAAAAATTTAAAATGATTTTTGAAAAAAAACCCTTTGGGGGGATGACCATGCTGATGGCACTCTGCGCCTTTATTTGGGGGATTTGGGAAAATTTTAGTTAGGGGGTTTTCAAATCCCAACCCCGGGAAACCGTAAGATCCTTTTAAATGCAATGGTTTTTAAAATTTCTGAACCCAAAGTTTTGGGGGGTTTTAAAAAAAGCTCATCTTTTTTGTAAAATGTTCAATATTTTTAAAAAACTTTCCATTTTTTTAAATTAAATTTTTTTTTAAGGGGGTTTTTTTATTTTTAAAAAAGATTTTACATCTTTATAACCAAACAAAAAAAGCGTGTTTTTTCTTAAAAATTTACCCAATTGTCAATTGGCGCGGGATTGTAGGATTGCCCCTTTAAAAAAATTGGGGTTTTTTAAAGTTTAAAATGGTTTTAAAATATCTGAAGGGAAATCAAATAATTTGGGTTAATATTAAAACGAGGGGGTTTTGGGCCCAAATTAAAAACATTTTAAAAAAAAACCAAAGGGTTTTTACAATTTTTTTTTCTTTAAAAAGAAGTACTTAGCGAATTTTGGGATATTTTAACAATTTTAAAGAGGCAAAACCCTTAAAAAAATTTCTATGAATTTCCCACAAAAAAGAAAGAAGGAAAAGTACACTTTCCCCCAAAAAAATTGGCCCAAAATCTTGGGGGTTTCCCCAATATGACGGCTTATAGAAATTTTGTCCCAAAAGAAGGGGTTTTCAATTTGAAGGCAATAAACCCCCTTTTGATTTTCTCCCTAAACCCCCCAAATTTTTTATTTTCCCCTCTAAAAAATTTTAAAAACAGAAAACTAAAATTTTTTTAAGGGTTTCCGTCTTCAATTCTACGGGCACTTCCGTTTAATTAAGGCAGGGTTTTGCGTTAAACAGTTTTACAGGTTTTGGGGGAGACCCCGTGAATTTAAAGAATTAATTTAGGGGTTTTTTAAATTCATTGGATGTAAAAATAACAAACCCAAAAGGGGAAAGCCAGTTGTTTTTTTCTGATTTTTTAAAAGTTTAGAAAGAAGATAATATTAGAAAAGTAGGGAGGGCCAGTCCCGCGGCGTTTTTAAAAACGTGGAGAGAATGTAAAAATGTTTGTTCACAAACCCAAAAACTTACTAGGGATTTAAAGGGCCCCCTTTTGAAAAAACCCATTCTTCCCATTTTTAGAGGGGTTTTGGGGTGTTTAAATTTTTTTTGTAAAACAGGTGTTAATTTTGGCTAAAACTGACATGAGATGGACGCAACTTGGATGTGAAAAGGGGGGTTTTTCGTGCAAAATAACATGGGTGAGCTTGAACAAACATATTTACATTCTCTGACCCCGTCGTTGAACAGAGGTTTTATACCATCGGTCACACCATTGATAGGGTGAAGCAGAACGAGCCGCGTGCTCACAAATTCACTGTTCCCACCCCACCCCAGTTTCAGTTCCAGTTTCATCAAGGAGGCGTCACTGTGTGCGGACTTAGTCCATATACGCTACACCACACCCGCTAAGTTTTGAGATCACCTGCACATGATTTGCGTTGATGGATAAATGAACTGATAATTAAGATGAGAGAATTGAAGAAGAGGGTCTTGTGGCTACGACTTAGCAGATGTCTGACCTACGCATTAGCCCAACGCGCTGGTCAAACCTTGAGTGCCTACCTAACGTTGGTTGTGCCTTTTTTTCATCATTGTATAGGTGTGTGGTGAATATACACGTGTGGGTGGGTCGACCCCACCCCAATGTTCCCTTAGTGGTCAACAGAGGTTCGTG
>CM031605.1:65850343-65865328 GCA_018398815.1 Conus ventricosus | reverse complement strand
CAACTAACTAAAAACCCTAACCACACCCATGTACCCCTAACTTACCACCCAGCACGTGACATTTCAGACGTGACGTAAACACGTGACATACAATCCCCCCAATGAGACAAAGAGGTGCCAGCGACACGTTAGCATAGAGACATTTAGACATGGTGACACGACAGTGGCCCATCCCCCCCCCCACCCCACCCTCTTCTCCCGCTCCCTTGCTTCTCTAGTAATTGTTCTTGTGCGATGACGTGCAAAAAAAACAAAAAAAACCCAACAACAACAACAGCAACAACAACAACATGTTTTGCATCCATTCACGACTGTACGAGCAAAAAATGCCCTCTCGGCACTTTGACCCAAATCTCAGTCTTGTTCCACTTCTACCAACTTTGTTCCCATGAAAGCCATTTTTTATCTTTGGCGTGCTAACACGAAAACACACACAGCAAAGCATACGAAAGTTCCATCCGTGATCGACCCACAAATAGAACTGTTTTTAAAACGTCTGTACAGAATGCAGTTGTACATCCAAAATTCCTGACGTTCCACAGTTTACACCTGTAAAGTTACAGCCTAATATTTCAGGCAAGCATGTCCAGATTATCTGTTGTGATCACGAAGTAGACGATACGATACAATGCACTACAGTATGACTACAACACAATACAAGACGAGACATGACAAGAAAAGACGAGACAAGGCGAGACAATACAGTACAGCACGGTACTTGGTACATGACAGTACAGCACAAGACAGTACAGGGCTATACAATGTACAACAGTGCATTACAATGCAATACAGTACAATACAGGGCTATACAATGTACAACAGTGCATTACAATGCAATACAGTACAATACAGGGCTATACAATGTACAACAGTGCATTACAATGCAATACAGTACAATACAAGGCTATACAATGTACAACAGTGCATTACAATGCCATGCAGTACAATACAGAAAAATATAGTTCGTTACAGTACACCACACACACACACACACACACACACACACACACAAGCGCCATTCCCTGCCCCCCGCGTACACATGCACACACACATAAATGAGCGCATACGCGCGCGTGCACACACCACACACAACACACACACACACACACACACAGAGCAGCGCAGACCATGTTATATAACCAAGGGAGATCAGCGCGTCAGGTTTTTGCGGAAGTCAGCCCATCTGCCTAATCTCTTCCACAAGAACCTCCTTTCAAACCGTTCTGTATGGCTAGTCATTTAGCCAAGCACACACACTGTTCTGTATGGCTAGTCATTTAGCCAAGTACATACACTGTTGATTTCATGGCTTAGCAGATGCCGTGTAGCGTATATGGACTTCTCCGCACGCAGCTACAACCGGATGAAACCGAAACTGAAGTGGACCCAAAGCACTTGAGAGCGAGTTTCTTCCTGCTCACATAGCGGCTGGTCAAAGGAGTGAAACTGGGCTGACATCTGTATGATGGATTCATCACTCATTGACAACCACACGTCCCGATTGTACGCCTGGCTGCTGTCACTGACGTCATTCATGCTGGTACAGATGGGGGCCCAGCCTATTTGGGGGCAAAAAAAAAAGACAAATTGCGTGCACACGAAACTTCCTCTTAGAAGAAGAAGAAAGAAAAAAGAAAGAAGGAATAGAATAAGAAGAAGAAGAAGAAAAAGAAGAAGGGAGAAGAAGAAGAAGGAAGAAAGAAAAGGAGGAGATGAAGCGAAGAAGAAGAAAAGAGAAAGAAGAAGAACAAATGGATGAGGAAGGAGTAGAACAGGAGCACTGACTGGGTAAGTGATTAAAACTTAACAGGATAGAGAAGGGGGGATGGGGGGAAGGGGTAGGGAGGAGAGGGGGAGGATATGGAAGAAAACAAGTCCAAGAGGAACTTGACAAAGTATGAGGAGAAGATAATTAGGAGGAAGAAAAGAAGAAGAAGGGAGAAGAAGGAAGAAGAAGACGATGCAGAAGAAGAAGAAGACTAAGACACGACACGAAGAAGAACTCAATAACAAAACAAGCAATAAGAAAAGGGGGGGGGGGGGGTGTGAAAAGGAGGAAGAGGAGGGGGGGGGGGGGCAGATGAAGAAGAACCTTAGGAAAAGACACTTCAAGTCACCTTCCAACGACCTAACCCAATCCAGCCGGGTGACTTGTGATACGTTGACAAAGGCGACAGACGCTGTATGGGGCATGTCCTCTGATGACGTCACAATGACACAGGGGCCTCTCTTGGTGGTCTAGTGTATACATGCACACGCCAATCATCACCTAGGTGAAGTCCGTTGCAGGCCGGGTCATTGTAGGACGTGTGCTACAAACTCAACAACACCCGTGTGTCAAGGAAGAGCACGGAGTTTGATGGAGCAGTAAGTATAAAAGGATGTTCTCTCTCTCTCTCTCTCTCTCTCGTGTGTCTGTGTGTGTGTGTATGAATGAAACGAGGAAATTCTCGCCTCTTCCTGTTGGCTAAAAGCTGAGCCCCCCATCAACTGTGTGTGTGTGGTGTGTGTGTGTGTGTGTGTGTGTGTGTGTGTGTGTGTTTGTGTGTGTGTGTGTGTGTGTGTGTGTGTGTGTGTGTGTGTGTGTGTGTGTGTGTGTGTGTGTGTGTGTGTGTGTGTGTGTGTGTGTGTGTGTGTGTCGGTGTTGTGTGTGGTGTGTGTGTGTGTGTGTGTGTGTGTGTGTGTGTGTGTGTGTCGGTGTGTGTGTGTGTGTGTGTGTGTGTGTGTGTGTGTGTGTGTGTGTGTGCGTCGGTGTGTGTGTGTGTGTGTATGTGTGTGTGTGTGTGTGTGTGTGTGTGTGTGTATTCTACCAACTGACAGGCTAACATTAACATTAAATTTGAAATGACGCACGTATACAGCGCGCGGGTACAAGACTCTACAAGTACAGTCTCTCGCGCGCGCTCGCGCATTCCACTCACTCATTCACTCCTCTCTCTCTCTAACACACACACACACACACACACACACACACACACACACACACACACACACACACACACACACGCACCACACTATCCCTTGAAACCGTAAAAAAAAAATATAAAAAAAAAATGATACAAGCATGCCAACCGATAAACATCACCACACACAACACGAGCATTCATTGAAAATCATGCCAGCAACAGTTGCCCATTCAAACCACCACCCTATGCTAACAAAACCCACAGTGTTGGTCTTCGGAAAGCTGACGTAACTAAGAGATAAACCCCCTTCCCCTCCCAACCCCCCTCGTCTCCCACATCCTCAAACAGCTGAGTATACATATGCCGTATAGAAAGCAGCCGTAATAATAATAATAATAATAATAATAATAATAATAATAAGGGTATAGATTTTATATAGCGCAATTCTTGGGATCAACTCATTGCGCTCAACACACACACAAACACTCGCACTAACATGTGTTCACACACACCACACCACCACACACACACACCACACACACACACCTACCGATAAAAGGCGCACTTATCAAGTTCATCGGTTCAAGCGTAAACAACACAGTTTTGCATGCAGTACATAAAAAGTCAGGTCAGAATAGATACACAGCATTTAGATACTATGGTTGAAGAAGGCTTTCCTAGAGAAGTATGTTTTTAACTCTGACTTTGAATTTAGATAATGTAGGCAGGTCACGAAGCTGTCAGGAAGAGAATTCCAAAGAGTGGCGCACTAAAGCTAAATGCTCTCCCCACCGACTGTCTTCAACGAGCGCCTAGGAATTTTCAGAAGTTTTTGAGAAGATGATCGAAGAGACCGAGAAGTTTGATAGGTGGACAGAGAAGCAGAAAGATACTGTGGGAGTGTCCCATCAAAGTAACGATAGGGAAAGACTGAAATTTTGAACTGCCATCGATATTTGATGGGAAGCCAGTGGAGTTCACGCAACAAAGGTGTAATATGCTCATTTTACGCTTTTGAGCACAAGCCGAGCTGCACTGTTTGCACCCTTTGCATCGTTCAAGCTGTTCTGAAGGAAGTCCTGCTAACACAGAATTACAGTAGTCTACTCGGGACATTACCATGGCGGTGATGAGTCTGATTGTTGCCTGTGTGGAGAGGTAAGACCGGATAAAAAGCAATGCGTCGCAGTTCAAGAAGCATGCACGACAAACATTAATATTTGTTCTGCATAGAGAGCGTTTGATCAATGCTGACACCTAAATATTTCACTGACTCTTTGAATGGTAAAACACCATCAATTTCTGCCGACTCAGCATTAACCATCTTGACACGAGAGGAGGTACCAACAGCCATGATCTCGGTTTTGTCACTATTCAGCTTGAGTTTGTTGCGGTTATCCAGACTTTTACGTCCCTAAAACATGCGGTAATATCTGATTGAGCACCTTGAAAATCGCTGGTGGTTGCGCTCTTAGAGATTTTCAGGGTCATCTGCGAATTTGGGGAAGTCACAGCCATGGGCAGAAATAACGTCAGATAAGGGCTGAGAATAAAGGTAAAAAGAACTGGTCCAAGACAGAGCCCTGGGAACACCATACAGAAGAAGAGAAGGGATGATTCAGCACCATTAACGGTTACCGTCTGTGTCCTGTCAGAAAGGTATGATGTGAACCATTTGAGAACCATAGAGTCAAATCCAAAAGTAACCTTGAGTCTCTTGAGTAGGATAGAGTGGTCAAGAGTATCAAAAGCAGCATTGAGGTCAAGCAATGCTAGAAGGGAGACCAGTTTATCGTCTGATTTACAAAGCAGGCAGTCTAAGACACTCAGAACTGCAGTCTCTGTGCTGTGGTTTTTCCTATAAGCGGACTGACACACTTCCAGGAGACCATTATCTGACAAATGGGATTGGAGCTGCTTCAAGACAACACGTTCAAGGATTTTAGAAAGAAATGGAAGATTCGATACTGGTCTAAAATTCTTCATATCATTTGCTTCAAGACCATTTTCTTCAACAAAGGTTTTGACAACAGCATGTTTGAACTGTGAGGGACACAACCAGATGTGAGAGATTTGTTCACAATGGTCGTAATCAACGGCACCAGATGTGAGGCACACTGTTTCATGAGGGAGTGGGGATAGGGTCCAATGATACAACTTTTACCAGAGAAATGAGCAATCAAATCAAAAATCTGCTTTTCACTAACGGTTCAAAACAGGAAAACAAAGGTCCATCATACAAATCAAAAAAGAGCAGACCGGCATGAATCAGAGTCAAGATTGTCTCTAATAACGCTTTATCTTCTCGGAAAAGAAATCACTGAATTGCTGTGGGAGATCTGAAGCCGGTATATTGCAAGGAAATGATAATGTTTTTGTTTTGCCAAGTAGAGTATTTGACAGTGAAAACAGTTGTTTTGACGAAGTACATGAATTAATTTTGTCACCATAATAAGATTGCTTGGCATCTTCAATACACTGTCCTGCTTTGCATCTGTCAGCGGCAAATATCTGCCGGTGAAACCACAAGGCGAGTCTTCTCTCCACCGTCGCTCACACGACGGCGTTGACGGCGTGCTGCCTTCACATCCCTCAGACAACCATGGGGCAGAGGGGCGATCAGTGACACACCTGGTCACTGCAGGGGCATGATGGTCGAGGATCTTTAAAGAGGCCATTGTTCAAAGCACTGACCAGCTCCACAACGTCGGAATGCAGTGCTGTGTAGACTGCAGATCAGCAAAAGTCCTGACATCTTGTCAAAATCAGTAGCACAAAAAAGCCTTCATGTTCCTGGATGTCACAAGGCGTTTACGGGAGGAGGCTTGGTGAGTGACCAAACGACAGACAACGAGATGGTGGTCGGAAAGACCAGCACAGTCACGTACATCAGACACTGACAGGAGACAGTTATCACTGTCGCCAACGGGGGCCGGATAGCTCAGTTGGTAGAGCGCAGGACTGGTGATCCTGGGTTGCGGGTTCGAATTTCGGTATAGGGGGATTTTTCCCTCGGAGTTAACATTGGTTTCTGACTCCATTCCCCATATAGTCCTTCGAATGAGACTATAAACCGAGGTTCCGTGTGTGAACGCACGCATAACATCTTGCACACACGTAAAATCCCATCACCAACTTTCGAAGAGAAGGCCAGTTTGGCCGTTGGTATGGATGAACGTGACACATAGCATGCACCTTCCCCGAAGATGGAGTATGGCTGCCTTAATGCGGGATAAAAAAGGGTCATACAAACCAAACTCCACTGCCTGGCTATACAGGGAGTGTCCGCAGGAGTATCAGCCTGCGTACGCAGAAAGAAAGAAAGAAAGAACTGTCGCCAACCACCCAGTCAAGAATGTGTCCATGTTTATGTTTTGGGACCTGAACAAACTGTGATAAGTTGCGATCGTTCAAAAGCGTTTTCAGTTGTTTAACCTGTTATCACAACAGTCATCGAAGTGAAAATTAAAGTCCCCAATGAAAGACACGTCATGGCGAGAATCCGCATAAGAAGCTAAAAGCTCAGGAAATCAAAGAAGATACTGAAAACAAGTGCCTGTGGATGGCAACAGTGAGACTAGAAACAAACCATTAGCAGCAGTTTCATGTCAACAGTGGCTGCGTTCTGTTGTTACACGGAACAGAGAACAAGACCCTACAATCCAAGGCAAATCGTACACAGGACACGCATGCCAGTTCACTTAATACCGTCATTAAGTAAAGAAATGAATATGGAGCACACAACGTGCGCGCCCTCTCTCTCTCTCTCTCTCTCTCTCCTCTTCACACACACACACAACACACACACACACACACACACACAAAGACACACACACACACAACAACACACACACATATATATACACACAGTGACACACACGAGCACACACACCATGACAGCACTGCACACACGCACTTACACACGCACACACACACACGCGTGTGTGCGCGCGCGCACACACACACACACACCACACACACACACACACAAACACAACACACACACACTTAAAAGCTTCGCATGGCAAAAGTCTCCAAAGCACTGTGTGCACATCTGTAACCGACTTCAAGCTCTGGCATCACATGGCAGCGGAAAGCTACCAGTCTCCCAGTGAACAGACAGCAGCCAAAACAAGCATGGCATCACATGGCAGCGGAAAGCTACCAGTCTCCCAGTGAACAGACAGCAGCCAAAACAAGCGTGGCATCACATGGCAGCGGAAAGCTACCAGTCTCCCAGTGAACAGACAGCAGCAAAAACAAGCATGGCATCAAGCTACAGAAAAGTGCCAAAAGAATGTAAGTATCAACGCATAAATAGCAAGATCACACACACACACACAAACACACACGCGCGCGCGCGCGCGCGCATCTCACAGAGGAACAGATAGACAGACAGACACACATACACACACACACAAACACACATCTCACAGAGGGGCAGACAGACAGACAGACAAACATACACACACATGCGCGCGCACGTACACGCACGTACGCACGCACGAACGCACGCACTCTCCCTGTCTGTCTGTGTCTCTCTAGTTACTTGCATGCTTTCCACTGTTTATTTCTTTTTTTTCTCTCTCTTCTCTTCTTCTTCTCTTGTTTATTTTCCACAGGGCTGGCTGGAAAAAAAGCATGTATGATTTGCTTATCCTATTAACATGGGGAAATGAAATTTCGTTCTCTCTCTCTCTCTCTCCTCATCTCCCCCCACACACACACACACACACACACACACACACACACACACACACACACACACACACGCAAACCGCATTACACACCACACACGCTACAAACATTGCACACGCACAGTACACAACAATAGGCATATATCACACACACACACACACACACACACACACACACACACACACACACACACACAACTAAACACAACATGTACGCTTATGCGCTCACACACAAAACACACACACACACACACACCACACACACACACACACACACACACACGCACACACACATTCACACTTGCAGACAGCCACACACATTCATGCACATACACGTGCGCGCGCTAGCTCACTCGTGCATACGCACACAAACACGCCGCTACACAACCCGAACACAATACCTACGCACAAATCCCTACACCCGTCTCACCACCCCCCCCCACCCCACCCCTGCCCTCTCACGCTCTCACCATTGTTTACCCCCCCCCCCCACCCCCCACCCCCTCTCTTCACTCGCTTTTTTTTTTTTTAACTCCTTCATTGTTTAACAACATTTTCAGTAAAGTGTCATTCAACTGAAGCCAGCCGAACTCTACTGTAACTGACGGAGAAACAGCAACAACATCAACAACAAAACCAACCAGAGAAACACCACCACCACCACCACCCACCACCGTTAAACGATTGTGTGCCAACGCAGCCTACAACTCTTAAAACAGCGCGCCTACTATACCTACACACACTGAACACATCAGACGTTGGACGCCTAGACATCATACAACATGGGCACTCTATTTCACTTACAAATGAAATAATACTAAACAGCAGCACCCGACGAGTCACACGACCACAGACTGTAAACATTATCTGCATGGCTTGCCTCCATCAGAGGAAACGCGAAAGCGAAATGATGAGATGATGATGATGATGTTGAGTGAATCACTAACGCCGCAGAATACGCAGCCGCTAACGAAGACCACGCATCATCAGTCACGATCAATTAAGCAGCTGCACATTTTTTTTTTTTGTTTCTTAATTGAATAAACCCGGCAAGGCCGAGCTGAGCTAACAAGATTCTGGCTTGCAGCGAGCTCCACACACATGGGGAGTGAGTGAGAGACTGGCGACGGGCCGTTGGAGTGGATTAGGGGCTGCACGTTGTACGGGAAGTGGCCGGATGGTAGAAGACGCGCTGCACTGACCTCATTACACGACGAGCAGACTTGGCGCCCGCCTCTCTCGTTTCTTCTTCTTCATCTTCTTCGTGGCCAAAGTGTTCGGTCTCGGTTGTCCCCCTTGTTCCTCCCACCCCCCACCCCACTCCGAACCCCGTCTCTCTCTCTCTCTCTCTTCTCTCTTCTCTCCTCTCAGAACGCGCGGGGCGCGTGTGTGCGGGTGATGTGGGTGCGTGCTCAGGTGTGTGTGTGTGTGTGTGTGCGTGTGTGCGTGCGTGCGTGCGTGCTTGTGAGTGTGTGTGTCTTTGTGTGTGTGTGCGCGCGCGCGCGCGTGCGTGGTGTGTGTGTGTGTGTGTGTGTATGTGTGTGTGCGTGCGCGCGCGCGCGCGCGCGTGTGTGTGTGTTGTGTGTGTGTGTGTGTGTGAGTTATCCTAGTTCTCTGCGACTGTCTGTCTGCTAAACTATCTTTGAATCTCTCCTCTCCTCTCCTCTCTCTCTCTCTCTCTCTCTCTCTCTCTCTACTCTCTCTCTCTCTCTCCACATGTCTTTCTTTCTCACTCCATTCCATTTTCTTTCTTCGTGCAGCTCCCCCACTCTCTCTCCCTTCCCTTTCTCCCTTCCCGACCCCCCCCCCCCTCCCCCCCACACACACTCTCTCTCTCTTTCTCTTCTAACACCTCAGTGCATACATAACACGGGGCCTGTGCACACTATCTGTGTACTAGACGGGACATCATTCACTCGTTCACTCTCGGCACAGACACACCTTCAACACATGGGGCCCGTGTATACTGTTTGGCGGTTTTGACAGCTGGCTGGCTTTTCGTGGCCTCTCCCTTCTTCTTTCCCCCCCCCCCCCCCCCCTCCACTCCCCCTCCTCATTTAGGTTGCTTTCTATTCAATTTAACTATATTTTGTCTACATTTTTTTTTCTCATCGATTTATTTTTTCTTTCGTTTTATTTTTGGTTTTGTTGTTTTACTTCCTTGCGCGTCTCTGAGTTATCAAAGTCCACGCAGCAGCAGAAGACACTTTTCAGGTGATTTTTTTTCCTCTTCTTTTCTTGTTTTATTTTGTTTTAGATTTCGTTGTTGTTGTCGGTTGTTGTTGGTCGGAAGTGTAGCATGTGGTTTCTTCCGCGTCTAAAGGACCGTTTTTTTTTCTGTGTTATTTTTTTTTTCTCCATGCGTTTTCTTCCTTTTTAGTTCTCCCTCCTCCTCCCTCTCCCTTTCCCCTTCCCCTTTTTCTTTTTTTTTTTTTTTTTAAAAAGGAAGGTGTTTGCGGTATTTGTGAGTGATCCTTTTGCGTGTTTGCTTTCGTCATCAAAGGGCAATTTCTTTTGTGTGAGAAGCAAAAATTGGAAATTACTTCGAAATATGTTTTTCGGTCAAGAATTTTACTTCAGTTCTTCTTTTTTTCTCACATTTCTTGTCTTCCGGCTTTTTTTTAAAATTCTGTTCTTCTCTCTCTCTTCTCTCCTTTTCTCTCCTCTCCTCTCTCTCATCTCTCTCTCCTCACTCTCTCTCTCTCTGTCTAATTATCATCCTTAGCAGCTTGTTGTATGTTAATGTTTTATAAAAGGAATACAACTCTCTCTCTCTCTGTCTGCTGTCTGTCTGTCTGTCTGTCTCTCTCTCTCTCTCTCTCTCTCGTCTCTCTCTCTCTCTCTCACTCTTTCTCCCCTCTCTTTCTCTCTCTCTTCTCTCTCTCCCCTCTCTCTCTCTCCTCTCTCTCTCTCTCCTCTCTCTCTAACAACAGAAATGTCGCTCAGTCTGTCTCTGTGTGCTGAGATTTTTTCTTCTTTGTAATCAATTTCTTTATTCTTGTTTGTTGTTTCATCGTTTTTTCCTTTAAATTCATCTACGCTCAATCTTAATGGAGGATAACTCATTGAGTTTTTGTTGTAGTTGTGAAGATGTGTATGTTTTGTTAAAAGTTTGGTAAGTTTTAGTCGCTGGTCATGCTTATTAGTCCCCTAGTGGGGCAAGAGCCGGATTAAAAAAAAAGCATGTGTTTGCTTTATCTGCTACCCTTGGAAATAAAGATCATCATCATCATCTCATCATCATCATCATCATCATCTCTCTCTCTTGGTCTGTCTGTCTGTCTGTCTGTCTGTCTCTCCTCTCTCTCTCTCTCTCTCTCTCTCTCTCTCTCTCTCTCTCTCTCTCTTTGTCTCTCTCTCTCTCTCTCTCTGAGCTAACTTTCTTCGTTTCCATCTCAGCTCCCTTTCAGGCTTCACCCCCCCCCCCCCCCCCCGTTTTTTTTGTTCATTTTTTGCTCCTGTTCTCCCCCCCCACCCCACCCCCACCCCTCAACCTTTTTTCCCTTTCCTCTTTTTCTCACCCCTTCCCTTTTCACTCGTATTTCTTCACTTCCTTTTCCTTTCTTCATATTCTGTTCTTCCTCCTTCTCCTGATCACATTCCACTATGCTCACTGCCCCCCCCCCCCCCCCCCCCCCCCACGCTCCCAAATCCATCTCGCCTGTCCTGGCCCTCTTCACCAGTTATCTCCCTTTGCCCGTGTAGTCGGTGTGCGCAGCCCGGGTCAAGCCCAACACACCTGCTGTGGTCAAGCACTGGGCAGTCAGCTGGCGCTAATAACAGGTGACCAGTGAGGCAGAGGGACACCGCATGATCACCAAGCCCCAAAATAGAGTTCTGGGTCTGTCCTTATTCGCCCCGCTGGCCTCAAGAGGATAAATACGTGGGCTAGTTTTGTCAGCCGGCCTATCAGCCTTAACAGGGAATGGACAAACTGTAATACAGAACCCCGTTGCCGTTGAGGGTGAGATTAACGTCCCATCGGCCTGAGGCCTTTAAAGGTCTACTTTAGAGGTTTTCGATAATTGGTCAGCTTATGCAGAAATATGAAATGTTTGATAAATTGGTAAACTAAACATCCGATTCGCTCCCGATCACACGAAATCGATCCACGAAAATGGGCATTTTCACCTGTAATCAAGAAAACGGGAGGTAATCAACTAAATCTTGGCATGGCTTAACTACTCTTGGATGTGACGTCACATGATGGACTGGCCGTCAGCCGCGACCTACACAACAAGCCAACGGCGACAGAAAGCGATTCTGATAGTTCTTGCACATCTCGATCGGTATTTAATTTATCATGTAAAAGCAGTGACTATGATTGCGACAGCCTTTACCTTATCAGTTTGAACGCTAAGTTCTTTTTACCACGTCAGTTCCAGCTGGACCACGGAAACGAGCTATTCAGTTCCAGCTGGACGCCCGAACACATCATTCCGAAGGCGTACGGACTTTACCGAAGTCTCGAGGAAGGCTACCGACTTACTTCCAGATGCGATCATGCGTGGACGGCGAGCGGAGATTCTCCTTCCTCAAGCCTTAACGTGTTCATTCAATTTAACAAGTGTGATCTGTCCATAGATAAGAACAGAATAAACGTGCGACTATCGTACTCATCTGTACGAGCTTACCACCCCGCCTTCAAAGTATACGCACACAATGCAGACGAAGTTTTTGATCCACTCGAACGGGCTCGGCAATAGTCGGAATAGCTCGTTTCCGCGGTCCTGCTGGAACTGACGTGTTAAAAAGAACTTAGTGGCCGGCATGGTTGCACGAACCGAATCCACTTTTTTCGAGTATCGGGATCAGATGGAAATGTGTGCAAAGAATATCCGTCTCTGCTGAGCTGCTGCACTCGCCTACAGCACAATATCTGCCACCCCCTCGTGACTTTTTAGGCTGTGGGGGATCGCAACTCGTGTTGATTTCACTTGGCGTTGGCTTGTTGTGTAGGTCGCGGCTGACGGCCAGTCCATCAAGTGACGTCACGGTTTTCGGTCTACCGCGCGGGGTTTGAACAGGTGTGCAAAACTCGTTTTTTATCTATTAAATTCTTCCGGCGATTTTTTTTGAAAAATGAATACCATACTGTAGTTATATGACATGTAGACCTGTTTTTAACAAATTATCGAAAATCTCTAAAGTAGACCTTTAAGGACAAGGTTCCTGCAGACATAGGTCTGCATCATTGTGGCAACTGCTGTCGCCGGCAGTGTTGGGTGAGTTGCTGTGGGGGTCGTCGTATTCCTCTCTCGGAGCTCGTGTTCCTCTTGAACGTTGGTTCAATTCTGGTCGTGTTCCTCTTGAATGTTGGTTCAATTTTGGTCGTGTTCCTCTTGAACGTTGGTTCAATTCTGGTTGTTGGTCGACCGACGATGGGCGTCAGTGTGTGTTGCCTGCTGTCCCCCAAACATCAGGCTGTCTCCAGGACCACCGGGCGTCCTTCTTCATGCTCGGGTGGCAATGGTCCTGTGCCGTGTGAGGCCGCCTCAAGAAGGGAGCAGGACGAAGGACGCTGGAGCGCCGCACGAGTCCCTAATACTCGGCGGGTACTCGCTGACTGTGGCCTAGAGGGCAACTTTTCACCCCAACCCCATAAGGAGTGCCCACCATGTCTGCTGCCCCAAACAGCGCATGGCTTTCCAGGCCACGGTAGTCACAGTCAGGCAGCGCTCCTTCGCCGATCGCCCCACATCTCCAGGAGCCGTCCCCGACGACACAGGCTAGACCCGCCGTCACCCATATAGCTGGAAGGTTGACTGCGCCGTCCGACACTGATCTCTCACATCAGTGTCCCTCAAAGGAGAGCTGCCACCTCTCCCTTGGCGTCCGCTGCTGTGCCACACTCGCAGTGAACTGGTAGGACCCAGAGAATGTAAATATGTTTGTTCAAGCTCACCCATGTGATTCTGCCCGAAAACCCCTTTTTCACATACAAATCACGTCCATCACATATCAGTTTTGCCCAAAATTAACACCTGTTTTTAAACAAAATTTACACCCCAAAACAGCAAATATTGACGTAATTGCCAATTTAAAACGGGGTTTCCGTGCAGAATAACATGGGTGATCGTGAACAAACATATTTACATTCTCTCCAGACACATAAAATCAACTAAAAATTTATATGGTCTGGCAGGCCTGTTTGTTCACTGCCGGGCTGCCAGACCGGTTGCAATTAAAATTGAACGCCACCTCTGTTTTTCGCATGCTTCACTGCACAGGAGCCTGCACCTCACGCGCGCATGTTCAACCAATCGGTAGGGAGTATGAGGTCATTTCTGCCGGGCTGGGCTTAAATCACGTGACATTTTGTTGCTAGCAACCAGGCAACCCTGTCCCGTCATTTCTCTTGGCGGTGTTGAGCAGTGAAAACGTGCGATAAAAGTGATTGACTTTAAAACTTTGATTCTGCTGATTGATATGTCTCGAGATAGTATTTCTCCAGATTTATCTCCTTCTTCTTCAGAGTTAACTCAGGAAATTTTGAATCACAAGTATCACACCAAAATCTAAAAGATTTCTCTGAACAGCCAACTAGTTTAATTTTGCCAGAAGATCATAGAATGGAACCAACAACAGCGTCTACTTCAAATGCAGAAGCAAACTGGAACGTGGATCAAGCAAACATAATTCAAGAACACATGAATTATTACCCATTATGTCTCAATACTTTGGCTGGAATGAAAGATAAAGGACCAGACCCTAAAAAGAAACTCCCCAAACTCCCTTCAAAACCAAAACGAAGACTGGCTGAAGTATATCACTCAACAAAGAAGGCTAAAACAACTATGACTCCAAATGAACTCCACGAGTATTTGAAGTCAAAAATTGTTGATGTTCAGATGAAAGTTAGGAAGGAAGTGTTTTTTTTCAACCTGACTGATATTACATCAACAGCAACTGCCGTTAAAAAGTTAGTTGAGGGATATAAACAGATGAAAAGACAGGAGGCAACTTCAATGGCGTTCAATCTGCAATATGGAGGTGTTCTGGAAACTACTTTTAAGTTTTTTGAAGCAGAACAAGGGAAAGGAATGCACAATGAAACGTGGAATGAGTGGTTGAAAACAAAGATTGGAATTTGTCCTTCCTACGCACGGAGACTGAGAGAGATATCTCGTTTGTTATTTCCATACATTTCCAAATTTAGCACTGTTGGACTGTCTTTTTATGAAGTCTTTAACATGAAAAAAGAGCTCAAAACCATGTTTGAAAGCAGCGAGGAGATCAGACGCTATTGGGTTGAGAAGGCGCTGTCAATTGTTCCGACTGTGAACAGCAACAATCTCAGTAAAAATGGTGGAACTGATCGATCATGCAGTCAGTTCATCACCACGCGCAGTGGAGCGCCAGACTGGTCTAACTGCATCGAG
>CM031605.1:65827150-65850243 GCA_018398815.1 Conus ventricosus | reverse complement strand
GGAAAGCCCAGGGCGTGTGTGCATGCTATCCCTCCCCCCTCTCTCCCTCTCCTCCCCCCTCTCTCTCTCTCTGTTTTGATGGAATGTAACTGATATTAAAACACATTGAACAGTTTGAAGTGAACGAAACAACAACAACAACCAAATATTTGACTGCACGTGCATTCAACTGTTATTGATCAGCATTTCAAACTTTTTTATGTGAAATCATCTGATGGATGTTTCCTCCCACTCACTGCCTCCCCTCACCCTCCTCCCACCCCTTCCCCACCCGCAAAGGACAACAAGGTCCGACCAGACTTGACCACGCGTACGTGCTGTGAATAGCCCCGTGACTGGGGACGCGTTACTGTCACAGGCGAACTGAAATCTGGATCAGTAGGATTGCCTTCGCCAAGAAGTTGACAGAATTCGGTGATTCCGGTAGATCTTTTCACACACACACACACACACACACAAAACACACACACACACACACACACACACACACACACACACACGCACATACGCACGCATGCTCACACACACATACACGCGCGCGAGCGCACTCTCTCTCCTCTCTCTCTCTCTCTCTCTCTCTCTCTTTTCTCTCTCTCTCTCTCTCTCTCTCTCTCTCTCTCTCTCTTTAAACACTGGTTTCAGATTCAACCCCTACACGGATAAACTCCGCTTCCTCTTGGCTTCAGACAGAGTGACCATTGGTGTGAAGGGCTTCAGACAGAGTGACCATTGGTGTGAAGGGCTTCAGACAGAGTGACCATTGGTGTGAAGGGCTTCAGACAGAGTGACCATTGGTGTGAAGGGCTTCAGACAGAGTGACCATTGGTGTGAAGGGCTCCAGGTTAGAGACCTTCCTCTCGGCTTCAAACAGAGTGACCATTGGTTTTAAGGACTTCAGGTCAGAGAGCTTCCTCTTGGCTTCAAAAAGAGTGACCATTGGTGTCAAGGGCTTCAGGTCCAGAGAGGAAACTGTTGTACTTGCATACCTCAATCATTAGAGTATTATCCACCCCCCCCCCCCCCCCCCTTCCTCTATTTTTAAGCCAGCGTTCTGAAACACGCCGTCCCTCGTTCGTTTAGGGACAGGCTACCGATAAAAGACAGTGGGTGCACCATCGGGGAAAGGAGGGGGGGGGGGGGGGGGGGGGGGGGGGGGGGGGCTGTTAAAAGGGATAAAGGAAAGGAGCTTTTTTATCTGTGGTCAGAGAAGTGCCAAGCCTTCAACGGCTTCACGCGCTGCTGACTCCCGCACTGTGTCAGGTATAGTCAGACTGTGTTTAAAGGGTCTGTCACTAGCAGCTGTAAGCTTATCTGTCTGCCCGTCTGTCTGCCGTCTGTCTGCCCGTCTGTCTGCCTGTCTGTCTGCCCGTCTGTCTGCCTGTCTCTGTTGTAATCTAATCCTTCTATTACTGTCCTTGCTTTGCTTTTTTTTTCTCTCTTCTTTTCTTTCTTTCTTTCTTTCCTTCTTTGTTGTTTTTGGTACTGTAAGGCCTATGTATCGTAATTATCTCTTTTATTGCTTTTCTCTTAGGGCCAAGACGTAAAGAGGCTTATGTGCTTATTCTTTTCTACCCTCATTGAAAAGGATTTTCTTTTCTCTCCTCTCTCTCTCTCTCTCTCATCCTCTCTCTCTCTCTCTCCCCTCTCTCCACTCTCTCTCCTCTGTCACACACACCAACACACACACACACACACACACACACACACACACACACACACAACACACACACACACACACACACACCACACTTACACACACACGCACGCACGCACGCGCGCGCACACACACACACGCCACGAAACACGCACACACACACACACACACACACAGTGAGTGAGTGATTGGTGAGTGAGTGAGAGAGAGAAAATAGAGACAGTGTGTGTGTGTGTGTTTTGTGTGTTGTGTGTGTGGTGTGTGTGTTTTGTGTGTGTGTGTAATGTGTGAGTGCGTGCGTGCCTGCATGCGTGCGTGCGTGTGTACGGGTGTCGTATGTGTGTGTGTGTGCGTGTGTGTGTGCATGCGTGGTGCGTGTGTGTGCGTGCATGGTGTGTACGTGTGTGCGTGCGTGCGCGCGGGCAGGTGGGGTATGCGTGTGTGTGTGCGCGCGCGTGTAAAATGCGGGCACTCCTTGCTCCCTTCCCTTCCTGCCCCCCTCCCCCCCCCCCTCTCCTTTTTTTTTCTTCTCAGTCTGACAAATCGAAGCAAAGTCAGACAAGGGGAAATCCTCTAACACTTCTTGTCTGCACGCAAGATTACCTGGACTTCTTCGCCTTTGAAGATCACCTGCCCTCAAAAAATGTGACAGTCTGCTATCATAGGGACCATTGCCCATTTGTCACACACCACGCACACACACACACACCACACACACACCACACACACACACACACACACACACACGCACACACACACGCACGCACGCACGCACGCACGCACGCACGCACGCACGCACGCACGCACGCACGCACGCACGCACGCACGCACGCACGCACGCACACACACACACACAGACACACAAAACCCCACAAAATCAACCAGTTTTTCAGTTCTGTGGCGAAATCAACGTAAAAATACTCCCATTTTAGATTTAATAGTGACCTATAAACCCCAGTTAGTTTAAACAGAGAGTTTTAAATGCAAACAGACCTCCTGAAAACGTATTACCTATACCAACAGAAAGGTAAAGGCGCGTTTCCTTTGTTACACTAACTCTAGTTCACGTGAGGAACAGGAAAGGGAACGAACTTTCAACCCCACCCCAAAAACCCCTTTTCAGTCATTTCACCTCCGTCTTCCCCTCCCCTCTCTCCCCTCCCCTCTAGTCTACTATGGCATGCTATGTCTTGCCCGCCCCCCACTGCTATGGCTTGTAATGCTAAAAATGAAAGATCTGCTGCGTGCATAAATGTCAAGCAACATGTGTTACCCACAGATGTGAAATAAACCCGCTGTCGGGCACTCATTTTGGAATTTTTAATCATTCACTGGTGTCCTTGACTGGATGGGAGATCGCCAGTGTCGTTTGCTGAATGTGAATTGTCTGGAGTCATTCACTCGATGTGAAATATCCAATACCATTAAAAATTAGTGTATGTAAAAAATACTCAGTATCAGTTTATGGATGTGAAATATCTGGTGTCATATATTGGATGTGAAATATCTAGTGTCATTTACCGGATGTGAAATGCCCGGTGCCCGTTACTGTGCGTAAAATACCCATGTCATGTACTTGATGGTAAGTATCTGATATAACCTATGGGATGTGAAATATCCGATACATTTACCGGATGTCAAATATCCGGTGTCGTTCACTGGAAGTAGAATACCCTGTGTCATTTACTGGATGTCAAACATCTGGTGTCATTTACTGGATGTCAAACATCTGGTGTCATTTACTGGATGCCAAATATCTGGTGTCATTTACTGGATGCCAAATATCTGGTGTCGTTTACTGGATATGAAATATCTGATGTTATTTACTGGATGTCAAATATCTGGTGTCATTTACTGGATATGAAATATCTGATGTTATTTACTGGATGTCAAATATCTGGTGTCATTTACTGGACATGAAATATCTGATGTTATTTACTGGATGTCAAATATCTGGTGTCATTTACTGGATATGAAATATCTGATGTTATTTACTGGATGTCAAATATCTCGTGTCATTTACTGGATATGAAATATCTGATGTTATTTACTGGATGTCAAATATCTGGTGTCATTTACTGGATATGAAATATCTGATGTTATTTACTGGATGTCAAATATCTGATGTCATTTACTGGATATGAAATATCTGATGTTATTTACTGGATGTTAAATATCTGGTGTCATTTACTGGATATGAAATATCTGATGTTATTTACTGGATGTCAAATATCTGGTGTCATTTACTGGATATGAAATATCTGGTGTCATTTACAGGATATGAAATATCTGGTGTCATTTACTGGATGTCACACATCTGGTGTCATTTACTGGATGTGAAATATCTGGTGTCATTTACTGGATGTGAAATATCCGATGTCATTTACTGGATATGAAATATCTGGTGTCATTTACTGGCTGTAGAATACCCTGGGTCATTTACTGGATGCAGAATACCCGGTGTCATATACTGGATGCAGAATACCCGGTGTCATATACTGGATGTAGAATACCCGGTGTCAGATACTGGATGTAGAATACCTGGTGTCAGATACTGGATGTAGAATACCCGGTGTAATATACTGGATGTAGAATACCCTGGGTCATATACTGGATGTAGAATACCCGGTGTCATATACTGGATGTAGAATACCCTCGCGCACACACCCCTCCCTTTCCACCCCGACTTCTGACTCTAACACACCCACAGACATGCTGACACGTCATAGATCAGAAGAACTTTTATGGCATGGAAAATCTTTTGATAGAAGAAGTCTATGACTGAATTTCTGCCTTGTATATTGCATATTGGTTTTTACAGTTTTTAGTGTGCTCACACTAAATAAAAAGTCGCGCGCGCTCACACACACACACACACACACACACACACACACACACACACACACACACACACAACACAACACACACACACACACGCGATCGCGCGCGCGCGCGCGCAAGCCAGCATGTGCGCGTGGCCACACAAACACATACACAAACACAGTACACACGTACGCGCGCACTTGCGCACGCACGCACACACAAACACACTCTGTGTGTGTGTGTGTGTGTGTGTGTGTGTGTGTGTGTGTGTGTGTGTGTGTGTGTGTGTGTGTGTGTGTGCGCGCTCGCGCGCGCGTGCGTGCGTGCGTGCGTGCGTCTGTGTGTGTGTGTGTGTGTGTGTGTGTGAGAGAGAGAGAGAGAGAGAGAGACACAGAGAGAGAGAGAAGAGAGAGAGAGAGAGAGGAGAGAGAGAGAGAGAGAGTGAGAGGAGAGAGATCAAGGCAGTACCAGAACTTGTACAACAGGTGCAACACGGAGACATACAAGAAACGTTTGAAAGAGGATGGCATGGAAAAGGGACGATAGGTGTGGAACGGGAGGGGAGGGGGGGGGGGGGGGGGGGGTGAAGGGGCGGGGAAAGCTCACAGTTGAAATCCCTAGGGGGGGGGGGGGGGGAGGTGAAGGGGGCGGGGAAAGCTCACAGTGGAAATCCCTACAACATATTATGTTCACTGTTCGGGTCATATCCTCTTTCAATTTGTGAGGTTTAGAAATGCATGGAAGAGAGGGGTGAGTGAGGATAATAAGGCGGGATTGAGGGGTGGGGGGGGGGGTGGGGGGGTGGGGGAAAGGGTAAGGGTAGGGAGGGAGGGAGGGGTGGGGATGGGTGGGTTGGGGGAAGGATAAAGGGAGGGAGGGAGGGAGGGAGGGAGGAAAGGGGGGTAGAATCCGTAACAGTACGTGTTCGCTTTAAAGGTCGACATCCTTCGTAAACTGGCATTGTTTGGAAAAACGGGATGGAGAGGGATGAAAGTGAGGCGGGGCGGGGGTGGGGGGGGGGGGGGGGGGGGGGGGAAGGTGAGGGGTGGAGAGGGAAGAGAGTGTGGGAGGTTTGTCAACCTGAAAGGAACGGAGAGAGAAGGGAAACACGGAGGGAAGGGGGGTGGGGGGAGCAGGTGAACAATAAACAACTAAAAGCCCCTCGTTTCCCTTTCCTTGCGCGCGCACGCGAACACACGCACTCACTCACGTACGCACGCACACACATTTACGCAAACACAAACACACACACACACAGACACACACAGACACACGCACACAAACACGCAAGCATGCATGCACGGCCGCACGCACGCGCGCACGGGCTCGCGCACACGGGCTAGCGCACACGGGCTCGCGCATACGCACACACACACACACACACACACACACACACACACACACACACACACACACACACACACACACACACACACTCACACACACACACACACACACACACACACACAACACACACACACACACACACACACACACACAGATCTATTAACTTTCATATTCATATCCTTCAGACATTTTCCAAAAAATGGTTTTGGGTGGATCAAGCAGAATGAAAAGAATCGAATATTGACCCGAATCCAAAGAAAGTCATGTGTGGTGATGTACAAACCAGTAAGTCAATGGAGCTCTTGAATGGCCGGAGAATGCTGATAACCTTGAACACGGGCTGGAGATGAATGGATGGCGTGTCTGTTTGCGTATATCAAGTTGACACGTTGGTTAAAAGATGCTTTCGCGCGAACAGTCAGCTCTCTTGAGCGACATCTCCATGGGCACCCCCCCCTCCCCCCCGCCGTTTTCCTCTTAGAAATAGTGTGAAAGGGTAGGCTAACTGTGCCAAGCGTATGCATACCCGTGTGTCTGATTCTGACTTGAAGAACTGCCACCAGAATTCTTAGGGTCTTTGGACAGACACAACATGGTCAAAATCACTTTGGGGACAAATTAGGATTGATAGCACCGATGGATGAGAACGATATCTCATGACGTTAGTGAATTGTTGTTGTTTGTTTGTTGAGCTTTGGCGTTTTCTGTTTTTTTGGTTTTTTTTTTTGTTGTGTTTCGTTTGTTCGCGTGTTTGTTATTGCTCGGTTGTTTTGCCTGTTGTTTGCTTGTTCTTTTTTTCAATTTATTGTTTGCGGTTATATGCCTTTTGTTAGCGTGTCGTTTGTTTTGGTTTGTTTGTTTGTTGTTGCTGTTTCTTGTTGTTGTTCTCTGTTGTTGTTTGTCTACATTCCCAAGCCGAACATTGTGGGGGTCATCCAGTTTCTGTCTCTTCATCAACCACGGTGAGGTCAGTCACCGTGGAAGAGGAGGGGTGTATGCATGTTCGTCATCGCCTTGCCATGTGGGCAGCCACGTTGCATCTTCAGAGATGACGAAGACCATCAACACAGAATATCTTCAGAGATGAAGACCATCAACACAGAACACTGCATGCATCTCCAGAGATGACGAAGACCATCAACACAGAACACTGCATCTCCAGAGATGACGAAGACCATCAACACAGAACACTACATCTCAGAGATGACGAAGACCATCAACACAGAACACTGCATCTCCAGAGATGACGAAGACCATCAACACAGAACATTGCATCTTCAGAGATGACGAAGACCATCAACACAGAACGCTGCATCTCCAGAGATGACGAAGACCATCAATACAGAACGCTACATCTCCAGAGATGACGAAGACCATCAACACAGAACACTAATCTTCAGAGATGATGAAGACCATCAACACAGAACACTGCATCTCCAGAGATGACGAAGACCATCAACACAGAACACTGCATCTTCAGGGATGACGAAGACCATCAACACAGAACACTGCATCCTCAGAGATGAAGACCATCAACACAGAACACTACATCTTCAGAGATGACAAAGACCATCAACACAGAACGCTACATCTTCAGAGATGATGAAGACCATCAACACAGAGCACTACATCTTCAGAGATGACGAAGACCATCAACACAGAATACTACATCTCCAGAGATGACGAAGACCATCAACACAGAACACTACATCTTCACAGATGACGAAGACCATCAACACAGAACACTGCATCTTCACAGATGACGAAGACCATCAACACAGAACACTGCATCTTCACAGATGACGAAGACCATCAACACAGAACACTGCATCTCCAGAGATGACGAAGACCATCAACACAGAACACTACATCTTCACGATGACGAAGACCATCAACACAGAACACTACATCTTCAAAGATGACGAAGACCGTCAACACAGAACACTGCATCTTCACAGATGACGAAGACCATCAACACAGAACACTACATCTTCACAGATGACGAAGACCATCAACATAGAACACTACATCTTCACAGATGACGAAGACCATCAACACAGAACGCTGCATCTTCAGAGATGACGAAGACCATCAACACAGAAAACACTGCATCTTCAGAGATGATGAAGACCATCAACACAGAACACTACATCTTCACAGATGACGAAGACCATCAACACAGAGCACTACATCTTCACAGATGACGAAGACCATCAACAAGAACACTACATCTTCACAGATGACGAAGACCATCAACACAGAGCACTACATCTTCAGGATGACGAAGACCATCAACACAGAACACTACATCTCCAGGATGACGAAGACCATCAACACACAATACTACATCTCCAGAGATGACGAAGACCATCAACACAGAACACTGCATCTCCAGAGATGACGAAGACCATCAACACAGAACACTACATCTTCAGAGATGACGAAGACAATCAACACAGAACGCTGCATCTTCAGAGATGACGAAGACCATCAACACAGAGCACTACATCTTCACAGATGACGAAGACCATCAACACAGAGCACTACATCTTCAGGGATGACGAAGACCATCAACACAGAACACTGCATCTCCAGAGATGACGAAGACCATCAACACAGAACACTGCATCTCCAGAGATGACGAACGACCGTCAACACAGAACATTGCATCTTCAGAGATGACGAAGACCGTCAACACAGAATACTACATCTCCAGAGATGACGAAGACCATCAACACAGAACATTGCATCTTCAGAGATGACGAAGACCATCAACACAGAACACTGCATCTTCAGAGATGACGAAGACCATCAACACAGAACACCGTATCAAGTGCAATATGGGCCTCATGATCCAGCATGTATAAAACACTGGGAGAAAAGAAACAGTGCGAGACCAGTCGTCCAATGACGGCACAAGATTTGAACCTGTGATTCCGTGTCGTAAAACCATGAGCACCACTGTGGCTGATCTTCACAAAATTCACGGATGATATCTTTGTCAACTTCACACACACACACACACACGCACGCACGCACGCACGCACGCACGCACTCACGCACGCACGCACGCACGCACGCACACACACACACACACACACACACACACACACACACACACACACACACCACCACCACCACCACCACCACCACAACAACAACAACAACTATGTCTAGATTTAATAGAATGGACCTATCAAGGAAAGAGAGAAGGGTCATTGTGTACTTTCCACACCTTTACCCCATCCTCGTTGTGCGAGTTTGTGAATTCGCTGTTGTTGCTTTAAAGACTGTGTCCTTAATATAATTGGAGGGATATATTTCATTATGCGATGTTCTAGCTGGCATTCACCAATTCTATTTAATGTTTGAATCCTTCACGTCTTTAATAACAACAAACAATGAAATGTTGTCTGTAAGGATTAACGGTAAGACCAAGTAGGCTCTACTTTGCGTTTATTTGCACTATAGATAGAAATGTGCACTGATGATACACACAATCTTAAAAAAAAAAAAAAAGTCCACTCTAACGGGAATGTGTAAATACTGTTGGATGCCTCTCTCATGTGTTTGTGTTGTTTGTGAAGTCCGCCGAAGATCTTTGTTGAAATCCACTCGTCCGTTTTGGTGTGTTAAAGAAGCATTCCTTTACAATCTCTTTATGTGTTTATTTGTATACTTTTTTTTCTTTCTCTCTCTCCCCCACCCCACCCCCCCCCCCTTTTTTTTTTAAAAACCCATAAATGTTACAGTCTATAATAATAATAGGCCTGCCACACAGCAAAACAACCTTGAGCTTTGAAAGAAAGGCCAGGGCTTTATATATACCGACGATTGATAATAGGTACCACCAGAGTGTTCGACAATGAGGAAGAAGGACTTCGTCATTTGTGATACTGTCAGCGTACAGTTGGCTTCCTGTTATTATCATGTTTGAGTTATAGCCGACGGACACGGAAGAACCACATTTAAGACCATGAATTAATAATTCATCAGAAGACACGCTCAGCGCGCGCGCCGCGCGCGCGTGCGTGTGGTGTGTGTGTGTGTGTGTGTGTGTGTGTGTGTGTGTGTGTGTGTGTGTGTGTGTGTGTGTGTGTGTGTGTGCGCGCCCGGTGTGTGTGTGTGTGTGTGTGTGTGTGTGTGTGTGTGTGTGTGTGTGTGTGTGTGTGTGTGTGTGTACGTGTGTGTGTGTGTGTGTGCGTGTGTGTGTGTGTGTGTGTGTGTGTGCGTGCGTGCGTGTGTGTGTGTGTGTGTGTGTGTGTGTGGTGTGTGTTGTGTGTGTGCGTGCGTGCGTGCGTGCGTGCGTGCGTGTTGTGTGTGTGTGTGTGTGTGTGTGTGTGTGTGTGTGTGTGTGTGTGTGTGTGTGCGTGTTGGGAAGCGGGTGGATGGGGGAGGGGATGGTGAGGTGGAGCATGGATATGGCGGATGTAGGACGGCGTGACGCTGAGGGAAGGGAGGGTGGGTGGGGCAATGGCGTGCGTACGTAGATGGAGAGGGGAACAGGGATGATGGCAACGGGATGGGGTGTTGAGGCCACACGCCACATCAGGATTTTTGCACTCAAGCACTATATAATCCATGTCAGCGTTTTGAGGCCACACGCCACAATTATGATTTTTGCACTAAAGCACTATATAATCCATGTCAGCGTTTTGAGGGCACACGCCGCAATTATGATTTTTGCACTAAAGCACTATATAATCCATGTCAGCGTTTTGAGGCCACACGCCGCAATTAGGTTTTTTGCACTCAAGCACTATATAATCCATGTCAGCGTTTTGAGGGCACACGCCACAATTAGGATTTTTGCACTAACGCACTATATAATCCATGCCAGCGTTTGAGGCCACAGCCACAATCAGGATTTTTGCACTCAAGCACAATATAATCCATCCAGCGTTTGAGGCCACACGCCACAATCAGGATTTTTGCACTCAAGCACTATATAATCCATGTCAGCGTTTTGAGGGCACACGCCACAATTAGGATTTTTGTACTATAGCACTATATAATCCATGTCAGCGTTTTGAGGCCACACGCCACAATTAGGTTTTTTGCACTCAAGCACTATATAATCCATGTCAGCGTTTTGAGGGCACACGCCACAATTAGGATTTTTGTACTGTAGCACTATATAATCCATGTCAGCGTTTTGAGGCCTACCGTAAATTTGATCCAGCATTTCATGTTAAACTGATAATTGATCAAAAGAACAACTCGCCACCAATTATTTTTCTGTATTTTTGGAAGATTTTCATCGATGAAATCACAAACAATCTTCAAATGTATGACCTTTTCCCCTTAGTCGACGTCACATTTAACACCTTTTCACTCACCCGTACCCAAATGGTCCCATTCCTTTGATTTTGACCTGTCTGCTTGGAACCATCTGGCTTCTGCCTTGTAGACCGTATTGAAAGAAAACGAGGAGAATCAACTCTCAGACACAATATAAATTCTGGAAACAATCTAATTGCGCCAGTCTATGAATACTCGACTTCTTAAGCACGGTCTTGGCACATTTTTTTTTCGGTGTGCGGCCCGAGGGTTGTGGTGAGGGTGACATGTTTGATGGTTGTGGTGAGGGTGACATGTTTGATGGTTGTGGTGAGGGTGACATGTTTGATGGTTGTGGTGATGGTGACATGTTTGATGGTTGTGGTGAGGGTGACATGTTTGATGGTTGTGGTGACATGTTTGATGGTTGTGGTGACATGTTTGATGGTTGTGGTGACATGTTATTTTGAATGTTTATGGTTGGTGACATGTTTGATGGTTGTGGTGACATGTTTGATGTTGTGGTGACATGTTTGATGGTTGTGGTGACATGTTTGATGGTTGTGGCGACATGTTTGATGGTTGTGGTGACATGTTTGATGGTTGTGGTGATGGTGACATGCTTGATGGTTGTGGTGATGGTGACATGTTTGATGACTGTGGTGATGGTGTGACATGTTTGATGGTTGTGGTGATGGTGACATGTTTGATAGATGTGGTGATGGTGACATGCTTGATGGCTGTGGTGATGGTGACATGTTTGATGGTTGTGGTGATGGTGACATGCTTGATGGTTGTGGTGATGGTGACATGTTTGATGGTTGTGGTGATGGTGACATGTTTGATGGTTGTGGTGATGGTGACATGCTTGATGGTTGTGGTGATGGTGACATGTTTGATGGCCGTGGTGATGGTGTGACATGTTTGATGGTTGTGGTGATGGTGACATGTTTGATGGTTGTGGTGATGGTGACATGCTTGATGGTTGTGGTGATGGTGACATGTTTGATAGTTGTAGTTACGGTGTCATATTTGGTGGTTGTAGTGATGTTGATATGTTTGATAGTGGTGATGATGGTGATATCATCGATGGGTGTGAATGGTGGTGAGATATTTCATGGCTGTGGATGGTGATGGCGTGCTTGATAATTGTGGTAGCGGTGATGTTTCACGGCTGTTGTGGTGATGATGGTGGTTGTAGTTGTGGTTGCGGGGGTACTGATGAGTGGGTTGACAGTGGTGTTGGTGAAGAGGAGAACATCCCTGTCAGATCTCCTCAGTCAGGTGCAACATGATAGAGGTGGAGCGGCCAAGGCATTCTGTAGGCTGTCAATCCATACCTTCTTCTGACTGCCTCTTGAATGTCAAACCACCACCACTGCGCTTTAGGGAAAGGTCTTGAACAGGGAGACAAGACGAGATACATACAAGAGCCATGGATTACTACAAAAACTAAACGTTTGTTGAGAAGGAAACATCGTTTCTTTAAGAAGATGAAACTTCACCCTAATTCAGAAAGATTACTGATTAGGTATAAACATATTAAGAGAAGGTGTCAGAGAGAATGTAGGCTTGCTCACTCCAGTTATGTTAATTCAATGATTTCAGAAGGTGATCATCAAAACAAGAAATTATGGTCTTACACAAGGAGTAAGAGACAGGACAACATTGGGATTCCAGACCTGAGAAACAACCAGAATAACCTAATACAGGACCCTGAAGGGAAAGCAAATTCACTAAACAAGCAGTTTTGTTCAGTTTTCTCAAATCCCAAGCCTTTAATTAACGTTAGACTAAAGGATGATGATAAACTCCCTGAAATGCAAAACATCAAAGTAAACAAAGCAGGAGTATTTAAGTTACTGACCAACATCAATGAAAACAAAGCTACTGGTCCTGATGGCGTTCCTGGCAAGCTCTTAGAATTATGTGCCAATGAATTGAGTGAGGTATACCAACTACTTTACCAAGCTTCACTGGACCAGGGAGTAATACCTGATGAGTGGCGAGATGCGAGCATTGTTCCCTTATTCAAAAAGGGTGACAAAACAAAAGCAGAGAACTACAGACCTGTATCTCTTACATCCATATCAGCAAAACTACTTGAACACATAATATATAGTAGCATAATGGACCATCTTGACAAATATGACTTTTTAGATAACGCCCAGCATAATTTTAGACAGCGAAGGAGTTGTGAGACTCAACTTATAACAACTCTCAATGATTTTAATAACTGTCTTAACAACAGACAGCAAATAGATGCAGTTTTATTAGACTTTTCTAAAGCCTTTGATAAGGTTGACCATGAGGGCCTGCTGCTTAAATTAGAACACATCGGCATTGGCGTTCTGTGCTAAAATGGGCTGATCATTCCTCATTGGGAGAACGCAGAAAGTTGTTGTGGAAGGGTCGTTATCCCATTGTAAACCAGTCTTGTCAGGTGTACCACAGGGAACTGTTCTGGGGCCCTTGTTTTTCTTAATTTATATAAATGACATAAGTAGAAATCTCTCTCCTTCAACTACTATAAGGCTTTTTGCAGATGACAGCTTAGTATATAGAACAATCAGAAGCAAGAATGATACACGCATTCTACAAGAAGATCTAAACGCTTTACAAGAGTGGGAAAGAACCTGGAAAATGGAATTTCATCCCCAAAAGTGCCAAGTGTTGCGTATATGTAATAAACGCTCACCAACTAGACCAGAATATTCTATTCATAATACTATTCTTAAAGAAACCAATGCTGCAAAATATTTAGGCGTGATTATAGATAGTCGTCTCAAATGGAAAGAACATTACAATTTAGTATGTAAGAAAACAAATAACATCTTAGCTTTCTTATACAGGAATATCAATGACTGACCCCAAAAGGTTAAAGACGACTGCTACAAAACACTGGTTAGACCAGTGCTGGAATATGGTTGCTCAGTTTGGGATCCATACCATCTAAAGGACATTGATAACCTCGAAAAGATTCAGAAGAGAGCAGCACGGTTCGTAACAGGGAACCACATCAGAGAAAAGGGTAATACTAGGAAGAACATGAGAAAATTAGAATGGAAACCCTTAGAAGAGAGAAGAGCTTTTATCAAACTTAACATCTTCTTCAAAGGCAGAGCTAAACTAATTGAAATTCCAATGGAACAACTAGTATTGAATAAAAGTAGCACAAGGAGTGGCGTCAATGTTATACCATACCTGCATCAAATATTGACAGCCACTTACATTCATTTTATCCCAGTTCTGTACGGCTGTGGAACTCACTGCCAGGTGCCATCAAGATTGCCACAAATGCAATCTCATTTAAAAAACAAATTGATGCGACAGTTTTGAGATCTGCATATTGACGATTTTCTATTTTAACTTCCCCAAATATTTTACTGTTATCTGGGCCTGAATTTGGCCATTGCTTTTAACTTCTTGAATATCGAGTGCGACCCCTTGTTGCCAAATTTGCTCCAGGGACCAACAGTCTTGAGTCGCACTATTTTATGTTATTTTATTTTTACTTTTAACATGCGCGCTGGTGACCTACTCATTTTTGAGTGAACCAGTATTTTAGGAAGAAGAAGAGACACGAAGTCTATTAACATTAAAAACAAACTGAAAAAAAAAATGTTAGTAAACAACAAAGTAGGGTAACTCTTGCGCCCATACTGAGGTAGATGCATTCCCATTTTCTAAACCAACGCTGTTTAATACCCGATTTCGTCCAGCAGATATGACAGCACAGAGCACACAGAACAAACCAGGAGACATCCCCCAAGAAGGATGTTCTAAGGGTGCCTATATACCCCGTACTGGACACATCCACACAGCAACAATGTCTAGGTCAGTGAAGCTAAGCCCTCGCTGAGTGCTCGTTTCGATGACGACGATGGCCATGATCAAAATGAAATTGTTTCATGCATGTTCCAATAAATCTGTCTTCAGCTCCCTCCCCCCCCCCCCCTCCCTCCCAACTTCCCCGCCGCCGGCGTCCTGCCCAATACTCCCCCACAGTCACAATCAGCCAGCCGTCTGATGGAATGGTGCCAGTAGTTCAAGGGAGAGCAGTGCAATTGATCAGTCATTTTTAGCTCGATGCAAATTTGGTTGTTCCCCTTTAATGAAGTATTGACTGTGATTTTGTGCATGTGTTTCATCCCTCCTCTCTCTCTCCTCTCATCCTCTCTCTCTCTCATCTCTCTCTCTCTCTCCTCTCTCTCTCTCTCTGTGTGTGTGTGTGTGTGTGTGTGTGTGTGAGTGATGTATGGTATTGTAATGCAGTATTACATCAATACAAATCTACATAGATGAACTGAAAGCTTCTATAAAGAATGTGATCTGAGAAAAAAAAACACCAATCCTTAAATCCGAGAACAAAAAAACTTGCTAACCATGAGAGAGAGAGAGAGAGAGAGAGAGAGAGAGAGAGAGAGAGAGAGAGAGAGAGAGAGAGAGAGAGAGAGAGAGAGAGAGAATACACATACACACGCGAATGAATGTGCAGCACACACGCGTGCACACATAGTCACTCGATCAGACACACACAAATGTGCACGATCAAGGCACATGTGGATATACACGTGAATTACAATCTCTTTCCTCATTGGGTTACGACGACATTGTCAAAAGTAAGGCACTTCCAGCAATAGAGTGTATAATACACAGGCAATGCTCCAACCACCGTAACCACTAATCAAGAAAGATAACCACCTATTGAATGGCTACGTTGTTTAACCGCAGTTATCCCCCCTTCTTATGTTCTCGTGTCATATGAAGGATGGGGAGATTTCATTTTTGAGATATGATGTTTTTTTGTTGTTGTTCTTTTTTTTTAACTTTATGTTTGTTGTTGCCAGTTTGACGCTGTCAACCGCTGACCCACCAGTTCTACGTCTGTTCCGTATTTGCTTGACGGCGGAGCTGATTTCCTGCTGACGCTGACTAAAAATGTTGATAATGTGGGTGTACAGTGCGCAGAAATGATTTGCAGCTATGACGCACACACCACACCTGCAGAGAGAGAAGAGAGAGAGCGCGCGCGCGCGCGCGCGCGCGCGAGAGAGAGAGAGAGCGAGAGAGAGAGAGGGAGAGAGAGAGAGAGAGAGAGAGAGAGAGAGAGAGGAGGAGTGGGACTGGGGTGGAATCTAGGGGAAAGGGGCGGGGGTAAGGGGATCATAGGGATGACGATGATGGTGGCAGGAAGGGGACGAGGGGAGTGGGGATGGGAGGGAGGGGGTTGGGAGTCGTGTTCTGCAACTAACGTTCTAGTACTAGTTTTAGTCAATGTACAGAAACAAGGAGGTTGTAATTACCAATGACCAGTTACGAGAGAGAGAGAGAGAGAGAGAGAGAGAGAGAGAGAGAGAGAGGAGAGAGAGATGGGAACATGATTGTCTTCTCAGTGGAAGTGATAGGAAGTTGGGAGGAGTGGGGTGGGGGAGGGGGAGATAGGGGGGGGGGGGAGGGGGTTGGGTTTCTTCGTTTCATCTGCCATCTTCCACTGAAACGTGATTGCCAGGCCAAGTGCTGCCGGCCATGATAACATTCGCCGTGAACCGGCGCTCGTTCTGAGATTGTCACAAACTGCGGCTAGTCACAGGGACACAATCCCTCGCTCCACACCCCCCCCCCCTCCTCCAACCACGCCACAGTCACTCCCTCAAAACAGGAAGCACCACCATCGTTCACTCGCCTTCAAACATGATTTCTCTCCCTTGTGTCTCCTTTCCTGTCAAGGATCAAAGCGACTTTAACTAGAAAACGCCGTAATGCTCTATAAATGCCACACAAAGCCCTCATCTGCCGTCCCTACTTGAATTCTTGTTCCAAGAGATTGATGACTGGCTTCCCCGGCTATCTGATCCAGGCTCTATTATGGCTATGGCCCAAGTGTGTTGCTCAGGCCACGTGACCAAAGAACAACAACAAAAAGAGGGGGGGGGGGGGGGGGGGGGGGGGGGGGGGGAGGGGGGGCGAGAAAACCAGGAAACAAGGGACACAAGCTTGCTATCAAGCAAGGCAATGGCGACATCTGATCAGCACGGACACACAAACAATTTTCGTCTTCATTTTGATCTTCTAATCTGCTTGTTTGTCTGTCTACTAGGGTATTTGTGTATCTCTCAATCGAGCCACACACTTACCTCTCTGTAAGTATGTATGTATGTATGTATACAGACACAGACCATCGTCTTCGTCGGCTCCCGACGGACTACTACTACTATGTATGTGTGGCCTACATGTAAGTAAGTATGCAAGTAAATATGCATGTATATATGCATGTATGTATGTTGAAACTAATTCTTGAACAGAGTGTAAGATCCCACTGACAGCGGACCTCCCTGTATGTATGTATGCATGTATATCTGTATGTATGCACTGTACGTACGTGTGTATGCATATACGTATGTATCCATGTATGTATGTATGTACGTATGTACATGTACGTATGGTAGTCCCCATAAATTTGTGATACCGGTGGCCCCGACAGAACCAAACCATGGCCATAGACGCGGAGTTGCAATCGAAATTGAGGTCGACATTACAACACGCCGCATTCACCAACACATTAATTACTACACTGCCTCATATCACATCACAAACACATTTCACATAGATCTATCACAAAGCCTGTACCAGTCCCTCCTACACAGCTCCACGACACACTGGGCCTAATGACACATTTCTCACATTGTGCGTATACCCCAAAATTAGATCTAGTCTGCTACCACAACCGTCTTGAAAATGTAATATTTTAAATATCCGCGTAGATCTATTTTTGCGTCTTCTTCATCTTCTTCTTTCTTTCTGTTTCTGTTTCAGTTTCAGTGGTTTTTTTTTTTTTTTTTTTTTTTTTCCCTTTCGCTCCCAAACGCAAATCACGTTTGTGCGAGACTGGGAGCAGACGACCGCTAGCCATCTGAATGTTTACGAGAGCACATTTTGAAAAAAAAAAAAAAAAAAAAACTGTCGCCACAACCAAAAGTTGATTAAACCATAAACAGTCAGTTTGTATGATCAAACAGAACACGGCGGCAGACGTTTTCCCGAAGGAGAGGGAGTATGACGACACTAAATACGTCGAGACCTCACCTAGAATGACTGGGAAGCGTAAGTAGAGCAGACGATACCCACTCTTCCGACTCGCCCATTGATTGAGTCGAAACCAACTGAATTGAGACTTCTTTTTGACAGTTAAAGACTAGACGACATTTACCACATAAACTGAAATACATCAAACTGCACCACAAATGAACGTTCATTTGGTAAGTTATAAATAAATCCTAAGTTACTTTATTGCGACGATCTCTCTCTCTAGTGTGTATGCATGCGTGTGTTGTGTGTGTGTGTGTGTGTGTGTGTGTGCGTGCGTGTGCGTGCGTGTGCGTTCGTGCGTGTGTGTGTGTGTGTGTGTGTGTGTGTGTGTGTTGATGGACCGATAAGAGATTTGTTACGAGCAGTTAGCTATATATAGGGATTCATACTAAAATTCTTTACAACTAGGCTAAACATTAGCACAAAGCAAGTGTTAAAAGAAAAGGAGTAAAGGATATCTGGTATAACCAAAATGTTAAGCGCTCATATCTATAGGAACACTTGTTACAAAAAAGAGCCCATTGGACTAATCATCAAGGAATTAACAAAAGAAACAAGACCTTGTAAGTTCTGGAAAATACACGTGCCATCAGGTCGCAGGCAGTCAGGATTTTCATTTTTGAAATATGCGCAGTGGAAAAGAAGATGCTGAGTTGTGAAACTTTCAATTGCTCCGCAGATGCAATTTAAATTTTTGCGAAATTTTGCACGGAAAGCGTTTAGCTTAAGCCTGTAAAATAGGGATTCAAGTTTTCGGTTATTTTTTTCAAGCACGTTTGTTTTGGCCAGTTGTTGGCTGAGCTGGTGGCAATTCTAATGGCGCTTAACTTTCTTGTTGATACTTAACTTACTATCCCACAAAGCACTTTTCTGTGTGGATTCTAAATCTGTCCTACAAGGCCTTGAATCTATTGCTGTAAAAAATCGAGGTGAGGTTATTTTAGAAAAAAAACATCTGGTCAGTATTCTTATATCAAGAGGTACAACAGTTGATTTTTGCTGGATCCCGTCTCACTGTGGGATTTCGGGTATTGAGTGGGCTGACCGGGCTGCCAGAAAAGGAGCACGAAAGTCAGATGAATCCATAGAAATCAACATTCCTCTGTGTTTATACGAAGGATATGGTCTCTTAAAAAGACGTGTATTGAAAAGGTTTATGAAGCCTACAAAAACGTGGTTCTTATTAAAATACATCTACCTCACTCCAAACTGCTCTGCTGTGACAAATCCCAGTCAGCTACTTTTTCTTCTAGCAATGCGGCTAAACGTTGTGTGTGTGTGTGTGTGTGTGTGTGTGTGTATGTGTGTGTGTGTGTGTGTGTGTGTGTGTGCCTATCTGCCAAGATAGATAGATAGATATATAGATGTGTGTGTGTGTGTGTGTGTGTGTGTGTGTGTGTGTGTGTGTGTGTGTGTGTACATTTACCCAGCCATCGATTAATCAGTATTGTGTGAATTAGATTTTGAGCTTGAACATATAAACCCATATGAAAAAAAAAACACGAAAAAAAAATTAAACAAAACAAAACAGAAAGAAAGAAAGAAAGAAAAGAAAATGGCTGGGCACTGGCCCTAGAAGAACTCATGTAACGAAACGAATCACTGAATTGAAAGCTTACCTTAACCCTAATTGAATTTTACACATAAACCAGGAGAAATTGTGGGAATATTTATCTTTTTATCTATCTGTCTGTCTATCTGTCTGTGTGTCTTTCTCTGTGTGTGTCTGTCTACCTACCTCTGTACCTACCAACCAACCTACCTACCTACCTACGTACCTAGTAGCGAGAAACAAGTGTAGGTAGGTTAAGTAGATTTTCACACGCACACACACACACACACACACACACACACACACACACACACACACACACACACACACACACACACACACACCGCACCACGCAGGCACACACACAGACAACACCACACACACACACACACACACACACACACACACACACACACACACACGCTTGCTTGCTTGCTTGCTTCCTTGCCAGCTAGTTTGCATGCTTGCTTGCTTGCTTGCTTGTGTGTGTTAGAGAGAGAGAGAGAGAGAGAGAGAGAGAGAGAAGAGAGAGAGAGGAGAGAGAGAGAGAGAGAGAGAGAGATTTAGGTATTTATTTGGTGTCTTTAATGGAGAGGTTTAAAGTGAATTTTTTTAATCCGTCTTTAGAATTAATTCAGTTTCTCTAAGTTAACTTTGCCCTCGATTTATCGTCATTTCACTGAATGTCAAAAGTCGGTAACCAAAGGTTAGAAGGGTATTGTCAGATGGCGTGTGTGATGACTTTTCTGCCTGACACAGTCATTTGTCTTGGGTTTCTTGTATGAAACATCTGCAGCATTTTTTTTCTTATACGTCTGGACAAGTTAACAATGTTGTAATACCTAAAAGTCTGGAAATTTTGCTGTCTGTCGAATCATTTCTGACATTTCAAATGCACAGGGCTGTATAAACGTTTTAAATTATTGTTGACAGGCTAATTGGAAATATTTCTCAGAATTCTTTTTATAAAAAACAAAACAAAACAAAAACAAAACGAGAGGTCTAAAGATCAGTTGAGCTGTTTGCAGATATTCACAGCGGTATAAAGATAACCACCACTGACAATTGAAATACACGATTTCATTATTTTATCAGCAAATTTCTATTTACGCAAATGGAAATGGTGAAATGTTCAACCACGTTCCGTAGCATTGTGATAAGACCGATATTATTGAACGTTTCGTGGCTGTTAGGCCTATAAATGGAACATGTGGGCTTACGCAGTTTGAGCAAAATCGAATGTCATGTCATTCGATTTTTGAACAAACTCTAGTGTGGGCAAGCGAGAACGTATATTTCATTTGTGAATTATCGCATTTGTCAGGATATGCCCCGATTGCTTTGATTTGAAAATGGAAACATATTTGTATGCGTGGGTATATTTGAAAATGGAAACATATTTCTGAGTGTGTGGGTATAGAAGCTGGATTCCAGCTCAATATAAAATTGCGTATTTACTCTTTCTATACTATGTAGACCTATATCCACTTTTTAAAAAAAAGCAAGAAAAAAAAAAAGAACCCCCCCCCCCCCCCCCCCCCCACACACACACACAAACGAAACAAAAACGAACGCTATTCCCCTTCTGTTTGGATTTTTTTTTTCTGCTCTGTGTTTAGGGTTTTCGTGCCCCCCATCCTCACCCCCACCCTTCCCTGCCTCTCTTCCCTATTTCCCAGACTTCTCATTCTTGTCAATGTGTGTGTGTGTGTGTGTGTGTGTGTGTGTGTGTGTGTGTGTGTGTGTGTTTTATTTGTTGGTGCATTGCTGGTGATACCTGTGAAGTGTACGTGTGGTGTGTGAAATGTAAAGCGCAGTGAGCTCACATGAGAACGGGGCGTTGTAAATTGGTCATTGTTGTTGTTATTAGTGTAATCAAACAACCTTCGGCATGGACAAGTCACACTGGAAAACAATCCTCTTGAAAGAGTCTTCTGTCATACTAATTGTCACGACCGACCCCTGGAGGTCAGCCCTGACAGGATCGGTTTAGATGGGAGTGAAGGGAGTGACTGACCTCACACGCCTCGCAAGAGACCACACAGAAGGATTACGATACAACACCCCATTTATTCACATCAACACACGCAATCACAAATAAATATTTCAACGCACGCACCATGCACAATCACAATCAAGCATTCGAACACGCACAACATGCACAATCACAATCAAGCATCTCAATACATGGCATACACAATCATAATCATAAATAAATAATTCCAGCACCCATCCCTTTCCCTGTCATGCAGTGCCCTCACACTCCTGCCTCTTCAAAGTCTACTGGGAACACCCTGTCGCACTGGGTGCCCCAAACCGGTTCGGTTCTTGAAGAGAGTTGTTCAAGGCCGACACCCTTGACACGCACAAACAGACGGTGGAGAGCGCGTCTCGGGGGACGGGGCGTTGTGGCCGGAGGTCCTAGACGGGGATCAGGACCGTCCAGCCAAGTCCACGGGCTTTTCCCCAGTACGTGGCCTCAACCAGTGCGTGGTCCCCACCAGTGCGTGGCCCCAACCAGTGCGCGGTCCCAACCAGCGTGCGTTACCAACCAGTGGACAGTCCCAACCAGTGCGTGGCCCCAACCAGTGCGTGCTCCGGGTGAAGTCTCCGGGAGGAGGGAAAAGGTAACTGGGAGGAAAGTAGAAAGACGGGTACTGGAACCCCGCAGTCAGTACAGTCTGACCCATGCCGTTAAACCCTAACAGCCACTCGCATGATGGGCGAGGGGAGGTCTACTAAACACACCAACAACACCAGCTCAACACAGTCCCGAGCATAACACAGCAAACCAACCAAATCAGGAATGTTCGTTAAAGTCTTCTCATACGAAGCAGGTAAGAGCCTGCATTAAATTAACAGGCTATAAAACAAATATAAATTATCTTCATCCTTCTCTCACTCACATTTAACATTTTCCTTCCTTAGGAACTGAACTAATAGAGTAACCATGGTTTTACATCCGCCACCACATTTGCAAATAATAATAATTCAATGGCACAATTATCCCCACATTTTATAGCAACACTTCAAAATAACACAAATCTCCAACCACGCATCCAAACGACTAATCATGCGTACGCACGCTCGCGAACATAAAACTCGTTCTCCTTGCACACACAAACAGACGGTGGCCGAAGAATAAGAGTCCGGCGAATGTGACAGGGGCGGACGAGCGAGACCAAGCAAGTACCAACCCTGAATCACCAGGTTCTCTCCCATCCCCGCCGACTACCGCATCACCAAATGCATAAAAAGGAGAAAGACTAAGATATAATTTTGACTGGCCAGGTTAAAGATTGAATTAACCAGAAAAAGTGGTCTCAAACAATATTTCTTTTATAATTT
>CM031605.1:65817150-65822150 GCA_018398815.1 Conus ventricosus | reverse complement strand
GACTATAACTCTCATGTAGGGATAAAGGAATGCATATCTTTGTTAAATCAGTTTCAGTGATAACAGCCTTTTTAGCTAATTGGTCTACCCTTTCATTTGCAGATAATCCACAGTGTGATGGAGCCCAACAAAAATCGACATAAGAACCAAGTAAATGCAAAAAATGAATTAAGCGTAGACTTCTGATATGAGTTCTGCTCTCACACCTGTATTAAATTTTTTTAGAGCTTGTAGGACTGATTTTGAATCAACACAAAGTAGTATTTGAAATGCAGGAAATCAAAAATCAAGAAGTTTAATGCCATAATAATGGCAACAAGTTCCGCAGTAAATATGGAAATATTCTTACCAAGATGGTAACCTTTCTCTATTTTTTAAGGATGGAATTATGAATGCTGAACCAGACAAATGATTGTCTAGTACAGAACCATCTGTATAGATTTTAAGGTGATTTATATAAGTTTCATTTATATGTGACTTAACATACGTTGGCAGCAAGGGTCCATCACTTTTTCTTAAACTTGTATAGTCCATGTCATAATTTGCTCTGCTAAGTTCCCATTCCGGATAGTGCTAAAAGGCACCCGAGGAGCTACGTTTTGAGGTGCAGTACCTGCTTTTGTAAATAAGTCAGATGTGTATGAGGCTATCGATTTTAGAGAATCAATATTTTGTGCCCGTTTAGGAAAATTTATTTCTAATTTTAATTCATTTTCACTGGTATCAAGATTTTGTAGTGTATGACTTCTTAAAATATATTTTGCAGATGCAGGTTTCATATTTTCTTTCAAAAGGCAATATTCCGATCTCCATATACGTTCTTTAAGTTGATGTATGAACCGAGACACCAAGAGCTATCTTGTAAGCTTTACTATCAATACTCTCCAACTTTTTGATTAAATATTTTGGGGTTGAAAAAAATGTCTCCTGGGCATAGGATAATTTTGATCGTACAAGCGCAGTAGCTAAGTGTGTTAATACTTTACTGTCTTTACCCCATGATTGTTGACTCACCATTCTCAAAAAAAAAGTTTTCTTAGCTTTTGTCAAAATAGTTTGTATGTGATAATTCCAGCTCAGTTTGAAGTTAAATTTACTCCTAAAAATTCTACAACGTTTATATATTCAAGGCACATCCATCTATTTCAAATGAAGGCAGAGGATTAGGATCATAACCAGTATTGAACAGAACCATATGCGATTTTTCAGCTGAAAGGGCCAATCCATTTTCAGTCACGTACTTACTAATTTTATCTAGTTCATTTTGATATATCTTTTTAATATAGTTGAATGATCTAACTGGTGTGTGACGTTTTAAAGTAACTTTCATCCATAAACAGATATCATCCGCATATTGTACTAGTTCAACATTTTTTTATAATGATTTAGGAAGATCATGTATCAAATATTAAACAGGATAGAGCTATCACAGGTCCTTGCGGGATTCCCATCTGGATATGTCTTTCATTAGAATATACATTTCCTACCTTCGTCTGTATTGTTCTATCACATTAAAAAGGTTTTTAAGTAATTGTACATACACACCGAGAGACCTATTAACTTCAATTTGTTCAGAAGTTTTGAACGCCAGACTTGGTCATATGCCTTTCTAATGTAAAAAAAAAAAGTGGCAAGTGCATTTTTTCTACGTGCAATCTGAGTTTAACCTGTGTTGTAATTTTTACAAGATGGTCAACTGTAGATCTACACTTTCTAAAGCCAGCCTGTTGTATTGGTATTATAACCATTTTTTCCACAATGATGTTCAAGTCTTTTAAGAATAATTCTTTCCATAAGGTTTTTTTTTTTTGGTGAAGTGAGAGCAATTGGCCTGTGGTTATTTTTGTCTGATTTGACTTGCCCACTTTAGGGATAGGGGTTACAATTGATTTTTTCCACAAAGATGGTTGAAGCCCTTCAGACCACATTTCTGAAAAATAAGTTCAGAAACATTGTGAAATTAACTGGCAAATGCTGTATCATTTCACTGGAAATCGCATCTGGTCCCACTGATTTTCTTTTCGAACCAATAGAGAAAAGTGTGTGTGTGTGTGTGTGTGTGTGTGTGTGTGTGTGTGTGTGTGTGTGTGTGCATAAGTAAAAAAAATACCAGAGAAGCACATAACACAACACAGCCGCAGCACGTACAAACATCAGAACATTTCGGACGAACAGGGTCAGCTGGAAAGAGTGTGTTTGTTCGCTGTTTGGACATTGTTGTTTAGATGCTGGAAGAGGTGGTATGGTGAGGGAGGGGAATGCATGAACAAGGAGGAGAAGGGTATAGGAGGAGTAGAACGTCCCGCCATTCTACACACAAATATCAGATTCAAAATTCAATCACAGGTAGAATAATTCTGGCACGTGGAATGGACACTTCAGATACAACAAACTTTAGAAATGGCTTTCAGCTTTTTTTCTGAAATCAAAGCTAAGAGACATCAAACGGGTTAGACATGGGGTGCTTTTTTTCTGAACCGATCCTATCCTCTGAAAGGTGAAGAAAATCCCTGGCACCAAGCTTGACAATGAGCCCCACGGCAGTGAGCATCGTATTGAGTGTTAGCATGGAGATGATGACATGAACGACGGATGGTTTATTGCTGTTGCTGTAAAGACAGAGATATTTCACCCCGAGTTTGTTCCCCACCTGCTTTAATCAGCTTGTCCCCTCAAATCAAATGTTTTCATTACATAAAAAGGTTTCAGTCGTACGGGGATGTGAACACTGTGAATGATTTTGTAACTTTGATTTGAGTGACCTTGTCATCGAAGGGTGCTTGGTTATAAAAAGAGCCTTTCTGGTCTTGGTGATGGACTTGTGATACATAAGTTCCAACAACATCAACGCAATTTACTTCGAAACTCTCCATAGATTACAACAAAATTACATGAGGATTTTTTTTCCGAACGACGGTGTGAATTCATCAAGGATGTCTCCTCACTTCTGCTATGTGGATTGTCTACGGGGATGATACTGCACTGTTAACGCCTTTGAGGAATGAAACACCCCCTCACCTATCGGGAAGCACCTTCCTGTGCCGTCTGCGTTTTGCTGATTACATTGACTAACCAGGAGTCGGCTGAGAAACACTCCAGGAGTTCTACTAAAGACTGGGGAAAAGCACAACATACATATGGAATGAGAATCAAGGTTGTGCTCTTCAGCCGCCAAAAAAAAAGAACGTACAAATGAATGGCAGTGTGGAAGAATGACATACGAACAGGTGCAAGCTAAGAGAAAAGTAGCATTTTAATCGACAGTTTCAGACAACCGCACCAGTCAACACCACACTAAACAGACATACAGTGGAAGATGTGAACCAGTGTTACTGTGCTGGTCCATGAACAAAGATGCCACCTGAACAAAGGAGGTGAAGACGAGGTCACGCCTGACCGTGTGTCTGTCACGGCAAGTTTCAATGTCTTGGAAAATACAATGTATCAGCTTGCTGGTGAAGACAAAATTCAACAAATCACTGTTACCATCTATCTTTCCGAACAAATGCGAAAGCTGGACATTGAGATCGTATCTTGTGTGGAGAATCCGGGTGTTGGAGAACAGATAGTTCAGACAGATCCTCGATTCTCATATGGAGGACAATGTTATGGCAGCAGGCCACCACAGAGTCTGACAGGCAGAACCTCTCCTTGCACTCATCACACGCGGTATGCTTGCCTGGTATGGTGTGTTATCTTCCCACAACGTCCTGCTCTGGAGCATCTCACAGGGCACAGTGGACCTCCCAGAAGCAGGTCAGCCTTGGACAACGTAAAGGACTGAACTGTTGCACTGCGTCTACCTTTTCTCTGAGGACAGAGAGCCGTGAAGATTCCAGACTATTCAAGTATCTGTCACAGGATCCATGCAACCTCTTGTCATGGGGCAGTGATAAAAAATAATCTGAGTTTGAGTTTATAAAGCTATGCTCAAACGCATCTGTCATTTGGTGTTTCATTTTCATTATAGTCAAGAGATGGCTTTCATGCGTCCATTGGGCCACAATCAACATGAATTGAATGAAAGTCCATTTTCAGATCTGAATGAGCCTGTTTGTTTATCGATAACCACCCTCATTTCCAAAACGGATGAAAAAGCACGATCATTTGTCACTTAAGAAACCTGTTGTTGAAAAGTATAGATCTTTATGGTATCCATGTGATCTGTGGTCTGATTCTGATTTGTGCAAGCTACGTAAACGCGTTCAGTTTGAGGAAATCAAGATATCAACGGCTTTGATAACTATTACAATACATTTAGAGATTGTCAGTAATAAATCTGTGGTGACCGAACACCAGAAGTTAAAGAAGGGAAAGAATTCGCACAGTATAGGGGGATCTCATTACTTAAAAAAAATACATCCACCCCCCCAAAAAAAAAACACACACAAAAAAAAAAACAAAACAAAACAAAACAATACCCACCCGTCAAGCAAAAAAATTCCAATTGTTTCAACTCGGAGCAGTCATTATCATCCCCTATAAAAACGAGCTTAAATTTATTCAGTTGGTTAATTGTATTTAGGAAGATGGAAGAATTCGGAATAATTCATTAATGGTGGAGGTAGAAAGAAATATTAAAGAAGATTAGGGAATGTGCTTAAAAGCATACGATGTTCGTGTTTCTTTCCTGTTTGTGCGCGTCCGAACCTTCACTAATTTACAGTTGTTCAGCTATTTGATAAATTTGTTTTGATTCATCATCCAAATCCCTGCAAGGAATCAAAGAATAGAAAAGTGTTGGACTGTATTTTCGCTAAACTCCATATTTACGATAGCAGAACCCATCGATGTAAAAACATGTTCATTTATAGTTTGGTTGTCAGTGTTGCAATTGTGTTCACAGATAAATAAGAACACGAATAAATGTTTGATGTACCACTACAGCAGAATTGTCCACAGCTGTCGTTACTGTCATTAGCAAACAACGTTATCCAAACCCGCCCACGTCTTTCACCATTTGCAGCTTGTGTATCTGTTTCAGTATTTAGCAGCCGCCA
>CM031605.1:65809650-65812150 GCA_018398815.1 Conus ventricosus | reverse complement strand
CAATCTATGTGACCTCACATAGATCTACAAAATATAAATCATGCGCGTGTCCCTCTCAGAAGAAAAAGCTATTCGTGTATCCCTAGCTTATCCCGAAAAGGAAAACACAAACATGGATTAATCGCCTTGTTTAGATCAAGTTAGAACACATCTTTCTCTGTAGAATGTGTGTGTGTGTGTGTGTGTGTGTGTGTGAATCTTGGTTTTTCCTCTTTTTCGTTTCACTGCGTTTTACCTGGACGTTTACCAAGCCTATCATCTGCCACTCATGCCCCTTGCGTTACTTTTGACACTGACACCTCCGGTGTCATTCAACACACACACACACACTCACACACACAAAACGTATGAGGAATGCGCCCTCGCAACGCCTCCGCGTGCGATGCTGCTAACCAGTCTGTCACCCGAGGCAACTGACCGTCCTGCAGGTCATAAACCAGTCACCATGTGTTTTATTTGTTCACTTCATTCAGTGCATGTAAACTGCACGGTTTCCGTGTCTGCATGGGCCAAGGTACAAGAGAGTAATTAGGCTTTAAAATTCTTCTCCTTTCAAATCAGTCATGATATTCAAACACATCATTGATTCGAAAGCATGAGATTTGATCGATGACCTGTGGATCATGATAATACAAGCCAATGAGAAAAGGAAAAGGGGAGAGGGGAGGTGGACCGCAGATGTTCATTCTGGAAAGAAAGAAACATACACAGCATTCAGCAACACTCAGCACTGTTTTTCCTCCAGAGAAGTCGAAGGTGCGGTTGCACTGAAAAGAATGTTCCCATCAATACAAATCCAATCAGTTACCGAACAGTCCATAAAAAAATGATCCACATACAAAAATCACAGGTTATTCCCCTGGAAGTGTGCCAGTAAAAACGTTTGTACGTACAGGAACGGGCTCTACGACGACAGAACAATCCTTGAGCATCAAAGACCGTCACAGAAGGCAGCTGTTTTGTTTTTGAGGCTGGCAAAAAGGTAATCGGGGAATGATCAGTGGTAGGACAAAGGTCTGCCCAAGCAGGAATCTTGAAAACTTGTGAAGTCCACAAACGATGGCGAGTTCAATGGTAGCGTACTGCTGTTGAATAAACGGATGTTTTGCACATGGGAACACCACTGGGTGGATAAGGACATCAAGTCCAGTTGAGCTGGCCTCGATACGGACTGGTCTGAGTCCAGTTGAGCTGGCCTCGATACGGACTGCTCTAAGTCCAGTTGAGCTGGCCTCGGTACAGACTGGTCTGAGTCCAGTTGAGCTGGCCTCGATACGGGCTGGTCTGAGTCCAGTTGAGCTGGCCTCGATACGGACTGCTCTAAGTCCAGTTGAGCTGGCCTCGATACGGACTGCTCTAAGTCCAGTTGAGCTGGCCTCGATACAGACTGCTCTAAGTCCAGTTGAGCTGGCCTCGATACGGACTGCTCTAAGTCCAGTTGAGCTGGCCTCGATACGGACTGCTCTAAGTCCAGTTGAGCTGGCCTCGATACGGACTGCTCTAAGTCCAGTTGAGCTGGCCTCGATACGGACTGCTCTGAGTCCAGTTGAGCTGGCCTCGATACGGACTGGTCTGAGTCCAGTTGAGCTGGCCTCGATACGGACTGCTCTAAGTCCAGTTGAGCTGGCCTCGATACGGACTGCTCTGAGTCCAGTTGAGCGGGCCCTCGATACGGACGGCTGAGTCCATTGAGCGGGCATCGAAAAACGGACTGCTCTAAGCCCAGTTGAGCTGCCCGATAGGGACTGCTCAAATCCAGTTGAGCGGGCCCGATCGGACGGGCTGAGTCCAGTTGACTGGCCTCGATAGGGACTCCTAAGTCCATTGAGCTGGCCTCGATACGGACTGCCTAAGTCCAGTTGAGCTGGCCCCGATACGGACTGGTCTAGTCCATTTGAGCTGGCCTCGATACGGACGGTCTAGTCCATTTGAGCTGGCCCGGTACGGACTGCCTAAGCCTTTTTGAGCGGCCCCTCGAAAAGGGACGGTCTGATCCATTGACTGGCCTGGTACGGACTGCTCGAGCCATTAGTGGCCCGGTACGGACTGCTTAGCCCCGTTGACGGCCCTCGATACGGACTCTCTGATCCAGTTGAGCTGGCCTCGTAGGGACCTCACCCATTGAGCTGGCCTCGATACGGACGGTCTAAGTCCAGTTGAGCTGGCCTCGGTAGGACTGCCCCTTGATCCATTTGACTGGCCTCGGAACGGACGCCTGATCCATTAGCGGCCTGGGTACGGACTGCTCGAGTCCAGTTGAGCTGGCCCGATCGGACTGCCTGACCCAGTTAGCGGCATCATTAGGGAGGGACAATCCTCCTCAAGTCAATAAAAGGGAAAGGGGTTAAAAGGGTGAGAGTGCTGGATTTGCTACAGACTTGCTGACGGTCGGGCCACGACAGGTTCCCATCCAAAAGACAACCCAGGAAAGGGAGCAAGAATGACAACAGCGTCATCACTTGTTGAAATAAAAAATAGCAAACACCAAAAGAGAGGGAGA
>CM031605.1:65802150-65804650 GCA_018398815.1 Conus ventricosus | reverse complement strand
ATTTCTCCCTCCCTCATCCCTTCTTACATTTCAAGAATGTGTATACTGGCGAGAAAAGGTTAGGTATAACTCAAAACAGGGGCGAAAAAGACAAGATGAATAGGACACTTTTCTCGAGCTAAATGTATAAAGTGTCTTGTATGCGGTAAAGTGATGGAGTATACACGTGATGATTTACTTTACGTGGGCAGAGATTGTGTGATGTGGGACATGACTGGGTGAAATGAGTTTGAATGGTACTTGAAGTTGCAGTTGGTTACACTCAGTTTCACTTCGAATAGTATGGAATGTCATGCTTGTATGTTACTGATGCACTTATTTTTTTCCAGTTCCCCACAGATAAAATTCACATGCTTGAAGAGGGGAAAGTTATTCATGACTTTCTTCACCAGCTGAAACTGTTTCACCCGATGGTAAGTGAAAAGCCCTTACTATCTGCAAATTCAAAGGGTTATCATCATTTGAATTTTAAGAGTCTTTATTATACAATTTCAAGAGTTCTGAAAGTGTCATATATGACTTCACAAACACACACACACACACACACACACACACACACACACACACACACACACACACACATACACATGCGCACACACACACACACTCACACACTCACACATATGCGCACACACATGCGCACGCACACACACGTTCACACACAAACGCACACACAAACACACAGATAGACAATCAGACATACAGACAGAGAGACAGGCAGACAGACAGACAGACACACACACACAGAGGGATAGTGATAAGTGTTTTGTGCGTAGACAGTCTGAAGTGAAGCAGGGAGAATTAGATAATAAATACTACACTGGTACAACAACCTTTGCTCTATTAGCGAAACCATCTTCTGCATAATAGAGACGGCAGCAAAGGCGAGTGTGCTTGCTGCGAACAAGAGGGTGACAGCAACAACGAGAGAGAGAGAGAGAGAGAGAGAGAGAGAGAGAGAGAGAGAGGAGAGAGAGAGAGAGAGAGAGAGAGAGAGAGAAAACGCTTAAAAAAACAAACAAACAGGGATGATTTTTGCTCTTTACCTAACCTCAGTTTGACACCTAGTACACGGCATGAATGAGGAGGTGCAGGAGCATCAGTACATGGTCACAGAGAATTGAATTTATGCGTACAAGATTGTCATTACCGTTCCCCCTAGAGTGAACATTTTCCACATGACGCATCTCAGCGAAGAGGAAACTGCAATTCATCTACCTTTGAGACTGAAGGCACAGGACATAATAAATCAGAGCCTGTAATCATTTTGTTTCTGTAACAGTAGACAGGCAATATTAATCGAATCGTAATTCGCTTCAGATGGCGGTTGATAACGATCTTTTAAGACGGTTTTCAGTCATGAATATTGTACTGAGAAAAATCCATAAAAAGCAAACACTTAACTGGAATAAATACGTTGGATCCTACTCTTAAGACATAATTGTCAGATGCTATGGCCCATTGATGCCCTGCTCTAGGGATCGTCTCTTTCCAATTTCCTCTCCATGTCTAAGCACGTGATGAGCTCGTGTCGTGGTCTAGTCGTGGAGAAACACCGCTGGCAGAGTTGGTTGTTAGCGACAAGCCCAGCGGCTGTGCTGGTTCTCAGGCGCGGCTGAGTAGTTCGAACGTTTCTTCCTCTTCACTGAACAAATTGTTCAGACACACGAACCACGACCATCAGACTAGAAAGGAAATTAAAAGAGAAGAGAGGAGATTGCTCTCCTCTTGACCTTTTTTTTTCTTCACCAATCAGCCCATCTATCTGTGAATGTATCTGTACTAATGTAGCTCAATAAGTGATTCTCTCTGACTGTGTCAGCGTTTTCCTTGCCTGGCAATGGTCAAATTACACACACCGTAGAAATAGCTACACGTACGGTCCACAAATCCTGGTTTATGAGCCTCCGACCACACAGATTGTATCAGATTTTATGTGCGAGGAGGAGTACTTCTGTATTGTTTATTCCATTTGGCAACAGTCGACTCCTCCTCCCTCCCTCCCTCCCTCCCCCCTCTCCTCTCTCTCTCTCTCTCTCTCTCTCTCTCCCTCTCTCTCTCTCTCCTCTCTCTCTCTCTCCTCTATCTCTTTCAACCACGCTAATCACTGGCAGATGTGCGTTGAATCCCCCCCCCCCCCCCCCACCTCCGTGGCCGTGAGCATAGTGATGTCTTTCTTCTAGACGAGACGGACAAGACAAGACAATATTTTTATTATTAATGGTAACAAATAAATAGTGCTTGAATTATGCATCCATCCCTTTAACACAACACACTCTTTGTGCTCAGTGGGTTAATGGCAGGGCTGTGCGGGTGGTGGCCATTGGATGGCTACGGAGTTACGAGCCCCCACCTCCTTTATTCTTGTTTCAAAAGGTAACGTGCTGCATTAAAGCGCATTCTGGAAAAAAAGGAAAATGAAAAGGATGAAAGAAAGGCAAGTCTGATTAACAAGTTTTTTTTATTTTTTTTATTTTTTTTTAGCATTGTTGGCAATACA
>CM031605.1:65769650-65799650 GCA_018398815.1 Conus ventricosus | reverse complement strand
CACACACACACACACACACACACACACACACACACACACACACAGCGCATGCACTGTGCACGCACTCACCCACACATATGTATTGAGAGGGAGAGAGAGAGAGAGAGAGAGGGGGGGGGGGGCTTTCGCATTAGACACCTGCTGTAAATGCTTGAGGAATCCTCTTATCAGACGGTCTGAAATTCCAGATTTTCAAGGTGTTGCATGGAGAAGGCATTTTAATCAAGACACAAAATCTACCCGTCAACTTTCATCATGGTTCATATGTGACCCGTTTTAGTTAAAATGTAATTATTGTTGTCGTCAAATTGTATTCTGGCAACTTTGCAGACACTTTATTACGCTTTTTTTAATAGGAAAGTTTGCGTTATCAAAAAGACTGAGAAAAACAGCGATTCCCATTTCCATCTCTTGCGTCAGAAAACGACCTGGCAGTTTGTCGTGTTTAACGATGGTGTCTGCATCAGGCAGATCGCGTTCTCTCTCTGTCTCTCTCTGTCTCTCTGTCTCTGTCTCTTTCTCTGTCCCTCCATCCCTCCCTCCCCTCTCTCTCTCTTCTCTCTCCTTCTCCCTCCCCATCTCTCCCTCCTCCTCCCCTCTCTCTCCTTTCTCTCTCGCCCTCCCTCCTTCCTTCCCCCCCTCTCCCCCCTCTCTCTTTCTCTCTCCATCCCTCCCCTCTCCGTCCCTCCCTCCCTCTTCCTCCCCCTCTCTCCCCCCTCCCCCCTCTCTTTCTCTTTATCTCTCCCTCCTTCCCCCCCCTCCTCTCTCTCTCCCACCTTCCCTCTCTCTATCTTTCTCCCTCCCTCCCTCTCTCTCTCTCGCCCTCCCTCCATCTCTCTCTCTTCTCCTCTCTGTCTGTTTGTCTTTCCCTCTATTTGTTAGCTTTTACGTCTACATCTCCATCTTTCTATGCCTATCAGTATATCTTTTTTGTCTGTGTCTCTGTCACGCTGTCTGTCTCTCACTTTGTCTTTATCTCTCTGTCTGTCGTTCTTTTACCTTTTCGTCTGTCTTTCTGTGTCTGTCTCTGTGTCTGCCCGTCTCTCTTCCTTGTCTGCCGATATCTGTCTCTGCACTTCTGTCTCAGTTTATCAGAATATGAATGGCAAGTCAACAGAGCTCCCGGAGACACGGCTGGAAACGACCATCAACCTGCATTTAGTTGACAAAGCCCACGAGAGAAAAAAAAAGAACACACATCGGACATCCACCCTTGCTTGCCGAATCCGGTGACATCCAATGATTCAGAAATAAGAATTAAACAAAAAGTAATGAAAAGAAGCGTTGTAAATGCCTCACAAAGTAAGAGTAAGAGAATACAAGAGAATTGGCTGTATGAAAAGAGCGGTCAGAAAATAGCTGTGTGAAAAGAGCGGTCAGAAAATAGCTGAAAATAGCTGTGTGAAAAGAGCGGTCAGAAAATAGCTGTATGAAAACAGCGGTCAGAAAACAGCTATATGAAAAGAGCGGTCAGGAAAACCAGCTGTATGAAAAGAGCGCTCAGAAAACAGCTGCGATGTGGGGATAAGAGGAAAGGATAGAACTGCGTCATGAAAAAAGAAATGGTTGGAAAGACCCACGAAACAGGAATAAGAGAAAGGGACAGAATGGGGTTTTCAGTACAGTGGTCAGAAATAAACCAGGAAGAAAGAATGAGAGGAAAGTGAGAGAACTGTCACTGTTAAAAGAATGATCAGAAATGCGCCATGAAATGGGAAGAAAGAGGAACATAACAGACCAGTCTGTGTGAGAAAAAATGAACGAGTAAAATGCTAACGAAGTTGGAATGAAAGGAATATAACGAAATTGTCTATAAAAAAAGCAGTGATGTAAAATGATCCGCGAAATAGGAATATGTAGAAAACGACCCAAACTGTCTATAGAAAAAGAAAGTTCAGAGATGCCTATTGAACTGGGAATAAGACGAATATTGTAGAACTGTTTGTATAAAGATAGTAAGGGATGACCCACGAAGTAGGAATAAAAGAAATGTAACAGAGTTCACGATATGAAAATAAGGGATAGATATGTTGCACAAAGTAGGAATGAAAAACAAAATGACAGGATCATTTATGAAAAAGGTCAGAACTGATCCATATCTTAAGCCTGCCTCACTTAAGTGGGCACAGTTTATCTTGGTTTTGTTCTAAATTAGGATCTCTCTCTCCCCCCATCTCTCTCTCTCTCTCTCTCTCTCTCTCTCTCTCTCTCTCTCTCTCTCTCTCTCTTTTCTCTCTCTCTCTCTCTCTCTCTCTCTGTGCCTCTTGTGCGAGTGTAAGGAAAGGACTGGGTAGATTTCATTTCGAGCAAGAGTATATAACTCTGCAATCTGTGCGTTTTCACGTTTTTCTTTTCTTTACTTTTTTCTCCTTAAGTGTATTTTTTATCTAGTTCATTATGTTCTGGAAGTGTGTCTGTTACAAGCCAGTATTGGTGGTGTAAGCATTTGCTCTGCCTATTGTGTCTGAGTACACCGTAAGCTTTGTGTGTGTCCTTTTCATTCGTGCACGATTGCAAAATACACTTTCATTAAAAAGGACTAAAAGGAAAATGACAGAACTGTCTATTTAAACAGAATAGTCAGAAAAGACGCACAAAGTCGAAATGAAAGGAGAAATGCTACACGATTGTCTATGCAAAAAGGACAGTCAAAAATTGTTCATGAAGAAAATGACAGAATTGCCAATGTAAAGATAATGGTTAGAAATGACCCAAGAAGGAAGAACTGGCAGAAATGACCCGTATAAAACAGGAATAGAAGTGAAAAAAAGACAGAAAGCTCTGTGTGAAAATACTATCAGAAAAAGATTCACGCAACAGGAACAAAAAAAAAAATAACTGCACTTTCCAATATAAATAGAACAGTCAGAAATGACTCACGATGCCGGTATAGACGAGTCAGTCATGACTTGAAGGCTTAACATAGCAGACCCGTTGACAGACACTGCCTGTTCGAAATAATACGCGTTATGCTGCAGTGCTTTCCTGTCACTCTATATTCTTCTCTGTGTAAACTTCCGGTTGCTCTATCCGAGGAGGATGCGTGGCCATTAGTACCGTGACATCCGTATCTTCTCCCCCCCCCCCCCCTCCCTTTTATTTCTTATTATTTTTTCCAACACCCATGGAAATACACCTTGCCACGTAGATATGCCAAGGACAAGGCTATTTTTGCCCTGGGTTTTGTCACATGCACTAAAATTAATGCATGCTGAACGCGGGCCTTGGTTTGTCGCCTCATTCCCTAGATTGGTGCAGCATTTGGGTTGTAGCAGAGACAGGAACCGCCCTCCACGTTAAAGCTTAGCACTATGAAAATGATATCTTCCGCTCTTCGCGGGGACCGTCAGCCGCCAGGTCAACATGGTATTTATGACAATTTCTGTTTCCAGGTTCCAGGGATGTACGGAAGTCCAAGGACAGTCGTTGGTCGCTGACCCCAAGTATTTCACGTCAGTTTTCTTCATCGTAGTCATCTCTCTCTGTCTGTACCTTCTCCCCTTTTGGTTCTGATCTTTTACTGTCTGAATGTCTTCTGCTTGGGTGGGGAAATGAGAGGGTGACAGGAGAGGCGGGGGGAGAAGGGAGGGGGAGCAGGGAAGAGGGGGGGGGGGGGTGTTGTTTGCTTGGGTTTGTTTACGACATGTATCCGTCGATTTTCCAGGTTGTTGAGACAACGTGAGGGCGGAACTTATTATTTGTCGTTGTTGTAACCAACATCTACTGTTGAATCAGTTATACGTTCTTTGAATATCACCCTCACAAACTTGTTGAAGGAAAATGCTTCGCAAACGACTAAAACATTTGAAAACCAAGACATCCGACTGAACGCAGACCCAACATAGCATTTGTCCATATCTATGAGCTTCGGGTGAAGACGACCATGTCTCCGCGGGGCAAGGCAGGCTAAAATGAATTAGTGGCGCACAGAGAGGTTGCAAACTAACTCAGAGAGACATCAGCACCGTGTGCCCTGCGAGCACGTGCAGGACCGGTGTCTCTTTGTCGGTCAGTGTTCAGCCTGTGTTATCATTTCAGCCGTCTCCGTAATGTTTGCCGTTTTATCGATTGTCTCGGGCAGAAATGTCCTTGCTGCAATATATATTATGGCGATCAAGAATAAATACTTCACACCGATTCACGCGCGCGCGCGCCTGCACGCACGCACGCACGCACGCACGCACGCACTCACGAATGCACGCGCGCGCACGCACGCACACACGCACTCATATATATATATACACACACACAAACACACACACACACACACACAGACATACACACACACACACACACACACACACACACACACACAGACACACACACACACACACACACACACACACACACACACACACACACACACACACACACACACGTAAAGCAAACCAAAAAGGCAGACCTCCTTTTCTAGAGCAGCCCGACTCGAAGGCCATTTGCGTGCGATCTGGAGGTAAAACATAGGAAGCCGAGTGCAGTTCTGTGTACAGGAGGTCTTAAGTATCTCTCAGCATCGGCATGGAGAGCTTCATCTCACTTAACGTCTGTCTGATCTGCACAGAAACGGTTCTCAGCGCTGCCAGCAGCCGGATATTGTTCGAAGTTTAGAGTTGGGATCGAGGTCTGAGCCGTTCATTCTTTTCCCCCATTCTCGTTCTTTTTTTTTTCACAGTCGAAAAACACCTCTATTCTCCATTCCTCGGCCAGGGTGACCACCGACATAGACAGGTGAATGCCACAAGTTTTAATGTCGTTGCTAGGTCGAAATGCTCAGCAAAAAGAAGTTGCCCACTTGGTCAAAGATTTAAAGTGCTTCAAGCCGTCAGGCGTCATGTCACTGGCCGTGACTATCAGAACCACGCCAGTTAAGTCGTAACCGTTTTTTGGTCTTAGAGCTTTCAACAAGGATGTTAAGGTGTGTTTTAGTTGTCAGTGTATGCTTTAAACTGATCTGTGAAAGGAACAGCGATACGTTCAGAGTTTCGTGCAAACGTCCCACCATGGGGCTCAGCTTTCGAAAGGACGGTGAAACTGGGCATACTCTTCATTTGGTTTTTTGGTCCACCAACCTCATGATGTCAACTGTTTAAAATTTTTTTCTTTTTTTTTTCTCCTTCCCAACCTCATTATATCAACTGCTTAATTTTTCCCTTCTTTTTCTAGATGGGGCCTCCACCCTTCAATTTTTTTACCTACCTTTTTTTCTCTGTTGTCTCTCACGCACCATGCAGATGTGTCAGTTCCGTTAGCCTACTGATGCGAACTTTAGTTTTTTTGACATATGACACAAAGCGTATCGTGTTTTGTGTTTTTTAATGTACTGGAGTATGGTGTGATGATGCTTTCCCCTTCTGTAAAAAAACCCCACGCTGTTCACTTGTTTTCGCTGAAACAGTTTATGTCTTGTCGTGTTGGCCATTGGAACTCTCCAAGATGGCTGCTCTTAAAGCGTTTTGTGGGCCCCGCGCGGAAATCTTGATCATCACAAAGACGTCTAACAATCGCTGGAGTGACATTTTCTGTTCCATGTTCTTGACCGTGATGTGCGTACGTGCGTGCGTGCGTGCGTGTGTGTACGTGTGTGTGTGTGTGTATGTGTGTGTTCATACGTGCGTGAGTGTGTGCGTGTGTGTGCGCGCGCGCGCGCGCGCGTATGTGTGTGTCACGACCGACCCCTGGAGGTCTGCCCTGACAGGATCGGTCTAGATGGGAGTGAAGGGAGTGACTGACCTCACACGCCCCGCAAGAGACCACACAAGAAAGATTACAATACAATACACCATTTATTCATACCGACACCCACATAGTCACAAATAAGCATTCCAACACACATAACATGCACAATCACAATTAAGCATTTCAACACACACACCATACACATAGTCACAAACAAGCATTCCAACACACACATGCACAATCACAATTAAGCATTTCAACACACACACTTCCTTTCCGTGCTTCATGTGGTTCCCCCCACACCTCTTCCCTCCAAAGTCCTCCGAGAGTATCGGGTTGACTCAGGTGCCCCAAACTGGGTCAGTCCTGAATAAGTCTTTCAAGGCCGACACCCTTGACACACACACACTCCCTCCACACTTCTGTCTCTCCCAAGTCCTCTGAGAGTATCGGGTTACTCAGGTGCCCCAAACTGGGTCTGTTCCTGAATAAGTCTTTCAAGGCCGACACCCTTGACGCACCCCCCCCCCCCCCCAAATGGCACGACACAGAGCTAACCACACCAGTCGCATGCGCTGCAGAGGTCCGTGGACAGTGAGAACGCCTCCCGTGGGACGAGCGTTGTTGCGGAAAGTCCTGGACAGGTTAGGACCCTCCACAAGGTCCACGTGTTCCTCTCACTGCGTGGCACCAACAGCGCAAGCTTCGGGTGGAGCCCGCCGGGAGGAGAGGACACTGAAGGAACTGGAAGGAAAGAAGAAAGGTACTGAACCCCGCAGTCAGTACGTCTGAACTTGGCTGCTTAATCCTAACAGCCACTCGCATGATGGGCGAGGGGAGGTGTTTGCTGACTACATTAGTACCACCAGCATCACACAGACCTGAGCATAACACAGTAAACAAACCAAATGGGGAATGTTCGCTAAAGTCTCCTCACACGAAGCAGGTAAGATAATGCATTAACAAACAATTTATATCTTCATCCTTCCCTCACTCACGTTCAACATTTTCCTTTCTTAGGACTGAACTAATACAGCAACCATTGCTTATAACTGCCACCACAATTGCAAATAATAATTCAATGGCACGATTATCCCACATTTTATAGTAACATTTCAAAATGACACAATTCTCCAACCACGCATCCAAACGACTAATCATGCGTACGCACGCTCGCAAACATAAAACTCGTTCCCCTTGCACACACAAACAGACGTGGCCGAAGAATAAGAGACCGGCGATTGTGACAGGGCAGACGAGCGAGACCAAGCAAGTACCAACCCTGAATCACCAGGTTCTCCCCCATCCTCACCGACTACCGCATCACCAGATGCATAAAAAGGAGAAAGCTTTTGGATATAATTTTGACTGGCCAAAAAGTGTCTCACAACAATATTTCTTTTATAATTTTGAAAACCAAAAGAATTGCGCAAAAGAGAAGAATTAGCCGCTAACAAAAAAAACAACAACAAACAAACCACGAAACTGATGCTTACCAGCTACCCGTGGTTTGACCCAAGTGGCGGGTCAAGCGACTCTCTGCCCTCTGTCCAGTCGAGAGGACAGCAGAGCAGATGCGGAAAAGAGATGACGTGATGTCCCTCTCCTACAGGCCGACTGTAGGAATGAAGGTACCGACCGTACCTTCGACGAAGTGGTGAAGAACCATAACCGGAGCAGGCGCTCCCAGAGACATCTTCCGCTCGAGTGAAGAGAAAACCTACCTAAACGATGGCAGCCAACATGCCACGCTACGTCACAGTGAGAATACCTCAAGCCTAAGAGGAATGATGCACGTGCGGCAGGTAAAAAGACAGGCGAGAGGCCGATAGAGACAGCCAGTTCAAGCAAAAGGTATCAGCCACCCGTGAACTTGCAGGATGAATTGCACGGCAGTGGATTAGAGAGAGAGAGAGAAAAAGTAAACCTAACCTGAGCTGAACGACATTAAGGTGCAAACGCACCACAAGCCACATTAGGGGACGGATACACGACAACAACAACGACAAATAATAAATGAATAATTCCACCACCCTAGATGGGTCAATCGTCATAGGCCTCGTGACAAACCGCGACAAAACCCCCCTTCTAAAAGCATCTGTTTCTCTGAGATACAGTGCTCCTTTGAACCATGACGCATGTGCAAATTCACAACAATGGGACCGAACCCAACCCTCTGTGATCGACAGAGTACGATAAATCCAATACAAACATTCCACGATAGAATTTACAGGGAGATACATAATACTACATTTATCGAACAACTAAGCAAACCTTCCAACAAAAAAAAGTAGCAATCCGAGACAGGTGATGATTCACTACCGTCAACTGTCACTACAACCTGGTACATAGACCAAAAAGGGGGCATAACCCTGGCTGAGGGAATTGTCCCTCTGACTGATTTCCCAATGGGTGTGCTGACTACGGAGCTCGGCTGAGATAGTCAGCATCCGTATTGCTGGAACCTTTGATGTGGCGAAAGTGAAAGCCTGACTCTGCAGTTCCACTGCCTAACCCGTGAGTCGACGACTGACTGGCCAGATCCGGTCCAGGCACTGGAGAGGATATGATCGCTCCAGTACAAACTTCCGACCGTACTTCTTCTTGGGCACGCCAGTGCATGTCCAAATCTGCCAGAGAGATTCAGCAACAGTAGAGGCATCGATAGTCCTAAGCGGGATAGCCTCTGGGTATCGAGTCGCGTAGTCCACCACTACCAAGATGTAGCGGTGACCGCGATCGGAATGGTGGATTAATGGGTCCCACCAGGTCGACACCAACCTTGCTGAATGGCCTCCCAACCAGTGGCACTGACCCTAGGGGAACACGCTTCAAGCGACCCTTAGGCGTTGTCCGTTGGCAGACATCGCAACTGCGGCAGTACTGCCTAACCTGAGAATTCATCCCCGGCCAGAAGAAGTCTTGTCTTACTCGCTCGAGAGTCCGCTTTGAGCCCATATGGCCTGCCATGGTGAATCATGGGCCTGCCGGAGAACAGATTCCTCAAGCTTTGGGGAACGACTAGCTGCTTGGCCACCCTATCTGCCTGAGTGAAAACCCTAAAGAGGATCCCCTTGTGGAGCTTAAAGCTCACCTTGGCGTGTCGGGCCGACTGAGCGGGACGATCCACCAGTTGTCGTAGGCGTTGGACATCCAAGTCCCTGGCCTGCAGACGGACCATGGTAGCAGGATCAGCCCTAGCAAGAACCTCGTCAGAGATCGGCTGAAGAACGGACGCAATTCCTGCTCCTGCTTCTTGGCTTTGGCGCGCGTGGTAACTCCCATACACGCCTGTACGGCAGATCCGTAGACACAGACTGACTGCGTCCGTCTGCAAAGTGATGGTATTCCCTATGAGAGGGAATACAGAGGTCGCTCCACCGCGATGGCCCATACTTCGCCACAGAAGTAGGGGGTGGAGATAGAAATGAGTACAGAAGGACGGTGGAGGTAAAACCAGCCTCCAACCCGCACACATCGTAACTGGCGCCCCGCTGAGCCTCAGGGGAAACCAATCCTTATCCACAAAGAGTGTAGATGCTCCCGAATCCCTGATGTGTCGACCAAGGATGAACCAACAACAGAAGAAACACTGGACACTCTGTACCACCAGAAGCTGGGATGGACCCCACGTTAGCCGAGGCACGAGGACGCTGGAAAGGACTAGCCCCATGACTACCGGCGGCTTTAGGGCAATCTTTCCTAATGTGGCCAGGACGACCACAAAGAAAACACAGTCGGGGTGCTGAGGTCCCGATGAACTGCCTGCCTTGTTCGACCCGCTAGCAGTCGTCGGCGCCTTATTGCCACCAAATCCTGTGGGTGTCTTCCTGTCCGTATCTGGGCGGTGCCCATAAGCCCTACGGCTTCAGCAAACACCTCAGCGGTATGAATCGCAGCCGCGAAATCCTGAGGTGCTCTCTCGCCTATACGGATCCTCAACTCTGGGGACACGGTGTTGGTAAGCTGTTCGATGAGAATCAGATCCTCAGCTCCAGCTTAGCCAACTGACGCCAGTACCCTAGCGTTTTGCGCAGCCTATCTCCAAACTGCACGAAGGTCTCGTCGTTATTCTTTTTCATGGACCTAAACTTCCTCCTGTACGTCCTGGGTAAGGTTGGAAATGTTTACGCAGAGCCAACTGCATGTCTGCATAAGACGCACCTTCATTTAGAGTGAGCACACACTCCCTTGCAGCACTGATAACCCAGAAAAAAGGTACATGGCCTTTTGTTCCTGGGACAATTGGTACGAACTTGCTACCTTGTCAAAATTGCCTAAGAACATATCAATGTCCTCACTGGGTCTGAACTCTGGAAGCTTAGTTTTGGGCCTCTAACTCTATCACTTGCCTGGTGATTAACCCCCTGATTTACAGATGCGGGAGTCCGCGAAAGAAGTTGTTCCATCTCTTCCCTACGCTGATCCAACTCTTCCCGACGGAGGGCTTCCTGTCTGGCAGCCTCCTCCCTACGCCGAGTTTCCTCCTTCCTACGCAGAGCTTCCATCCTATCTAGCTCTTCCCTCCGCAGGGCTTCCTGCCTGGCTGCCTCTTCCCTACGAAGCGTTGCCTCTTCCCTACGAAGCGTTGCCTCTTCCCTACGAAGGGCTTCCTGTCTGGCAGCATCCTCTCGTCGCTGTTGCTCTAGAAACATCAGACAGAGGCGATATCCTGGGCGGGATTCACCACTCCCGACACGTGAGGATGTCCCGTTTGACCCGTCCCTTGGGTCTCGACTTTCCATGAGGAAAGTCTCCCAGGCATACCCCTTACGAGGGGAAGCATGGGGAAGAGAGGGTTTCGGTTTCTGCGACTCAACAGAAGCCCACAGTTGCTTCGCTATACTCTGACCTTCCGAGCGGAAGTGCAGTCGGGGTCTCCGCAGGAAGATCCCTACGAAGAAGTAGTGAAAGTACTCACTGGACTATCGACTACAGCACTGGAATAAGTAGAAGTCACTGTAGTCGAAGTACTGGTACTAATAGTAGGGACTACATTTTGAAGACCTTTCTTCTTCGACGCACGGGTCGCCATACCACCAGCACCGGACGTCGCTTGACAACTATAGCCATCGGTTATCAATACAGGGGAAAGACAATTCCACTTGAAAAAAAACAAATACCGCTCGGATATGTCACTCTCTTGGTGACTGACTGAGAAACAGCAAATAAAAAAAAAACGTCAACGAACAATGTTCGGCTGCTCCCACTCTGGCAACACCGCGCTCCACAACACGAGCAACAGTGCGGTGGGGCTCACCGACAAAAAAAACAAAACAAAAAATATGTCCAGGCTGCTCCCACTCTGGCAACACCGCGCTCTATAACACGAGCAACAGTGCGGTGGGGCTCACCGACAAAAAAAAAAATATGACAGAAGGAATCCGAGAAAAGAAAAAACGACACTAACGTCCGATACACCCACCTGTGCTCAATAACCACCTGGTAAAGAAAACTGGTTAACTACAAAACAGGCATGGCAGACTGAGCGGCAACAGAGGCAAGTCCTACGGCCGTATCTGCGTGAGGCACCCGGCGAAAGAGGTCTGGACGCGGTCGATCCCCCTTCGTCTCGACTCGACTTTCCCCCGTCACACCGGATGTTCCTTCAGGCCACCAGAAGACTCCCTACACACTAGAGTTACCCAGCCAACCACCCACAAACAAACACGACAAACTGACTAAACACATACAAGACAGACAGGACTGGACAGGCACTCCGCGAAACGAGAGAGACAGCCAGAACCCTCACCTCCCGTACGAGCCCCCACAAATGTCACGACCGACCCCTGGAGGTCTGCCCTGACAGGATCGGTCTAGATGGGAGTGAAGGGAGTGACTGACCTCACACGCCCCGCAAGAGACCACACAAGAAAGATTACAATACAATACACCATTTATTCATACCGACACCCACAATAGTCACAAATAAGCATTCCACACACATAACATGCACAATCACAATTAAGCATTTCAACACACACACCATACACATAGTCACAAACAAGCATTCCAACACACACAACATGCACAATCACAATTAAGCATTTCAACACACACATTCCTTTCCGTGCTTCATGTGGTTCCCCCACACCTCTGTCCCTCCAAAGTCCTCCGAGAGTATCGGGTTGACTCAGGTGCCCCAAACTGGTCTGTTCCTGAATAGAGTCTTTCAAGGCCGACACCCTTGACACACACACACTCCCTCCACACTTCTGTCTCTAGCTCCCAAGTCCTCTGAGAGTATCGGGTTGACTCAGGTGCCCCAAACTGGGTCTGTTCCTGAATAGAGTCTTTCAAGGCCGACACCCTTGACGCACCCCCCCCCCCCCCCCCAAATGGCACGACACAGAGCTAACCACACCAGTCGCATGCGCTGCAGGAGTCCGTGGACAGTGGAGAACGCCTCCCGTGGGACGAGCGTTGTTGCGGAAAGTCCTGGACAGGTTAGGACCCTCCAGCAAGGTCCACGTGCTCCTCTCACTGCGTGGCACCAACAGCGCAAGCTTCGGGTGGAGCCCCCGGGAGGAGAGGACACGGAAGGAACTGGAAGGAAAGAAGAAAGGGTACTGGAACCCGCAGTCAGTACGGTCTGAACTTGGCTGCTTAATCCTAACAGCCACTCGCATGATGGGCGAGGGAGGTGTTTGCTGACTACATTAGTACCACCCAGCTCAACACAGACCTGAGCATAACACAGTAAACAAACCAAATGGGAATGTTCGCTAAAGGTCTCCTCACACGAAGCAGGTAAGATATGCATTAACAAACATTTATATCTTCATCCTTCCCTCACCACGTTCAACATTTTCCTTTCTTAGGACTGAACTAATACAGCAACCATTGCTTTATAACTGCCACCACAATTGCAAATAATAATTCAATGGCACGATTATCCCCACATTTTATAGTAACATTTCAAAATGACACAATTTTTCCAACCACGCATCCAAACGACTAATCATGCGTACGCACGCTCGCAAACATAAAACTCGTTCCCCTTGCACACACAAACAGACGGTGGCCGAAGAATAAGAGACCGCGATTGTGACAGGGGCAGACGAGCGAGACCAAGCAAGTACCAACCCTGAATCACCAGGTTCTCCCCCATCCCCACCGACTACCGCATCACCAGATGCATAAAAAGGAAAAGACTTTTGGATATAATTTTGACTGGCCAGGTTAAAGATTGAATTAACCAGAAAAAGTGGTCTCAAACAATATTTCTTTTATAATTTTTTGAAACCAAAAGAAATTGCGCAAAGAGAAGAATAGCCGGCTAACAAAAAAAACAACAACAACAAACAAACCACGAAACTGATGCTTACCAGCTACCCGTGGTTGACCCAAGTGGCGGTCAAGCGACCTCTGCCCTCTGTCCAGTCGAGAGGACAGCAGAGCAGATGCGGAAAAGAGATGACGTGATGTCCCTCTACTACAGGCCGACTGTAGGAATGAAGGTACCGACCGTACCTTCGACGAAGTGGTGAAGAACCATAACCGGAGCAGGCGCTCCCAGAGACATCTTCCGCTCGAGTGAAGAAAACCTACCTCAACGATGGCAGCCACATGCCACGCTACGTCACAGTGAGAATACCTCAAGCCTAAGAGGAATGATGCACGTGCGGCAGGTAAAAAGACAGGCGAGAGGCCGAGAGAGACAGCCAGTTCAAGCAAAAGGTATCAGCCACCCGTGAACTTGCAGGATGAATTGCACGGGCAGTGGAATTAGAGAGAGAGAGAGAGAGAAAGTAAACCTAACCTGAGCTGAACGACATTAAGGTGCAAACGCACCACAAGCCACATTAGGGGACGGATACACGACAACAACAACGACAAATAATAAATGAATAATTCCACCACCCTAGATGGGTCAATCGTCATAGGCCTCGTGACTAACTCGCGACAGTGTGTGTGTGTGTGTGTGTGTGTGTGTGTGTGTGTGTGTGTGTGTGTGTGTGTGTGTGTGTGTGTGTGTGCATGCGAACGTACACTGTGTGTGTGTGTGTGTGTGTGTGTGTGTGTGTGTGTGTGTGTGTGTGTGTGTGTGTGTGAGAGAGAGATAGAGAGAGAGAGAGAAATTAGAGAATATGGAAATTATAAACTTGTGACTAAATATGCTGTTAAGTTCAACTGTTGATTTTTCAACACAAACATAAAATCCAGGTTGTAAACTTTTTTGGGTCTAACCTGTTAAAATACTGCCCCGAAAGTGTACACTGATTCATGCAGTGTTCATTTGAGTCTCATAACATCTTTAATATATTCCCTACAGTTAGGATGCTATTTATAAAAAAAAAAAAAATTGCCCCATGGTAGAGCATTGGAGGGGGTGCCCTGACGGACGAGGCAGTCAAGGGCCTTACCCTCCCCCTCTAACCCAGAGGGATACCACCAGTCGAGTCTTTATTTCTTATTCAGAACATTTGCGTCTACCTGTGGGGCATCCGCGTCCATTATACCCTGTGCACTGGTCAAAGAAAGAGCGTCAGTACGAGACACATGCACGTCCCAGGCTAGCTTTACTGCCCTGATGACTGCATGTAGAGATTCTTGTCTGCTGGTGCATGTGCTGATTCGCTGCCCAATGTTGTCCTTTGTTTTCTATTTCTTTTTACAAAATGTGGAGTATCAGATTGAAGTACTGATGTTCAAACGCCTGGATTTTGTTTTGTTCGAGGTCTGTCGGTGACCAGTTCTCACTGCTATAGAGAAGGATGGAAGGTGTCAATGACGTCAGAGTTTGATCTTCCTGGACACATTGACAGACCTGGCTGTCCAGATTGTGTTGAGCCTTGGCCCAGCAGACACAGCCAGGGCCAGCCTGGTTTGGACATGGCCTAGCTGAGCGTGTTTGAGCTGCCCTGTCGTTCAGAATGGACCTCAGTGGTCCACGTCTTCCGGTGTCTGTCCAGTGTCATGCTGAATGCTGAACGTCATCAAGAACAGTTGGTCAGGGCTTCGCTTTTCTCTGAGCTGACCTGCATTTCATACTTACTCGATGCTTTCTTCGGTCTGGTGGTGAAATCCTGGAGCTCTGCTCCACTGTTTTCCAAGAGGTAGATGTCATGAGAGATACTCGGGCTGCACATAGACCACCAACAGCCTGTTCTAACAAGTGTACAGGAACTGAAATTCAGACTAGCTGTTTTGCTCCCCCCCCCCCCCCACCACCCAGTATACGATAAACAGCATCGAAGAGATAAAACAGCCCTGGAGCACTCCCATGATTGTTCGGAAAATGTCTCCACAGTCGTCTGTTAGGACACCACGTCCATTCAGACCTTTGTTGGTTTAGACTCTGGAGTATAATTTTCATTTACTTTTTTTTTCGTTCATTCTAGTTTGTCTGTTCTTTCATTCATTCATTCATGCATTCCATTCATTCGCTCTGTCCAAAACTTGCTTTCTTTTCGACAGACAGTGTAGATGAATGCTACTAATGGAAAATCTGTAATCGATTATTCAACGCACCCAGAGCTGGAAAGTTGGAATAATCGAACAATGTTGTCCCGACAAGTGCTCTTGGAAAAGGAGGGAACTCGCGCGCAGCTCAAGAGATCGATATACTTGTCAGCGACCAGTGTCATCATCAACAACAGTCAAACTGAACAGCAACGACCTGTTCGTTTTATCCAGTGCCTATCTACCGGTAGGGTTATTAACATCAGATCGTATTTCTTTTTTTTTTTTAATTTGTAACGTAGTCACGTATTAGTTTGCAAGTTGGACTTCGTCTCTTGTCTTTTGTATAAATCACAAGACAGATTTATCTTGTAGCTTCCAGTACTTTATTTCAATTTTTTTTAGTAGCAGTGTTGGAAAACAAATACACACACACACACACACACACACACACACACACCACACACACACACACACACACACACACACAAACATACACACGGACAAAGACAGACACGCATACACACGCACGCACGCACGCATGCATGCACGCGCACACACGCACACACACACACACACACACACACACACACACACACACACACATCATACACCCATGTTTACTGACAGATAAACAGCACACACGCGCGCACGCGTGCACGCACGCACGCACGCCACAATTGATCCCTGCTTGTTGCAATCTTTAAGTTATAAGTGAATCTACGTACCGACGGCAGGTCCTACTCGTCTGTTAATAGATATAGTCAGTTCAATAGATCTCTGCATCTGCCCTACAAAAGCAATGGAAGTAACTAGAGTAAGAGGGCAGCAGGTGGGCAAGGAGAAAACCTTCATCAGTGTCATCTGGCACCGTGCCGATCTCTCTGGCAAACACCATTGTCAGATCCTTACCTGATAAAAAGGCTTTCCTTGTCCCAGGCATGTCAAGGAATTTTAGGCATGTGCTCAGTCTCCCATTTGTAGCCACATTAACAGAAAAGATGAAACTTCCTCGACTTTCTTTTTCATCCCTCATGAAACAGCCTTCAATATGTTTTTCTGTCAGTAAAAATCGCAGCACTGCGGGTTGTTTTGCGAGTTTCTTATTACCTTTTGACGGCTTGTGATTCATACGAGATTTCTGTTGTGGCCATACTTGATCTGAGGGCTTGCAGATCTTAATGTCACATTGACCCGTCTGTGACACTCATTGGGAACAATTCAAATTATTCCACTTTTAGTCTTTAAATCATACATGGAGGGAGGGGAGCAAGTCGTTTCTCTTATTGGATTGGAGTCTAGCCCTTCCCTCCTTTTATATGGAATCCATTAAGGGTCTGTGTTGGTACCTCGTGTACTGATTACGCTCGGCGACTTTCTTACACCATCATCTCTCTCTCTCTCTCTCTCTCTCTCTCTCTCTCTCTCTCTCCTCTCTCTCTCTCCTCTTCTCTTCTCTCTCTCTCTCTCTCTCCTCTCCATCTCATGTCGATGGCTCAGAAATGGAAACAATCTGACACTGCGGAAAGTACAAGTCCTTTAGTCTAGTCCCCACAGTTTTGTGTCCATGACACGAAGTGAAACAGCAGACAAGTCAAACTGCAATTAAACAAGGATAACACAGAAACATTACAACAAGGTTCCTCATCAAGCTGTACCTCTGATTCTTCTTTCATCAAAATTGAAGTGGAGTGTTCTGATATTGCTCGCAGTCTAGTTTATTTTTTGACAAATCTTTGATCATGAAAGCTGATTAAAGATGGTGAACATGAGCTGAGAGAAATGAATGACTTGTGAGTTGACTTCAACCGGTAACAGCCCTGATATGGCTCCGTGCAGTCGGCTGGGCTTTAAGCAACATTGTCTTACCTTACTAGCTGGGAGAAATTAGTTTAGTTCGACACTATCTATCCAAAAGACAATGAGCTGATACACTCGTGTCCTTTATGTTCTATCCCGACCGACTATAGGCATTTTCTTTTGGCTAGTCAACCACAAAAGTATGTTTGAAAAATCCAAACACCTATCATAGCGCATTTTGTTTGATGGACAGATCATCAGAGAGTGACCATGTCACTCTTTTTTGCCTGAGTTTCGCTGTTTGCCCGTATCTCCAGGGATTGAGCATAGGATTGCCACGTCTGTTTCAGTTTCATTTCAAACACTGCTCCTCCGTATCTTTGTGGATTTCTCGAATTGTCCACTCACTCTCGGTCTCCCTGTTCTGCTGCTGATACTCGGATCCTGTGCATGCCCAGCCGTCGAAAGACGTTCCAGAGGGATTGTGCCTTTTTATACTTAGGCCTGTCATCTGGAGTAACTGTGGTCTAGACTAGTTTGACCATCCTGTCTGTCGCCCAAAGTCTGTCTTCATTTCGACCTAAGCTAAAACACGTCTGTTCCCCACTTCGTACTGCTAACCACCGCGTTGCAAGCCGAGTCCTGTTTAGTCAGCGTCTGTGTGTGTTGATGGAGAGGGGGGGGGGGGGGGAGGGGGGAGGGGAGTGGTGTGTGGGTGTGTGTGTGTGTGTGAAAGAAGGCGGTGAGTGTGAATGACATTCTTTCCTGGTGGCTGTGGATGCTTTGTGTGTTTGTGTATGCTTATGTTACTTCTTTCTTTGTCAGCGCTTGTATTTCTGCTGCGAGAGAGAACACGAAATACCCGATTTCGTTATCTGTATGCAAACAAATGTAATGGTTGAGGATTAAAAAAAAAATTTGCCGTTGGTCTTTATGTCACATTCAGGTAAAGATTTGTTATTTTGCTTTACTGATTGTCAATTTGCTATTAAGAAGTAAGTTTAACAGCGACATTTCTCTTGAGAACTCTTCGTGTTTATCTGTCTGTTTATCTGTCAATCTCTTTTTCGTGTTTGTCTAATTGTCTATCTTTTTTCGGGGTTTGTCTAATAAATCATATTCCATCATTTTTCAGTTGCACAATACCTCGCCAATCGTGTACCCTGGTAAGGGACTATTATTAATCTGCTGCGTTTCTCTGCGGCGCTTTGGCAGCTGGCGAATGGCAGGCCTGTCCACTCCATTTTGTCCTCCTAACTGTCTTCTGTGTCTTCTTTGTCTCCTGTCTTCTGTGTCTTCTTTGTCCTCCTGTCTTCTGTGTCTTCTTTGTCCTGTCTTTTGTGTCTTCTTTGTCCTCCTAACTGTCTTCTTGTGCCCCTTCTTTGTCCTTCTGGCACTGTTCGTTGTGTGATGTTTTTTGTTAGGCCAGCCAGCTGATCATGAAAAAAGCTCCATGTGATCTGTCTTGTCTTCACATAGCCAAGTGGTTGCCATACCGTCAAATGGCTCGTTTGGCCATGTTGTGGATTTCGTCTCTTGTGTCCTTTGGTTAACATTTTGTGATGACAGATCGTTCAGGGTTTGTTGTGGTCTCCGGAGATCTGCAGTAAACACCAATGTTCACACTTGTACATTAATATGGAGATGACCAGTGAGCGCGTGGGTTTGACCATTGATGCAAGGGGGATGTTCTGCTGGCGCTGCATTTGCTTGCAATATTCTGCCCGGGACTTCTGGTGTAGATCCTTCATCTCTGACAATGAAGCCAAGGAACCAAAACTCGTGACAGATTCAAGTTGGTTCCTCAACGCTTCGGAGAGAAATTGATTATGATATGTGTCTTGTAGGCACTGATCTTCAAGTCGTAGGTGTGAACTCTTATTCAAAGCGCTCAACAAGACTGCGCAACACATCTTCACCCAGAATCCAATGGAATTACCCGATGACCGTCCTGCTGCAGATGCTGACTGATCATTTTGTAACCTTGCAGCACACGCTGTCTCTACCATCTGTAGGAAGATGTTTGAAGAGGGTGAGAAAGTGCGAGCGCCTTGCCTGATACCGACAGTAACCTTGACCCGTTCACCAGTAATAGCGTGAAACAGCTTTGTGCCTGTTACTTAGTCAAACAATGTTCAGTGACTGAAGATCTTGGCGCTGCTGTTGACGCTCTCAGGGTGCTTATAACACTGCATATCCATCCTGTTCAAACGCTCTTTGAAGCCCATCAAGACACGAAACAGATATTGCTGGATTTGTAGAAGTTTCCCACACCGAATTCTCACACTGAAGATCTGTTCTGTGACGCTGCTTCCTGCTTACAAACCTGCCTGTCTTGCGCAGGCCGTTTCAGTCCGTGACTGCTTCGTGGGAGCACAGCCTTCAGAATGCCTTTAGCGGGGTGACGGATGAGACTGACGAAGATCAGCGGATACAAGAACGGCACGCGTGTCGGCAGTTTTTAACTGACAAATGTTGGAAACATTTCTTCAGTACAGAAAACGCTCTCTGGTTACAAATGTTGAATCTTTTGTGTTACTATCAGTAAGGATATCCATATCTTATGGGTGCAAGGGATGATACTTCATTGTCATCTCCATGTTCTGTTACAGAATTTCCCCGTGTTCCTCTGTGTTTAGGGTTTCCTGAATTCACGTGAAGTGACACTGTTGTTAATACTTTATGGTCACCTCCATGTTCCTGTTACAGCATTTCCCCCAGTTCCTCTGCTTTTACGGTTTCCAGACTCATACGAGGTGACACTGTTGTTGTTTTTTTTCCTTTGTAACACAGAAGAAAAAGCTCGCTGTCGTCTGAAGCGTTCCTGGGCAGCGGGGTGAAGGAGGTGGTGACGGGGCCTCGGGCTGCACGTGTGCTGTGTGTGGCCTGCCACATCACTCACTGTCAGCCAACACTGCCAGCTGATGGTGCACCAGGCCAGGGAGCCCTGTCAGTATCCTTGTGTTGAGCGTGTTGACGCTTCCTCTCCATGTCAGATGAGGTGAAGTGTCCAGCCCGGCTGTTTCCCTCTAAACCACTCTCTTTCCCCCCACCTCTCCCCCCCCCCCAATCCTTTCCCTCTCTGTGTGCCTTTCCTCTTCCCAAAGAAGAGAGAGAGGAGAGAGAGAGAGAGAGAGAGAGAGAGAGAGAGAGAGAGAGAGAGGAGAGGAGGGAGCGAGCGGACTTTTGCAGTGAATTTTGAAAAGCTCTGAACCGTTTATTGCTCGTCCTAGACCATAGAAAGTTAAAAAAAAAAGTTTTGAATCGTATGATTACGGAGAAAGCACTGTGAACTACTTTGTTTGATCTCGACATACCTAATGCAGCTATAAGTCCGTTCCAAATTGTACAAAAATATACAATCTGGTTGCTGTCGTAGACACTTGATTGTTTGCAGACTGGTTGGTGAAGAGCTTATACATGGAGGTCTAAGCCATCGGTTGCAGGAAGCCGGCTGTTAGTTTGATCCCCATCTGTCCTGGGACCGATTTTGTTTGTGCTATACACCCAGCCTCTCGGCCACCATCAGCCAACACTCTCTCCTTCACCATAGCTTTTCAGATGACAGACCAGCTGTATATCTCTGCCCATCTCAGTCAGCTTCATGAAATAATTCCTCTTCTCAAGCATGCTTTTCCGATTAATCTCACAATTTACACCGCAGACAAAACTGAAATAATCCTCATTGCTTCGAAACACACTATCAGAACTCATTCTCTCCCTTGTTCTATAAATGTTGATGGAAACGAATAAATCTATCAGTGTCTGTTCGTAACCTCGGCGTTACATTCGACCGAAACCCTTTTTTTCAAACAACATATTCTAATGTGTGCAAGTCCTGCTACCTTGAACTTCGTAGAATCAGCTCAGTTCGCCGCTTTCTCACTCAAAATGCCCTGAAGACTCAAATCTGTGCTTTTATTCTGTCTCGGCCTGACTATTGTAACCCCCCACCCCCCCCCCCCCCCCCCCCTTGCCGGTTGTCCCTTAACGCTCATCTCTAAACTTCAAAAAGTTCAGAACAATGCCGGCCGTATGATCTCCCACTCCTCTAGATCTGATCACATATCACCAATTTTCTCATCCTTACACTGGCTCCCAGTTCAATCTCGCATTGACTTTAAAGCTCTCCTCCTGGTTTTCAGATCACTGAATAATCTGGCTCCCTCATACCTCTCTGCCTCCTTCATCTCTATGTTCCGTCTCGCAACTTACGCTCATCCACCGATTCTCGTCTGCTTCGGCTTCCCTCTGCTCGCATGAAAACTTCAGGCTAACGATCTTTCTCTTACCTGGACCAGCTCTGTGGAATAGTCTGCCTTCTTCTCTGCGTGAACACAGACTCTTTAAATACTTTTAAAACCTCCCTAAAGATTAACGATATCCACTTATCTCTGTGCGCGTGTCTGCTTGTTTTGACGCACTTGTGTGTCTCTCTGCGTGTTTGCGTGTTTTGTTTTTCGTGTGTGTGTGTGTGTGTGTGTGTGTGTGTGTGTGTTGTGTGTGTGTGTGTGTGTGTGTGTGGTGTGTGTGTGTGTGTGCGTGGTGCGCATGCGTGCGTGTGTTTGTGTGTGTGTGTGTGTGTGTGTGTGTGTGTGTGTGTGTGTGTGTGTGTGTGTGTGTGTCGCGCTTTGAGTTAGAATCAGTATTTTATCATATTTCTGTAATATGCGCTTTGGCTCTCGCGAGATAAAGCGCTCTATAAACATCCTTTTACATTAATTACATTACATTACATTACATTACATTACATTACATTACGTCTTGAAGACTAAAGCCTCACGTTTTCTGAGACAGTCTTTTTTCCCACTCAAAAGTTTGCTTCTTTCTTAGGGAGACCTTCGCTAATCCTAGCTGAAACTTAAGATCACGTTTAACACTCTCACCTTTCCGTCATTTTGTCAAACCATTAAGAGTTTTATCAGTTAGTGAAGCGGAAAACGTTTTTTTTTTTTTGCCTGACCATCTTTGTTTTATTTGTTAGCTTATTTCTAATTCGCTGGTTGTTTTCTTCTGACATTAGAGAGCACGATCACAGAAGCAGTGTGCGACATTCACGGAGTGCTAGAATTCAAGTCATTATCCCTCGTTTGACTAATGGTGCCCATGATAAATCAGACCCGTAACTGTTTTGATCGTGAGCCACTTTCCAAAGCAATCGTTTTTTTTCCTCGTAGACTTGTTGACATTGGTACACAAAGTGCGTTTTCTGTTTTGTCTGTTTACCTTTCGAACAAGTGTTTGGTTGTGGACCCGATTCCATTTCTAGATGTTTACTTGTCTTTCTATTCCTAGACGGTTACGTTCGTTTTCGCTTTTTGTGTTGCTTTTCTCTTTGGTTTCTTGTTCTTTTCTTTTTGTTTTGTTTAGTTTAGTTTCTTTCATTAGTCTGTAAGTCTGTCTTAAAGGCCATGGTGAAAAAAACGTTTTGTGAAGCTGTCACTGCCTGATCACCTTTGGACTACACGAGAAGTGGTTTTCTCATGTTCATAACCGTAGTGCTGTGGGTTTTTTTTTTTTTTTTTGTAGCACTCAACCAAAATACAATATGCTTTCATGTTGTAAGTAGCAAGGGTCTCGGGTTATCTTTCAGCAGTGTCAGTATATTCCTCGAATCCAGAGAGTTTTAAATAGAGAAAATGTATATTAGTGTAGATTTTTCTTCAGATTTTATCTTGAAGGAGAAGATTTTCGTTTTTCTTTTTAGTGTGTTAGGGACTTTGTCTCTCTCTAGTGGGAAACTTTACGCTGTCCTTCCGTTACTATTCAACTGCGCATATTAGAAGTCAGCGAACATTTGCACATCTAGACAACTGTAAAGGTTCCGGTTTAAAAAAAATTTTTTTTTTAAGAGTTGGGATTAAATAACAATGTAAAATTTTACAGTGCCTCTCTTGTGGAAGCCGAAAGTTTTGCGGACCGAACATGGGTGCTTTGATTCTTGACACAGCTCGTCGAAAAGAAGGTATTTGTAACTGACAGCATACCAACACGACGAATGCTTTTTAATCCCAGATCATGCAAGAGACTAAAACAGAGTACAACATCACTGAAAACAAGCCAGTAATTCCCACATGGCTGTACTGTCCGGGTGACTAGATATTTCTCGGTGCATTCCTAATGTCTGTTACTTGTGATCCTGAAGAATACATTATTTGTCGTTCCTCTTCTTTTCCTTGAAATCCGTGGGGAGTCACCGGGCACCACCCAGAAGAACACCTCGCTAGGTTCCTCCAGCTCTGTCCGTTGTGTGCCAGGGCCTAGGTCTCTGCAGATATTTTCACTGTACACTCAGCAATGTTGTCAGTCCATCGTTTTTTTTTCCTTCTGTCTACCCCTCCGTCTGCCTCCTTCGGCATTTCCTTGAAGAATTGTTTTAGGGAGGTCACTGGATCATGTTGCATGGCCATACAAGTTTTCTGTTCTTGACTGATGTCAGTGGAGCTTTGTATGGTCCTGTGTGCTGCCCGATGGTTTGACACATCAGTTGCATGATCCATACGTGTGATCCTTAGTATCTTGCGGCAACATCTCCTTTGGTCCTTCTTTCCAGATCCGCCAGGAGGGCTCATGTTTGACAAGCGTACGGGAAGATGGAACATACGAGTGCAGGCGGGAGCTTGATCATGTGTTTCATGAAATACTCCTGTCATTCCTTTACAGGATTTTATCTGGAGAGTACTGTGTTAGTCTTCACTGCCCTTGAAAGGAATTCTGGTTTGGGTCCCTCGGTAGTTAGCGTTGGATTCAAGGTAAGTGAACTGTTGAACAGATTCTGACAGTGGACAGTTATACCATTATTTACTAATGGTGGTGTTGTGGCTGACCGTCACTAAGACCTTCGGAGTAATGCAACTGTATTGTGCTGATCAACTTTTGCCCGATGTTGGATTTCTTGGTCCATACTGCCTCCTGCACTCTGTCGAAAGCCGTCTTAAAGTCTGTGTTCTCTCTCTATATGTTTCTTCCTCGCCCCCACGGTCTGTCTCCTCCCCTCTGTACCTCTGTCTCTCTCACACTCCATCCGTCACTGTCTTTTCTTTCTTCGCTTCTCTCTCCGCCGTATCTCTGTCCCTCATAATCCTCCTGTAGCTCTCTTTCTCTGTCTTGTTCATTTTCACAACATCTCAGTTTCTTTCCCTCCTCTCTCTTCCCTGCATCTCTCTATACAAATCTCTCCTCCATCTCTCGACCTACTTTTCTCAATCTATCTTCGTCTTCCTCTTTTACTCTCTCTTTTTCTGTCTTTCACCCTCCATCTCTTTTGTCCCTACCCCTCTCTCTTTGTCTTTCTTTCTGTCTGTTGCTCTGCCTGTCTGTTTGTCTTTCTGTCTGTCTTCTTCCCTCTCTCAACATCGGCCTGTCTGCCGTCTTGTAGTCTAACAAGAAGAAGACAAATACGTAGATGACTTTGCTCAGCTAAATCTACAGGCTGAGACTTCCTGGATGTTATTTCAGTGGCTAAGTCTGAACCAAGAAAGTCTAGACGCAAAGAAAGTAGTCTGATACTTGAAGGGGGAACCATGCGGACAGGGGAGGGAAGGGGAGGAGGAGGCGGAGGGTGTGTGTGTAGACGTTGTGGACGCATGATGAAAAGGAACGAGGCACTTAATCGATTCAAAAGAGTGCCTTTGGAGACGGAAGTTAGAACACAAAATAAGATTCTTCGTTGGTGCAGGTATTTTCTTTCTTTGCCCCACCCCCTCCCTCCCTCTAGTAAAGCGAGATTCAGATCAACATGACGTCTGGAATTGTGGAGAGATCCGACCTGTCCTTATTCATTGTTTTACTTACCCTCATTCTCTCGCCTGAAACCCATTTCCCATCCGCCTTTTTCCTCCGTTTTTTTTTTTAACAGTCAGTTGTGTTCAGTTGTAACACCCCCTCCCTCCCCTTTCACCCGCCGCTCTCATTTCCTTTGTTGTTTTAATCTTCTGAGCCTCCTTAGAGGCTCTTCTTCCACGCCGCTCATTCTGGCCTCAGCGACAGCCAGGTGAGCCGCGTGGTAAGCTGACTACCGTCAGTCAGTGCCCGTGTTAAGAGGATACTGTCAGACCAGAACAAAACTCGAAAGGATCATCTTCACCATCGTCCTTGATCATCATTGAAAAAAGAAAAGGTACCAAATTATGCGGACCGTTATAGCCTGTTCCTGTACGACTTCCGTTTTAATTCCACTTCAGTACCATACGATCCATGTCGACAGACCTGATAAACACCGACGCATGTAGTGTCGGTCAGAGTAAAATGTCAAGTCATTGTAAACACACACATGTTGTGATGGTCAGAGTAATAATGTCATATTTAACACCGACACATGTAGTGTCGGTCAGAAAAAAAAATGTCAAGTCATTGTAAACACACACATGCAGTGAAGGTCAGAGTAATAATGTCAAGTCATTGTAAAACACACACATGTAGTGATGATCAGAGTAAAAATGTCAAGTCATTGTAAACACACACAGTAGTGTTGGTCAAAGTAAAAATGTGAAGTCATTGTAAAACACACATGTAGTGTCGGTCAGAGTAAAATGTCAGTCATTGTAACCACACGCACGTAGTGATGGTCAGAGTAATAATGTCAAGTCATTGTAAACACACACATGTAGTGATGGTCAGAGTAATAATGTCATATTTAACACCGACACATGTAGTGTCGGTCAGAGAAAAAATGTCAAGTCATTGTAAACACACACATGTAGTGAAGGTCAGAGTAATAATGTCAAGTCATTGTAAACACACACATGTAGTGATGGTCAGAGTAAAAATGTCAAGTCATTTTGTTAACACACACATGCAGTGATTGTTAGAGTAATGATGTCATATTTAACACCGACACATGTAGTGTTGGTCAGAGTAATGATGTCAAGTCATTATAAACACGGACACGTGTAGTGTTGGTCAGAGCAATAATGTTAAGTCATTGTAAACACAGACATTTGTAGTGTTGGTCAGAGTAAAAATGTCAAGTCCTTGTAAACACAGACACGTGTAGTGTTGGTCAGAGTAATAATGTCAAGTCCTTGTAAACACAGACACGTGTATATATGTTGGTCAGAGCAATAATGTCAAGTCATTGTAAACACAGACACGTGTAGTGTTTGTCAGAATAATAATATGGAGTCATTATAAACACAGACACGTGTAGTGTTGGTCAGAGTAATAATGTGGAGTCATTATAAACACGACATGTAGTGTTGGTCAGAGTAATAATGTGAAGTCATAAACACAGACACGTGTAGTGTTGGTCAGAGTAATAATGTGAAGTCATTATAAACACAGACACGTGTAGTGTTGGTCAGAGTAATAATGTGAAGTCATTATAAACACAGACACGTGTAGTGTTGGTCAGAGTAATAATGTGGAGTCATTATAACACAGACACGTGTAGTGTTGGTCAGAGTCACGGTGTCAAGACGTTATGGGCGGTCCGCCAGAAAAGACACTGCATGGTGCTGAAATCACTCCGGCTGTGTACAGTGGTATCTTTTGTGATCCACCTTTGCATGTCACCACCACTAAGTCCAACACTAACAACAGTAGTTTATTGGTCGAGGAAGCAGGAGGGGTGAACGTTTTTCCCTGGATGGTGACACTACGCCCATTCCATGACAACCCCCACGCGCTGGCAGACAGTGAGGTCTCTGACAGGAAATCACTGTGACAGTGGGTATGGACAGGACTTCGAGACTGAGACTTCCGCGAGAACGGTAGTGAAGGATAACAGAATGGGAGGCTTTTGTTTATGATAATCAATGACGATGACATATAGGGTCCCTCAGAGTTCCATCTTAGACTGAAATTTTCACGACGCTGCTATACACTACGCTTTTATTGTACAGATTATATTGTTACGTAAACCAGACCAAACAGACGCAGAAGTATTCCTTCTGGCTGTCAGTGAAAGTCAGCAACATTGTGGGCATTACTTGGACTGAAATTCAGTGTGTGGTTCCTGTCTTTCCCTCTAACTTCCAACGCACTCCACGACACCTAGTATGCAGAAGGGAGCTGTGGGCCCAAAAGCCCACACAAATAATCTATATCTGTGTGTGGTGTGTGTGTGTGTGTGTGTGTGTGGTGTGTGTGTGTGTGTGTGTGTGTGTACCTGTCTATCTATGTATCTACCTGTCTATCTATCTATGCCTCTGATAGGATTCCAACACACTTCAACGGTACGTTATATGTAATAAGGTATGAAGTTACGATTTAGGCCTGCAGATGGATTATTGACTTCCAGCAGTTGTGTTATTTTTCAGTTCGGATAATTTCAGTAATGATTATGACTGCATATTATTTTGACAGACGTACTTTAATATCCGTTCACTGGATGTTGCCAGGAACAACACTGGTGTATTGACTTTGGGGAACAAATGCTGTTCGTAAACAGATCTGTGAGAACTCTTGCTACTTTATTTTGATTCTCATGTGTAACTTGTGAGTCTGCGCAGTCATAGTGGTTCGGTTGTCGGTCTGTGCGTGCGATGAGGTGGTTTTTTTTGTTATGAGACATGAGCAGTGTCATTGTTCTTGGGTCAGCACAGTGGATGTTGGGCCTGGAGATGACACAACGAATACAGAAAAAGGAGGGGCAAGGGATACTGAGCCTGCCATTGCTTGCTCGAAACTAGCACCCTGAGAATCGTTACGATGCGAACAATGTTCCAATATAACTCCTGGGAGTTTGTCTAAGGCCGTGCTAAATCTCGCCGCCCGTCCCGTCCACACACACACACACACACACACACACCACACACACACACACACAACACACAACAATACCGGACAGTACATTGGCGCACAATTAGAATAACTTCTGGAAGTTGTCTTGGAGCAATCGTTTTACGCTAGTGCGTGAGCTGAGTCAGTTTAGGGCAGTTCATGGGCCCTTTCAACAGGGGAGACAGGGAGCAGGTAGTGGTCTCATTTTGGGTCTGCCCCAGATTATCACCCGGGGTCCCGGGGAGTGGGGTGCAGGGGCAGGAGTTAGTCCTGGGTAGGATCAGACCGACCCCTGGAGGTGAACACTGAGAGAGTGAGCCGTTCAGGTGCGTCAGCCCACACCCCCTCGACCCACACACAGATGCCCGCATGATAATTATCCCATCTCAGCGTCAACACCTCACCCCCCCCCTTCCCCCACCACCCCTTTCTCCTTGCTTCCGTCTTCGCGGCACATAGGGAGGATGGTTTGGAGTTCTTTGCCTCTACTGTAAAGCCAGACTATCTTACACAAAGAAACCCCCAGAAAAAGCACTGGAGACAACTGATCCCCGTCACAGTGGGAGAGAAATGGTTCCTAACACATGATCTTTACAAGGTTCATGAATGGTGCCGTACAGAATGGTTTTGAGGCATTGCAAAGGGTAGGACACACATGAAAGCATTAAACGAGCATCGGCGATCCCCTCTTTAACCCCATTCGCTTCCATCCCCACTCTCCTTTTTTTGCTTCTTCGAAAACCTGTCATTTGACAGCTCGTGAACTGAAATGCTGTTTTCGAACCCGCCATATAAATAGTGAAAAAGGTAAATAAGTGACCCCAATCGTTTTACAATTCAGGGCGGTATAGTGAGAATATAAAGATGATTATTTCGCTTGTTTTGTTATTTACGAAAACTTTAATAAAAGCAGTAAGCAGACAGGTGTGTCAAGTTTCGTTGTTGGTGTTTCCTTGTAAATGATGTGGAAAGGACATCTCTATCAATAAGCGACTTGTAAATCACCGACAGAATGGTATTGTCCTTGGTATCGATTGATCAGGGAATATTTACGAATCATTTTCTGTGTTTGTTCTAACCTTCTCAGCATATCCTTTAGAGGGAAGTGATCATGGGCGATGAGGTCCATGCTCCTGTGAATGATGAATTCTGTAACTGGACGTCTGTCCGATCAGTTTATCCTTAACCCTGCACATGTCCACGTGTACGGGCCGTACGGGGTGCCCTCCTTGACCCACGACACGGCAGCTGTGATGAGAACACTGACGACTGGTGTCGGCTGGCACCGCGTGGGTCTCCAGCTCACCGCCTCCACGTCTGGCCGTAATGCAAGTAGGTGTCACAGTGGTAGCATGTGGACAAGGATTGGTGCTTTCCCCAAGTGTAGCGGAGACATCCCTGAGTGAACGGATACCAGATATCGTTCGAATGTTTTCGACTGCAACTTTTAGGGTTATTTGTATATTTGGAATTACCATGATCTTGGGTGGTATCAAGAACTAGAAAAAAAATCACCAGCTATTATATATATATATCTCTCAAACCGTGTGAACGCTGTTTTATCCATGGGTCCAGACACAAAACACAACAGATTCTCGATATGAAGCTATCAGAATATATTTTCACTTTCCTTATTGAAATTAAGAAGTGTTGAAACATGAACCCCCACAGGTGCATTGCATGAAACTGGTTATGAGAAGATGGAGAAGCTTCAGTGTCTTTCCAAGCTTGAAATGTCCGTGCTAACTGGTTTCCATTACCAGGTTTTCCTTTATTCTTTCATATATTCTTTCCATTTATAATTCGTCATTTCTTTCTTTTCACGTATCTCCTAACAATAGAGAAATAATATTCTAATTGACGACTGTAGTTTCTTTTTTTTTTTTTGAGGTGGGGGTGGGGGGTGGGGTGGTTTTATTGCTTTCAAGTTAATAACGTGGCTCATACAAGTGGTTTAGGTTTACAACGGAATAGGCCAACAGAATTTCCTTGAATGCAAGCATGTACGTCACTGAAAGAGAATGCATCTGTCAAAATGTGCTAGTGTATGTGTTTGTGGATTTGTACTCGTCAAAAAGTATGCAGTGTTTCTGTCGCCCGTAAGGTGTATTATGCAGAACCAACAGTGGCAAGGCAAACTCAGCCTCTGTGCGATAGTGTATGCAAGTGATGTTGTTGTGGGTATGCATCACGTATTCTAACATGGTGGCCCAGTGACTCCATGAAAATTCAAATTCACGTGGCAAGTCTGTCGTTCAACGTGATGTCTCGATTCAGAACGAGGAAAGCTGGCACGCTATGGCCACGGTTTTCACGTCTTTAAAAATATCGGGCTGCAGTTTCGGACTGTATCATTTTTCCGTAAGTGCGGAACGGAATTTGTGCGTGTGTGCACTG
>CM031605.1:65739650-65762150 GCA_018398815.1 Conus ventricosus | reverse complement strand
TCAGTTTCTTGTCCCTTGCCTATTGCCTGCCTGTGGCCTTCGCCTTCATGAAAACCACCCCGTGCGTGCTTCAGACTTGACAAATGATCACTACCGACATTGTAGAGTGGTGCACAGACAGTCATTCCGTTAACAGGAGGCAGACACAGAGCCCACCACCACACCTACAGGAAGAGGGGAACTTTTTTTAACGTGTGCACCGAGCGGGTACTGATCCTTTCGTTTCTACATCTTTGACTATGCTAAGGTTTTGCAGAGGACCTTGACTTGTCGTCTGCTATCTTAATTTGTTGCAGAGTGGGTGCAGATATGTGTTAACCAGCGATACTGGCACGCAGTTTTAACGGCACACGTTTTGCCAGTCTAGTACGTCGTGAGACGAGAACGCGTACAGAACAACTTCAGAATCTGTTTTGGCGAGAGGCATGTCACATGAAGCACAGGACGCCGAATGAAATGCTCATTATAAGCACGAAACAGTTTTGTGACTTTCTTAGACGTAGGCCTTACCATAGAGACCCATGACAGATCGACTTGCTGTTGTTTTTTGTGTTTTTGCGTCAGTATGTCCAGCTCTTTTTTTTATGTCTCTGTCTCATTGACTTGTGTTGCGGTGGTCTGGTTTTTGCCGTCTTATTTCAATTATGTTGGTCTGGCAGAATGAATGCAGACGGCTATTAACCTTTCCCCTATGATACGACTCTCTCTCTCTCTCTCTCTCTCTCTCTCTCTCTCTCTCTCTCTCTCTCTCTCTCTCTCTCTCTCTCTCTCCTTCTCTGTGGCTGACCACAGCCGCCCAGGACCATCAGTCAGGTGGACCGGTTCCTGCCCCTGATATCGCAGTCCCTGGCTGAGATCTACACCCGCAGTCACAACAAGCACTTCAGGGACCGCATGCAGTTGATGACTCGGGTAACAATACCTGCTGTGTCAGACGAGTAAAAATAAGCTCAGCTGTCAGTCACAGCCAATGTTTACAACCCGTGTGTTTGTTTCATGTGATTTCACCGTAGGCTGAGATACGCACGAATTATACTCCTCAAAATGATTCAGAAACCACTGTAATTTTAGATTGATTTTTAAGATATCTAGTCAATGTCAGAACTATACTTGTTTCTCTTCAATGACTGATCAAAACTGGTAGATAAGTGCTGACCAGTCATAGTTTTGATAGGTATTGTTATGCTTGATGTTGAAGCGAACTGCACTGAATAGGAAAACAATCTTAGAAATTACAAATAAATGAGCCGCTTTTGGACGCGCACAGCATTAAGTTAGAGGTATGCAGCACGCAAACCGCAAAGCAAATTGGTTGCTGACGTAGGATAGTTCAGGCAGCTGTATGGAATACCAGGGCGTATTCAAGACCAGTTTTATTGAACCGTGCTACCAGGGCAAAGATTGACAGATGATGAAAGATGTAGCAATGCAAGGCCCCAGATGCAGCAACATTTTGGCAGGCGACTGGGAGTGAGCCACTCGGTCATTCAGAGACTGAGCGACTGGTTCACCGATACCGACAGAGTGAGAAAGTCGGCAAAATCCGAACGACCACGAATTAAAATCAGACAGCAAGACCGGTACACCATCGTGTCGTCTCCGAGGAGCCACCGCCGTCCAACTCAGGAGCACGCTTCGGGCAGCTAGTAACATTACCCTCAGTGATCCAGCAGCTCAGAACCGCCAGCATGAAGTGAACCTGCGATCCATTCGACCGGCAGTGCCACCTGCATTCACCCCAGCTCACCGCACCACCCGTCTCACCTGGTCCCAACGTCACCGGCATGGACAAGACAGCTGTGGTCCAGGATGATTTAAAGCATTGAAACCCGGCCTGCAACGACAGGAGATTCCGCGTCCGGAGACACTGAGTGGGCGCTTCCATGATGCCACACTGATAGAGCACTTTGGTGATCGGATTGCTGATAGCGTGAGCGGCCATCAGTCTCCATCACAAAAACAACTTGTCATCGAGACCAAGGACCTCCGAACGGCATTGGTTAACGGGACGACATTCTGCGACCAATGGCAACGCCAACACTGAAGGCCACACGACCAGGGGCTATATTGCAAGGTGACATCGCAACGTTGCACGGAACTGGTTTTGTCAGTGCCTTGGTGTAGGAGCAGCATGTGATGGACATAGACTGGCCAACTGGTTTCAATATGTCGTCTGTGGGAGGTTTTGGGGCGATCAGTCCGAGCCAGCCAGCCCCAGCGGCTACCCTCCATGGCCACCTCTATCCTATCCAGCCAGCCCCAGGTGCTAACCTTCATGGCCACCTTTATCCTATCCAGCCAGAGTGGCAGGCGATGTCACACACCACTCTCCACTGAGCCAGCCAGCCCCAGTGCTAACCTTCATGGCCACCTCTCTCCTATCCAGCCAGCCCCAACGGCTAACCCTCATGGCCACCTCTATCCTATCCAGCCAGCCCTAACGGCTACCCTCATGGCCACCTCTATCCTATCCAGCCAGCCCTAACGGCTAACCTTCATGGCCACCTCTATCCTATCCAACCAGCCCTAACGGCTACCCTTCATGGCCACCTCTATCCTATCCTTCCAGCTCTAACGGCTAACCTTCATGGCCACCTCTATCCTATCCTCCAGCTCTAACGGCTAACCCTCATGGCCACCTCTATCCTATCCTTCCAGCTCTAACGGCTAACCTTCATGGCCACCTCTATCCTATCCTTCCAGCCCTAACGGCTAACCCTCATGGCCACCTCTATCCTATCCAGCCAGCCCTAACAGCTAACCCTCATGGCCACCTCTGTCTTATCCAGCCAGCCCTAACGGCTAACCTTCATGGCCACCTCTATCCTATCCAGCCAGCCCTAACGGCTAACCTTCATGGCCACCTCTATCCTATCCAGCCAGCCCTAACGGCTAACCTTCATGACCACCTCTGTCTTATCCAGCCAGCCCTAACGGCTAACCTTCATGACCACCTCTGTCTTATCCAGCCAGCCCTAACGGCTAACCTTCATGGCCACCCCTATCCTATCCAGCCAGCCCTAACGGCTAACCTTCATGGCCACCTCTATCCTATCCAGCCAGCCCTAACGGCTAACCTTCATGGCCACCCCTATCCTATCCAGCCAGCGCCAGCGACTACCCTCCATGGCCACCTCTATCCTATCCAGCCAGCCCAGCAGCGGCTACCCTCATGGCCACCTCTATCCTATCCAGCCATCCCTAACGGCTAACCTTATGGCCACCTCTATCCTATCCAGCCAGCCCTAACGGCTAACCTTCATGGCCACCTCTATCCTATCCAGTCAGCCCCAGGTGCTAACCTTCATGGCCACCTCTATCCTATCCAGCCAGAGTGGCAGGCGATGCCACACAACACTTTCCACAGACTGGTCATGTCTGTCTGACGACGGCAGTGCTTCCATTGTAAATGTCGGCCACACTCTTCGCTGACTCCCTTGATTGCAAACGTTGCCATGAATTTCCAAAACGTGGGTTCAAACGAAATGTTATAAGTTGCTAATGAATTGCATTTGGAGAAACAGTTACTGACGTAGCGTCAATGAATGACTCAAAGCATTATCAACTCTTACTTCTGTATCTTTTTTTCAAAAGAACGCTGAGTGAAATAGTCAGCGACCCACGATTTCTTTTAATAATATAGTGCCTGAAACAAGTGGCGCCCACGCTATCGCACAATGTCTTTTAGTTTTATTCCAGCCCAACCGATCACACAGGCACCTATCAGGACTGTCACGTGTAAAGGAGAAAAGTGCTGAAAAATCAATAACGTGAAATTGTCAACAGATATCTGCTCTATGTAAAACGAATACAGACGTGATAGCGACTCTTTTTCTGTCTCTGTCTCTCAACTGTCATGTTTCTTTTGTCGTTTGACCTGTGTTTTGCTGGTTTTCTGTCTGCTATTCTTTCTCGTCCAACTTCAATCCCTTTAATTCTTTGTCTGTCCGTCCGTCCGTCCGTCCGTCTGTCTGTCTGTCCGTCTGCCTGTCTCTCTCTGTGTTTGTCTGTCTGTCTGTCTCTCTGTGTGCTCACAAACAACAATAACAGCAACAACAAGAATAAAAACCACACCCACTTCAGTGTCATCCATCCTGCCTTAACCGTTTCGCAAATTTGGAGACCTGATACCCCAGGGACAACGGGCCATTCAACATTAATTCCTGTCTCATTTGAAAAAGGAATGAAAAAACAAGTAGCAGATTTCCCCCAAGTATGTTTCGATGAGCGGATCATGAGCTGACTGTCGGTGGCCCTGATTGATGCCCTCTGAGCCATGGTGATACAATGAGAGAGAGAGAGAGAGAGAGAGAGAGAGAGAGAGAGAGAGAGAGAGAGAGAGAGAGAAATATGCACACAAAAATCTGATCCGTCTTAGCGCGAGGTCTGAAAAATAACTACTGTGATGGGATAGTTAGAAGATAAAAGTCCGCCGTGATGGAAAGGCTGGCGTTGTGGTCGAATGATGGAGCACTTTGAAGGCAGCGAGAGGTTTCATGTGCTCCACAGGCAAGTCTTCCTCCCACCCCTTGCCTTCCTCCTCCACCAGACCAGCCGCTGGTCGGGATAGCAATACATTGGATGTGACTATCCTCTCATCTGAGAGGTGCCATTCATAGCATGCATACGAGCACGCAGACGAACAGCAGTGACGTTGTCCGTTGCTGTCTTAAACGCTCAGCAATGAAACTTTCAGGAAGGAAAAAAAACCAATAACGCAGTGCTACACTGGATGGGAATCTCCAGTGATTATTTGTGAAGAACTGAACGACAAAAAATGAGATGTGCGACACAGCACGAAATGCAACGTCACGGCAGTTGTCATGGACAGTAGGGGGTAAAAAGAAACGCAGCAACAGCAGCAGCCCCAGTAGTGATGATAGCAGCGTTAGCAATAATGACAGATGTCACAGCAGAGTTTCAGCTGCTTCGCACATTAGAAATCTTTTCTTACTTCATGTGTTTGATGGACATGATCATGTACCCCTCTCTCTCTCTCTCTCTCTCTCTCTTCTCTCTCTCTCTCTCTCTCTCTCTCTCTCTCTCTCTCTCTCTCTCTCTCTCTCTGTGTGCGTGTGTGCGCGCGTTGTGCGTGTGTGCGTGCGTGAGCGCTCGTGTGTGTGTGTGTGTGTGTGTGTGTGTGTGTGTGTGTGTGTGTGTGTGTGTTGTGTGTGTGTGTGTGGTGTGTGTGTATGTGTGCAGATCTGTTTTGATCTTACTGTGTTATATAATATCGTACCGCCTCTCCCCTCGTCACATCTTGAATCTGGGTTTTAAGAAAGAAATCACTTCATCACCACGTCATGTTTTATAATGCCCTTTCGATTTTTCAATTATTGAAAATCTTTTCTTTAGTTTTCACTTCTCCGTTGATCCTCGTTCATCTTCCTTCCATCTGCTCCCTTGCCTTTTCCTTTTTCCCCTCTTCTACTTTGATTCTGTGAGGCGCAATTTTCGCACAACACTGTCCATTCTTGTACCTGCCACAGGCAGACAGCGGCCAGGCCATGGAATCCACGCTGCGCCAGGGTTGCACGTCATCCTGGACCACCGCACACCGCCAAGACCTCACGCCTCCTACTCACGACCCCAGACCTCTGAGTCAGAGCCCTGTCCACAAGGTCCGACCCTGGGCGTTCTCCCTCATGGAGTGTCCGTGGACTCCTGGGAGGATGACGGAGTTCTGCAGTGTTATGGAAACAGTTGTGAAGCGGTGTCATGGCATAGCGACGGCCGTGACCCGGCGTCCCCGGACTGTGCGGACATGGCAGCGGATAGACAGGGGGTTGAAGCCACGAGCGTCGTGGTCTCCTCCTCCATTGTGAGTCGCCGTCATTGATAGTGTGGATCTGTCTTGCTTCTGACTTCATTGGGTTTATTCTTATTTGTTCAACAGTACAGGCTTTACCATTATTTCACACACACCGTGCGCTCAGCAGCACACTTACGCATGCGCACGCACGCACGCACACATGCACGCACGCACGCACGCACGCACACACGCACGCACACACACACACACACACACACTCTCTCTCTCTCTCTCTCTCTCCTCTCTCTCTCTCTCTCTCTCTCTCTCTCTCTTCTCTCTCACACGCACATACACACGTACACATACACACACTACAATTTATTCTTAGGTACAGGGAGGAAATAAGAAGAGTTTGTCACCAAATACTGTATCATCAATATCAGCATGAGGAAGAGTAACAACAACTATTGATAAGGCAGCCATAATATTCAAGTTGACACGCTTATACAGGGGCTTATCTAAAGAATTGGTTTTTTGCAAAAACAAGAACTTGAGGCTTAATTGTCGGAGTACTTTCCTTCTTAGGTAAGATTGCAATAGCCTTTGATAGTTTGATCGAGATGTAGACGCCAGCTCCGACAGCTCTGTTTTCCGTCAAAATCCTGCATTGTTAAAATCGTGCGAGCCTGGCTTTGTTTCTAATGGGAAACAACCAAACGTCGCATGGAACTAGGCCAGGACTGTACGGTGGATAAGGAAGAACTTGGATGGGTTGCTCTCGTAGACAGGTCACAGCGACCGTAGCCCAGTGGACATTTGCTTTGTCATGTAGAAGGAACGTTTTGATGACACCAGCATTCGGATGCTGCTCATTGAGGGACTGCACACTGTGGGCACAACGCTTTCTGTAGAATATCTAGCACAAAGAGGAGACCTCTCAAGCGAATAATCGACCGTTATAGTGCCATGTGAGTGTAAAGAAAGAGAAGACTCTGCGGCTTTTAAGATTTGCACATTAGTTACCACCCGCATTTGACAGGAACGTTTGGTCGGGACGCTGTCATAGATACCCCGTGTGTCATCTTATGTGAGCATTTCACATAATCGTTTTTGGCCATCTAAGTCAAACATTTAAAGAGATAGGTGTTTAGACCTATGGACCCCCTGTTTTTTTTTCTCCGCTTCTCAGTCAGAACATGAGATCTCCATGTGGTAGCCATGTTACTATCGTCAAGAGTATTCCATATGAAACAGCATGAGTTTCGCTCATTTTACGAACTGAAGTAGGCAGATCTTCTTTTGTCAAGCTCAACTGTTTGCTCTTCCCGGTTTCACTTGGACGTCTAAATTAGTACTTGTCTTTCAAGTTTCTTTTTTTCTCGTTAGAAATCATCAGTCTGCAGACTGTCCACTGTGACACTAACATGTCTCTATACACAACTGTCCAGTCGGAATGTCTCCAGGTTTGCGCCTTGTAAAGACATAGCGTCTGAGTTGTTCTACGCAAGGATATCATTTTTCGGGCGCATGGTTAGTTATACTTTCACTGACGTCATACAGCTACACTAGATAGGATGAAGTCTTCATAATGTTGTGCATACTAATAGCACACAAGCTATATATTATTTCAATATTAGTTACAGGTATTTGCTATCAGAAATAATCGACAAAAATTTTGGATAGCACACAAGCTCTTTTTATGTCAATATAAGTTTGCAGTGATTTGCTATACAGTTCCGAAGTAATCGGAGAGCTCACTCAACATTCTTAATCACAAAACCGAAATTTGAAGTTAAAAAAAAGAGAAAGTGAGAGAGAATGACGTGGAAGACATAGGGGATGGAAATGGGGCTAGAGAGAGAGAGAGAGAGAGAGAGAGAGAGAGAGAGAGAGAGAGAGAGAGAGAGAGATATGAACATATACATACACGTACACATACATACACACACACAAACACACGCACACACACACACACACACACACACACACACACACACACACACACACACACACACACACACACACACACACCCATGTGCGCGTGCGCGCGCTCGCACACAAACACACACACACACACACACACACACACACACACACACACACACACACACACACACACACACACAACACATCAACTGTAATGACAAAAACAATGGGATAACATCATACAAAAGATTTATTTCCTCATCCAGGAGATTGAAAGTCCAATCCATAGGCTTCGTTTAAACTCGTTTAAAACAAAATATTGCAAAGATATTAAATGTATGTGTGGGGATTCTATAAGTGTCAATCATTTACTGATTCATTGTCCCAAAACAAAAGAGCTGTTTAATAAATCAGGTATTGAGGGTTTTGTTGATGGATCGACTCCTTTATCACTATCTAGTATATTAAACAATTTTGCGACTCTTGAATCTATTTCTAAATGTTTATTAGGCTGTTCACTTAATATTTATCTTTAGCATTTGTGATTGTTACAGTTAAAATTTTAGTTTAAGTTAAACGTTCTGATGAATAGGTTGGGGTGGAGGGTTATGATTACATGTCTTACGTACTACTTTAAAACTTACACTCCCTAAAAAAATGCATCTCTTTCATTCTTACATCAAGCTCACTCTACACTATAATATTGTCTGAATCACTTCAGTGGAAGGACGTTAAACTGAAGAACAACAACAACAACACACACACACACACACACACACACACACACACACACACACACACACACACACACACACACACAACACACACAGAGTGCATGTAATGGTGTCGCACGTGTTTAGGATATTATAACGAAAGAAGAGCTGATCACTGTCGAGCCTTTAGTCTGTGTATATCTGACCAGCGTCTGTCCGTCTCTCTGTTTCTGTCCCTCTGTTTTCTCGCGTAGTGTCCCTTTCTCATCATTTCTCATTCTCACCTGTCTCTCTCCCACCCCCACCCCCACCTCTTCTCTCTCTCCCACATAAGTTTTTCCTCTTTTCTGTTCCATCTCCTCCTCCCCCCCCCCCCCCGCCTTCTCTCCGACTTTCTCTGCAACTGTTTCTTTTTCTTTGCCTCTGCTGTCTCTTATTTCCCTCCTCTCCCTAGCTCCCCCTCTCCGTCTCTCTTTCTGTCAGATTGTTTGTGTCCAAAGCGAAGTTCTGTCCAGTTCATCAGCAGTTTAGGTGTTATTGGATACACGTTTGACGACGATTTTCTAAAGCATCGCCGCCCAGTTTCCCGTATCACAATACCTTTTCCTGCCACCGACACCCTACCGACACCCGTCAACACGCCTTCAGACAGACAGACAGACAGACAGACAGACACACACACACAACACACACACACACACACACACACACACACACACACACACACACACACACATACACGCGCGCGCGCGCGCGCACGTACGCGCGCGCACATACGCGCGCGCGCGCATACACTGGTGCATATCGTCACAGCGCATACATACGTATGCAAAACAATAAGCACAGATACAGGCACACAGACACAGACAGACAGACACACACACACACACATACACAGACACACACAGCCACACACACACACACACACACACACACACACACACACACACACACACACAGGGCGCGCGCGAGCGCGGAGGATTAATAAATCGTAGCCGCATGGATGGATGTCAAAGCACCACTGATAACTCATGACAGCCTCCATCTGCTGCGATTGCCTGCGTTCTCTGCGACCCGATGAATAATTTAGTGATAACATTAACGACAACAAGAACAACAATCTCATCATCATCATCATCATCATCATCATCATCATCATCATCATTCTTCTTCTTCTTCTTCTTTTTCGTCTTGTTGTTATTGCTTGTTTTTGTTGTTGTTGTCCTTCGTCTTGTTGTTATTGTTTGTTTTTGTTGTTGATGTCGTGTCGTTGTTGTTGTTCATTATCCAATCATTTTCATTATCATCAGCATCATGGAGGGATATTACAAAGCGCCTTCTTGCAACTCGAAGCTTTTTGCATTATCAGTCGAACACACATTCACACATCTGCCTAGAGATACTATGCATGCATGTGCGCCCCCCCCCCCCCTCCTCCCCTGAAGTCTTGACATCCCCTCTTCCTCCTCTCCCCAACCATCACCTCCCCTCTCTCCTCGCTCCCCTCGGCCCTCCCAATCAATAAACCAACCTCAGCAACACACGCACACAGACACACCGAAACACGATCATATTTGTAACCATCATCCCTAACACTCCCCCCTCCACACACACACACACACACGTGTGCGTACCCCCCCCTCTCCCCTCCCTCCCACACACATACACAGAGGTTCTCACACACGCAAGAATGTATCAGTCACTCATGTAAGAGACAAATGCAAATTTGAACAACAAAACAAAAAATACATAAGTATAAAATGGACCGCATTACGTGAAAGACTGCTGAAAAAAGGTAGTTTTTAATATTTGTTTCAAAAAGTACGAGTGTTGGACCATGAGGATCAAGGAAGGCAAGAAGTTCTATATCCGCACTGACCAAGAATGGAATTGTCTTCCACTCTGTGTCCATCTAGTCAGTTTAGGTGTGTCAAAAGCTTCGTAATCAGCAGCAGAACGAAGAGGCCGTGATGGAAATGAAAGTTACAGAATCTTTAAGAAATACTGTGGTATAGGTCAAGAGATGATATGGAAGTAAAGATAGGGTGTTTTATTCAAAGGGAGGCAATATAGATTCTAGGGAGAGACACACAATGCTGATACTTGTGTGCTTAGAAGATGGGCTCGACTGGAATATTGCACCTTCTGAAATGATGTTTTTTTTTGGAGGGGGGGGGGGGGGGGGGGGGGGGGGGGTAGGAAGGCAGCCATATCAGCAAGAAGTGAAGTTAACGGTCTTGTCTGAACGTTGTACACGCGCAAATGTCTTGTATATAATTATTGAAAATGTGAAAGGAACACGACCAGCGTTTTCGCCCTTTGAAGGCCTTTGTTTCGTTGATCTGACTGACTGTGTTTGCCTACTGGTCTGAGTTGGCTGTGCACGTTGAAAGCCTTTGTCCCGTTGGTCTGACAGACTGTGTCTGCCTCCTGGTCTGAGTTGGCTGTGCACGTTGAAGGCCTTTGTCCCGTTGGTCTGACAGACTGTGTCTGCCTCCTGGTCTGAGTTGGCTGTGCACGTTGAAGGTCTTTGTCCCGTTGATCTGACTGACCCTGTGTTTGCCTCCTGGTCTGAGTTGGCTGTGCACGTTGAAGGCCTTTGTCCCGTTGATCTGACTGACCCTGTGTCTGTCTCCTGGTCTGAGTTGGCTGTGCACGTTGAAGGCCTTTGTCCCGTTGATCTGACTGACCCTGTGTCTGCCTCCTGGTCTGAGTTGGCTGTGCACGTTGAAGGCCTTTGTCCCGTTGATCTGACTGACCCTGTGTCTGCCTCCTGGTCTGAGTTGGCTGTGCACGTTGAAGGCCTTTGTCCCGTTGATCTGACTGACCCTGTGTCTGCCTCCTGGTCTGAGTTGGCTGTGCACGTTGAAGCCTTTGTCCCGTTGATCTGACTGACCCTGTGTTTGCCTCCTGGTCTGAGTTGGCTGTGCACGTTGAAGGCCTTTGTCCCGTTGGTCTGACAGACTGTGTCTGCCTCCTGGTCTGAGTTGGCTGTGCACGTTGAAGGCCTTTGTCCCGTTGGTCTGACGGACTGTGTCTGCCTCCTGGTCTGGATTGGCTGTGCACGTTGAAGGCCTTTGTCCCGTTGGTCTGACAGACTGTGTCTGCCTCCTGGTCTGGATTGGCTGTGCACGTTGAAGGCCTTTATCCCGTTGGTCTGACAGACTGTGTCTGCCTCCTGGTCTGAGTTGGCTGTGCACGTTGAAGGCCTTTGTCCCGTTGATCTGACTGACCCTGTGTCTGCCTCCTGGTCTGAGTTGGCTGTGCACGTTGAAGGCCTTTGTCCCGTTGGTCTGACAGACTGTGTCTGCCTCCTGGTCTGAGTTGGCTGTGCACGTTGAAGGCCTTAGTCCTGTTGGTCTGACAGACTGTGTCTGCCTCCTGGTCTGAGTTGGCTGTGCACGTTGAAGGCCTTTGTCCCGTTGGTCTGACAGACTGTGTCTGCCTCCTGGTCTGAGTTGGCTGTGCACGTTGAAGGCCTTTGTCCCGTTGGTCTGACAGACTGTGTCTGCCTCCTGGTCTGAGTTGGCTGTGCACGTTGAAGGCCTTTGTCCCGTTGGTCTGACAGACTGTGTCTGCCTCCTGGTCTGAGTTGTCTGTGCACGTTGAAAGCCTTTGTCCCGTTGATCTGACTGACTCTGTGTCTGCCTCCTGGTCTGAGTTGGCTGTGCACGTTGAAGCCTTTGTCCCGTTGATCTAACAGACTGTGTCTGACTCCTGGTCTGAGTTGGCTGTGCACGTTGAAGGCCTTTGTCCCGTTGATCTGACTGACCCTGTGTCTGCCTCCTGGTCTGGATTGGCTGTGCACGTTGAAGGCCTTTGTCCCGTTGATCTGACTGACTGTGTCTGCCTCCTGGTCTGGGTGGGCTGTTTGTTTACCACACACCACCGCTGATGGGGTCAAAGTGTTAAGGTTGAAGCACAAACACAGTGGTTTGCTCGCGGGCAAGGTCGACCTCGCTGAATAGTGGGCAAGTAGCAGCTGGCATACATGCTTACATGAGAGGCAGCTACACCAGTTGCACAGATCTCTTCCGGAAGTGGTCAATTACCTGCGCGAGCAAAACGGGACTCCGACAAAGCGAATAGAGGGAAAGCGTGGTGAGATGCCGATCTTCAGTCGTCAATATCTTTGGATGTGTGTAGTGTGAGGTAGTCGAAAGGAGGAACTTCTTAAATGCCTGACGAGTTTTTTTTTAAAAAAATGTGTGGATCATTGGTAGAGATTTTGACCAGAGAAGGACTCCAGGTCACGCCCATGGTCAGAGAACAGATGGGGATGTTTCCAGAGAAGGAAAAAGAGTGCAGAGGAACAGCGCACACGAAGGGTGCATTTATTGTGCTTCTGTCGCATTATGTTTACACACACACACCACACACACACACCACACACACACACACACACACACCCCACACACACACACACGCACACACACATATATATATATTATATGTATAGATATCTATCTATCTATCTATCTATCTATCTATATATCTATATATATATATATTCTATATCTATATATATATATATATATCTATATATATATATATATATATATATATATATATATATTATGTGTGTGTGTGTGTGTGTGTGTATACAAAGTCCCCTGAGGAAGACCGGTTTTGGTCGAAATTTTGGGAAGAATTTTGTGAGTCTGTTGTTTTATATCTTCATTTTATGTGCGTATATATATATATATATATATATATATATATATATTATATATATATATATAAAATCAGAGTTAAGCCACTCAGAACGCTAAAAGTGCTCAACCATGTAGGGAGCGACATACCAGTTTAAAATAGAATTTTTTTAATGGAAAAAATTAAAACCTACAAGCTTGTTTCAAGCTAGATAAAACGCTCTCCTCAGGGTATACAATTTGGCACGCCACAGGTGTTATATATTGTGGTGTGTGAGCGTGTGAGCTCTGTGCGTGCGGCACGTGGCCTGCCGGTTTTTTCTTTTTTTTTTTTGGGGGGGGGGGGGGGGGGGGGGGGGGGGGGGGGGGGGCGTTCAGGGGGGACGTGCCACGGAATGGTGCATTGACAAAGATTTCCATTTATGCCTGCAATTGTTTATCATTTCTACTTTAGAGTTCAGGGATGCTAGGTGGGGTTTACATAATATCAGCCACTTTTCTGTAGTACATAAGTTGCATTTTTTAGAAATGTTGTTGTATGGTGTTGCTCTTTTTATAATTTTCCATGATATGTTGTAATCTATTTTCTTATTTTTAAGCTTCCAAATATATTTACTTAATTCTGTTTGGTTTTTATATTTTTCATTTTTGAAAGACTGTTTATGGTTTGCATATCTGGTTTTAAAATGGTTTGCCGTGATCCCTATGTATGTTTCTTTATCACTGTCTGTTGTTACCGTAGCTTGGTACACAATGTTGTTGTAGAGACATTTATTGTTCAGAGGGCACTGGTCTTTTTTTGTGCAATTACAAGATATCCTTTCATCACCCTCTTTGGTTGTGCTGTTTTTGGTTTTATTGGAAGAATCAATTATATTTTTAAGGTTGGGCATACATGAGTATGATAGCTTGACGGTATTTTTGTTGAATATTTTAGATAGTACATGTTCTTTTGGGAATGATGTTTTAAGGATTCTGAGGAATTCTTTTCCTACGTTAGTTTTGTTCTTCCATCATATGGAGGGTTATACCATATAATTTTTCTTTTCCTGTTTTTCCTGTTGCTGTTCATGTTGTTATCTGGGTTATATTGTAATTTGTAGTTGTAGCCACTTTTTTCCAGCGCCTCTTGGTATTCAGCTGCTGCACTGTTAAATTCTTTCTCATTGCATGACAGTTTAGATAATCTTTTGTTTATACCATTAGGTATGGTTTTTAAGATGGAGGGTGGATGGTTACTATTGATGTCTACGTAGACAGGTGTGTCATTAGGTTTTTTATATGGTTTGTATGTATGATCCTTAAGGTCTAATGTTATGTCTAAATAATTTACTGTTTTTTTGTTGGCTTCTACTGTGATTTTTAGGTTATGGCTTTTAAAATGGAATTTTAAAATGGAAAACTGTTTTCCATTTTAAAATTCTATTTTAAACTGGTATGTCGCTCCCTACATGGTTGAGCACTTTTAGCGTTCTGAGTGGCTTAACTCTGATTTTATATATATATATATATATATATATATATATATATTATATATATATATTATATATATATATATATATATTATATATATAAACAAAGTAGAAATCTCTGAGTACCTTCATCCACTAGACAGCGACAGTCAATATACTGACTGTTCTGCCGCTTTATGGGCTGCGTACGTAGAAATCCAGAAACCGCAAAGAAAAAGACAGTGACAATAAAACCAGCCTACTGTAAGTGGTTTATCAATAGGTTTCTACCTTTTGTTTTTCGCCTTGGACTAACCGATCAGAGTGCATTCCGACACAGATACGTCCCGTCCCCGTCAGCCCCCCGCTCCCCTGTACAACTAACTTCTTGGGACAAAGGTGGAGAGGACAGCCTACCATATACCTATTGTAGCAAGCTATAGTCTAGGTCTGTGACGGAGAGGACAACCTCCCTATACCAGTTGTAGCAAGCTTAGCCTGACTTTCCCCAGGTCTGTGACGGAGAGAGACAGCCTCCCTATATCTAGTTGTACGACTAGAGTCTGACTTGTCCTGAGGTCTGTGACGGAGAGGGACAACTTACCTATACCTATTGTAGCAAGCTTTAGCCTGACTTGTCCCAGGTCTGTGACGGGAGAGACAGCCTCCCTATACCTATTGTAGCAAGCTGTAGTCTGAGGTCTGTGACGAGAGGGACAATCAACCAATACCTATTGTAGCAAGCTGTAGTCTAATTGTCCTGATGTCTGTGACGGAGAGGGACATCCTCCTATACCCATTGTAGCAAGCTGTAGTCTAATTGTCCGAGGTCTGTGACGGAGAGGACAGCCTCCCTATACCTATTGTAGCAAGCTGTATTCTGACTTGTCCTGAGGTCTGTGACGGAGAGGGACATCCTCCTATACCTATTGTAGCAAGCTGTAGTCTAATTGTCCTGAGGTCTGTGACGGAGAGGGACATCCTCCTATACCTATTGTAGCAAGCTGTAGTCTAATGTCCTGAGGTCTGTGACGGAGAGGGACAGCCTCCCTATACCTATTGTAGCAAGCTGTATTCTGACTTGTCCTGAGGTCTGTGACGGAGAGGGACATCCTCCTATACCTATGTAGCAAGCTGTATTCTGACTTGTCCTGAGGTCTGTGACGGAGAGGGACATCCTCCTATACCTATTGTAGCAAGCTGTAGTCTAATTGTCCTGAGGTCTGTGACAGAGAGGGACAACCTCCCTATACCTATTGTAGCAAGCTGTAGTCTAATTGTCTTGAAGTCTGTGACGGAGAGAGACAGCCTCCATATACCTATTGTATGTAGCAAGCTGTAGTCTGATTTGTCCTGAGGTCTGTGACGGAGAGGGACAGCCTACCTATACCTATTGTAGCAAGCTGTAGTCTAATTGTCCTGATGGCTGTGACAGAGAGGGGCTGGCTACCTATACCTATTGTAGCAAGCTGTAGTCTGACTTGTCCTGAGGTCTGTGACGGAGAGGGACAACCTACCTATACCTATTGTAGGAAGCTTTAGCCTGACTTGTCCCCAGATCTGTGACGGAGAGAGACAGCCTACCTATACCTATTGTAGCAAGCTGTAGTCTGACTTGTCCTGAGGTCAAGGTCGGCTGCTGCCCCGACAATTTCAGGCATCGTGTTGCACCGCTGCCCAGTCACTTCCGTAGAGTTCTATGGTGCTTGTTCTGATCTTACACAATGTAGGATACAACATTCTAAGCCCCATACTGACGACAGGAGCTTTGTCGCTAAGCCAGCGTGAGTAGATGGAGGGCGTTACCAAGTCCGACCAACCACAGTTCCCATGAAGTCGCCGATACTGGCGACCACAAAACTCGCCAAAGGCATAGACGGGGAAAGAAATGCAAACAGAGGCCGACATGAGAGCAGTTCATCGAGGGCAAAAGATAGACTGTTTGTTTAATGCTGATCAATGAGGATGAGGAAGATGACGCTATGGAGCTCTATTCTCTCTTGAGAAAGAATGACAGTGGTCTACTGTTCGCTTTTTTGAATGTGTACTCCTTCGTCAACCAGACCCGAGAGATATAGACACCTGCAATATTGCTGAGAAATTTCAAGCAAACCTGTCAGAGATACATCCATTAATGGGATGAAAGTCGACTTTCTGGTTCAGTTTTCCCAGCTGAGTCCAGGGCAAATTAAGCTCTGGGTAGGAACTGTCGGGGCAGAAAAGTCACACGAAAAATCACGCATATGGGAATCGAACCCACGACCTTCCAGTCCAGAATCCGCAACGTCAACCACTGCGCCACGGCGGCTGGTTCTTGCCATGTAGTTGACTGTTGAGATGTTCTGCAAGAGAGACAATAACTAAACGAATAAATACTCCAAGTGCCCGTCTTGTTTGTTGTTTGTTTTTCTGTCTTTCTCTCATCATACTGCCATGATTCATTGTAGGTGTTGTGGTGATATACATCCTTTACCTCTTTCTCTCTCATCCCGTGCCTCCCCTCCCCTTCCCCCACATCTCCATGAAAATGCGTGCTTGCCTGCAAGTGCATCAGGTACACTGTTCCTGATCAGGAAAGGTAGCATAGCATAGGCTTGCTCACTTTCACGTACTTACACGCGTATGCGCGCGCGCGCGCGCGCGCGCACCGCACACACACCACACAACACACACACGCACACGCACACACACACACACACACACACACACACACACCTCGGCGCGCGCAGAGAGAGAGAGAGAGAGAGAGGAGAGAGAGAGAGAGAGAGAGAGGGAAGAGAGCTGTCTGTTCAGAACAAAATCGATTTGTTCATACATCTGTAGACGTGACATCATGCTAAATAAATTGAAATACCATCTATCTAGAGAGGGAGGGATGGGAAATGGGAGAAAGGGTGAGGGGGGTGGAGGGGGGGGGGGGGGGGTGCAGGGATAGGGAGTGGCAGGCAACGGAAGGGCGGACGCTGAAAGTGTGTGTGTGTGTGTTCGGCTAAAGGCGGCCTTCAGAACCGTGGGCTTCTGTTATTAAAAAAGAAAGTGTTTTCCCACCCACCGAGGATTTTCGTTATGAAATGTGTGGGGCACTGTTTTATTTCAGTATTGGTCATTTTGTTGTTGTCGCTAAAGTGAGATCGCCAAGTCCTTTGCACACACACACACACACACACACACACACACACACACACACACACACACACACACACACAGAGAGAGAGAGAGAGAGAGAGAGAGAGAGAGAGAGAGAGAGAGAGAGAGAGAGAGAAGATTATCTCTCCCTCTCTTCTTCTCTTTCTGTCTGTCTGTCTTTCCCCTCATCTTTGTTGTTGAACCGGCTTGATTGTTAAGCTTACGTTTTATCAGTTTGCCATAGATTGAAAAAAGACATGTAAAGAAGAGTAGTGAGCAAAAGGGGAAACACGATTCCCTAGCATGTAAACAAGACGTATGATTCCTTTGAAATCTCTTTTTTCTGGGTCTTTTCGCTTTCAGTGTATGGAGATAAGATTGCTCGGCCAAACTTTAGGAGTCACTGTATTGAATTACCTTTATGTTAATTTTCATTTTATGCAAGATTGTTCGGCCAGACTTTTGTTCAACTAGACTTTAGGATTTACTATATAATTTTTTTAAAATATACATATTTCGTTTTCATTTTGTTTCAGCCTTGTCTGAAACAGGCTTGGCTGTCACTTCTCCCCCCCCCCTCCCACTCCCCTCCATTTGTACTATTCTGTCTTTCTCGTCTCTCTCCCTCTCCCGTGTGATGCACTTGCACGCACACGTGTTCGTGATTTGAGTGCGAATGAATCTCAAGAGAGAAAAAGATGACAATGATTGTTTTTACTTTTTCTTTTTACAATGGTAAAAGCATTGTCTTAGTTAGCCATTGCTCATACTTGCCGTTACTGTTCTTTGAAGCTAGTACTAATGAAACGACGAGAGAGAGAGAGAGAGAGAGAGGAGAGAGAGAGAGAGAGAAGAGAGAGAGAGAGAGAGAGAGAGAGAGACAGACAGACAGACAGGACAGACAGACAGACAGAGCGTGTTGAGTCATATGTGTATGTGAAACATTCAGTTCAAACCATGTCCACTTCATCAGCCCTGTGTCCCTTCTGTGTGAATCCCTTCAGCCCTGTGGTGGTGATACCGTTGCAGGAGGAGGAGGAGGAAGAGAGCTGGTTCTCTCAAATGGAACAAGAGCTGACCCTGTGATCGCCAAACTTTCCTCATCTTTCGTCATCAAAAGTGTTATCATCGCCGTATGCCAGTGGCTCCCATACATTACGACCCTCTGGGGACCGGAACAGTAAGTACATGCCCGTTCCAAGCTTTGCAGCATGCAGCAGCACCGTTGTGTTCATTGTGAACAAATGCACGTTTAATTGTCACAGCATGACGCAGATCCCAGTTTTAAGCTTTACAGCATGGAACTCCCACATATCAAGAAACAATCATTGTAAGGAGACGCCTTGCATAACATCTGCATACACGAAAATCCCATCACCAACTTTCGGAAGAGTAGCCAGTTTGGCCGTTGTATGGATGACACGTTACACATGGCATGCACCTGCGTGAGAATGGAAGAATGAAGGAGAAGGAAAATGATGATCGAATGAACGTACTGACTGATGACACGGAAACGACTGAATGAAGCGCAGCTGGCAGCTCTTCAGTCGGCACTACCAGGTGGCAGCCCGTTGTGTAAACGAGTGTTGATTGTAAAGCGCTTAGAGCTTGTCTCTAGCCGGAATAGGCGCTATATAGTATCATTATATTATTATTTTACGCCTGTTCCTGGTACAACATGCAGCCTACATCTAAAGTTGAGACGCGTCGAGTGTCGTACTGTAAGAAGACGTCGTTGAGGTTAATACAAGTTCAAGAATTGTTACTAATAAGAGACAGGTCAGTTTGCAGCACGAGGCGCTGCATGTAGGGAGAGATGAAGCATAGTTCAGTGTTATTACAGCAAAGAGACAGCCGTTCTCAGCTTCACCCTATGCAGCTCCGACCTGTCAACTGAAAACATCACATTTCCAGCGTCATAACAGAAACTAGACGCCTGTTTCCAGCTTGACGACACGCAGCACCTACATGTCAATAGAAACAACATGACAGAGAGTATATGTCTGTATCCAGCTTTAAAAAACCTGCGGAACCAAAATTAAAGTAAAAGATAAACGTGTTTCAGCATCCATCGAAATGGTAAGTATAGATCTACATCCAGCTTTACAGCATGCAGTGCTATCAGGAGAAAGCAGAAGGAACATGCTTCGGTGCCACAATGCGTCATCTTTCGGGCCAAGAGGAAAGCAGCATTTCTCTGCGTAAATTCATCAAGGCGACAAATCGGAGGCAGTGTCGCGCAGTCTTCCTTCTCCCTAGAAGTGACGGTCTGTTTGTGTTGCGGATCGACAGCTTCGGGCGGACCGTTCTGTCTGACCAAGACTTGGCTCCAACGGCCTGAGCCTCCCCACCCCCCTTATCCGCCCCTCCTCCCTCCCTCCAACTGCATCATCCACCCTTTCATTTCCCCACTCGGACAGTGGTCAGCTGCTGGCTTCCCGCCTCACTGAGCAGTGACGTGTGGGATGGTGGACGGCTCTCGGCGGACTGTCCTGTCTGGTCAGGAAAGGCCTCTGGCGGCTTGGGCCACTCCCCCCCCCCCCCCCCCGCGTCTCCTCCCCTCCCACCCCCCTCCACCCTGCCTGGTGCTGAGACTCCCTACGTTCGTTCGCTTGACTTCACCCACTTTAGAGTGATACAGATCTGGGAATGGATGAGCAAGTTATCTCATGTCCTGTACTTGCTGATAAGAAAGCATCCATCAGTAACATACAGAACTGTGAATACGCCAACTTCATACTGAACGACGAAAAGTATTACTGGAAAAACTCGAGTTTGCTCTTGCAATGTAACTTGTTGACGACCTTCAAGAAATTTAGTACTGGAAATGTTGTGCTTCTGCCACTGTCTTTGATTCTGCCTTTATCTTTCTTTTCCGCATGTACTGTTGTCCGTTGGTCTTTCTTTCTTTCCTCGTATGATTGGCTTCAAAGTATTGCATGGTATATGCTCTTATTACACTCACATGCACACAGAGTAAGCCACCTGTATACACCGCACACCAATTCTCACTTGTGTTTGTGAAGAAGAAAAATGCAGATGACGTACACGTGTTTTATCTTTGAACTGGGAAATACTCTACACTTTTTTTCGGTGTTATAGTTCACAGCGTACCTACTTTCGGATTGTAATCCGGCAAATAGACAGTGGGACAGCGAGATTATCACACTGTCAAGAGTGGGGTCTAGCTGTTCATTGTTCAGCAGTGTTTGCATGTATGACCTTTTCATGCTTTTTGTGGTACTGAATGCTTTTGATTGAAATTTCACTTGTCTGTGGTCTGTAGGCAATAAATTGCGCGGAGTTGCTGGCGCACATAGCAATATCTAACTGCTGTAGGAATTAAATAGTGACGGTACCTCGTCATGTCTAATGTCCTATAGGCCTAATGTAGATATAATTAATATAGGCAATATCTAACTGCTGTAGGAATTCAATAGCTGCGGTACCTTGTCATGTCTAATGTCCTATAGGCCTAATGTAGATATAAATAATATAGGCAATATCTAACTGCTGCAGGAATTCAATAGTTACGTACCTCGTCATGTCTAATGTCCTATAGGCCTAATGTAGATATAAATAATATAGGCAATATCTAACTGCTGTAGGAATTCAATAGTGACGGTACCTTGTCATGTCTAATGTCCTATAGGCCTAATGTAGATATAAATAATATAGGCAATATCTAACTGCTGTAGGAATTCAATAGTTGCGGTACCTTGTCATGCCTAATGTCCTATAGGCCTAATGTAGATATAAATAATATAGGCAATATCTAACTGCTGTAGGAATTCAATAGTTACGGTACCTTGTCATGTCTAATGTCCTTCAGGCCTAATGTAGATATAAGTAACATAGGCATGTGTCTGTCGTTTTATTCATAACATGACCTGACTTTAAGTTCTTGTCGTGAGGACAGCCTTCGTATGGCCATGTGTAGGTCTAAGAAGCAAAGAAGTTATTGTAAACGTAAACGTGTACACGTTTGATGATGATCAGTGTACAGCTGTTCACAATTCTTTTAACGACATAATGGGGAATAATTCTACCGATTTGTGCGGCGCTGTCATTCTTCCGTTGTCATTCTTCAAACAGACCCCAAAGTGCAGGGTAGTGGGGAATGTATTGGAAGAGGTGGAAAGCAGTCTCTTTCGGCCGCGTGGTTTTCCAGAATCGCAAATGGACTGTGCGTTCTACTCTCTGGACGTCCACGGAACTGTGACTGGCCTGTTTTATATGCCGCGTAGGTTCTGAAAGGACGTGAAGCAGTCATCAAGAATCAACTAGAACGGGAAATATACACCAAATATACTGCCCCCCTCCACACACACACATACACACACACACACACACACACACACACACACACACACAGACACACACACACACACACACACTCACAAACAAGACAGTTACAAGCTGCAAACGTTGCAGTCGATGGTTCAGTTACACGACCTTAAAATGTTCTTTTGGCAGGCTAGTGTACATCAGGTGACAGAAGCAGGTACATTTCTCTGTTTTCCCACTCACTCCCGCTTGAGAGAGGAACAAAGTAAGGCCACAGGGGGCGGTGCTTACTGCACATAGCTTCCCTTCCCACGAAGTGGACTACTACCAGTCCAAAAAAAAAAAAAAGAAAATTAGAGCAAGCTCAGAATCCTGGATGGTTTTGCTCCACACCTCAACATATGCTGCCTTTCTTGTTAGCTGTGCCAAAACTCGGTTGTCATGAACAACGTGAACGGGTAAATACAGAAAAAAAGTATGAACAGTTCTGTGCTGTGCATATATCTGCTTTGTATTGCCGTGAGCAGAGTGTATTCAGACGTTAGCCACCGGAAGAGAGGAGGGACAAATCAGTTCAGCATTTCTCATCCAAC
>CM031605.1:65734650-65737150 GCA_018398815.1 Conus ventricosus | reverse complement strand
AATCAGAATTCTCTACTTAAGTTAAGAAGGAACTGACACAACTTACTACATTAGTTTAGGATCGTTAACGGCTCATGTGCGTATTGTCTACCATAGACGAAGACTTTTAGAACGTACTGTATTAACATTCAGAATTGATCTCAGCTCTCAGACAACTAAATCAGTACCTGTGTACTGACCATGTTGTTGTCCCAAGCTGCTACTCCTTTGGTGAAGGGAAGGAACAAATCATTCCTTGCCGGCTTGGAGTGTATGTTTGACCGTCATTTGGTGAACAACCCACTTATGCCCGTGGTAATGCAGGGAAACTGCTGATCGTTACTTATCATGTTGTCATCACTTGAATGTCGCTTGGGCAAAAACAATTTCATCATTACCTCCAACATCACCCAATAACATGTTCTGTTGAAGAGCAGTACGTTCTGACCTCCAAAACGAGACAAATGAATATTGACTTTAGAACAGTTCATGGATTCATTTAACTTTTTATTTGTGGAGAAGAGTTGTGACATGATTGCTACTGCTCTCACCTCTTGAAAAGCTTTGGTCATGTAAAACATGTGACGACTACCGGATTTAAACAGGTCACTCAGCTGGGAATAGCACTTTCTTGGAGCTTTCGACAGACTCAGTCCGCCTCCTTCGGCGGTGGTGTTGCCACTGGGTGAACTGGAGTTCAGTGTACACGACCACGGGTCGAACCCTGGTCATGTGACTGAACAATGAGGGTGTTGTACACCGATGGCAAGGTGTGTCTGCCCCGGTCCCGGTTGAGTGTGGGGTTGTTGGCGGCAATATGGATAGCCTCCTTCACCCCACGCTGAAACCATCTATTGTCACGGTCAAACGCTGATGTTGTCATATTCGAACTGATGTTGCTGGCGTGTAGGTGGGCGCCTACTGGTGATGATTCCCTTTTGTGTGCTGTCAAGCGTTTTCGAAGGTTTCTCTCAGTTTCCCCGACATAGTTCTCTTCACAGTCACGACAGTCTATTTGGTAGATAACTCCAGACTTGTCCAGTTTGTCAGTTTTGTCCTTGGGGGCGACCAGCTGGCTGCGGATGGTGTTGATCGGTTTGGGATGTACGGAGACGCCGGATTTCCTGATCTTCCTGCACAAGGCTTCAGTCACACCGCGGACATGTCACAACTGACATGTTCAGATCAGTTAATTTGTTGAGGGATGATTGTGTTCTGATTATTCAATGCTATGATTATTCAATGTTTGATTATCGAGAATCCTGCCCCCCCCCCCAACTTTTCCTTCTCCCCCCCCCCCCCCCCAGGCCCCTGATCCCCAGTTCTCAGCTGTCCTGTTTCACTTTCTGTGTACTTCCCCTCATCTGTGCTTTTAAACTGACCTTTGGCCTTCATTGACTCCGACATCAAGTAACACCAGCGATGAATGGATTGAATCTTGTATTATTATTGCTGAAATGGTATCGCCTTATTTTGTTTATTTTGTGTGTATGCATTTATTTGAGGTGTATGAATGGTGATTCCATTGTTATAACTCATTTTTAACAGCCGTCAAACAGAAATTTTAACTGCAATGTGTGAGCACACTATAAGCTTAAAGCTTATTGCTGCTCTTCATCATTTTGCTGTGTTTTGTATTCATGTGTGCTGTTGAATAATTAAGTATTTGTTTTGACAAAACTGTTAAAAACTGAGAGCCTGAGATAAAATGAGAGAATGGAGTGGGAGGACGGAAGGGATGAGTATAGAAAAGATAAGATCGTGAAACTATTACATCAGAATATTTACTCTTGTCATAGTGCGTCTTTTCTTTCTAGTTTTACTTCTGTTGTTAAACGTATTCTCATTGAAAATAAGTATGTTTGCAGGGATCATATCCCAAATTCCTGTCAGCTCTAGTTGAGTGTATAATTGTAATGGCGTGTATTCATTGTTAAGTATGTGTAAACATGTGGCACACCTATGTGTGTATTTGAAAATGTGTACAGTGGAAAATGCATATGTAGTACAAACATTGAAAGCATTATGGGATATGCTGTACTGCTAATGAATTATGTGATCGAGATAAAGAAATGATTAAAAACTACTGTGAAACATTAAACAATGAAACTAAGGTTAAAACCTTCTTCCGAGTGGATGAGATGTAAACAGATAAATAACCAGCAGTGCAGGCTCCACACAGACTGGTGACTGGGACTAAGCAAATGGAAATGGTTAGCGGGAGTTTGAAAAGACATGATCAATCGAAGAAAAAGCGAAAGAGAGTTCTTGTGCTAGTGCAGTCAAAGAAAGAATGATGAATGTCAAGAATCTGATCACGTGCACATGCGTGCCGGTTTTTTAATGTGATGATGATCAATATAATTTTTTTTATTTTTTAAATCATGCTAAAAGCAAATTCTCTACGTGTTGCTGTCAGTGTCATAAAAGAGAAAAAAAAAAACCCATCAAGGAAGAGTAACCGTGAGCAGAGTACAAAAGAGCATAAGCACAAGAGAGAGAGAGAGAGAGAGAGAGAGAG
>CM031605.1:65709650-65729650 GCA_018398815.1 Conus ventricosus | reverse complement strand
GAACAAATGAAGAATTCAGAAAACAAAGAAATTAAGTGACATCATTAAAACGGAAATCGAAACGTACTTACTTTAGAAAAATGTTAACTTCTACCAAAGATACCAGGCAAATTTGGAAAGCAATTAACATATTGACTAATAAACATGTGTCAAAAAGTCAACAAATGAGCTCAGACATATCCGCAGATCAACTAAATAATCATTTTGCAACCATAGCAGATAGAATCATATTAAATGATAGATCTAGTGAAAATGATCTCAATTATTTAGAACAGTACATCCATTCTAAGGATATTCGTGTTCCATTTAGTCTGAAACCCATGACCGTTTTAGATGTTAGTAAAGCCTTGTCTACTTCAACCCAATCAAATACTCGTGATTTAGATGGTATCGAGACAAAAATTCTTAAGTTGTCATGTCCTGTTATCACAGATACTTTGACATACTTATACAATTTATGCATAGATAAACAAACTTTTCCTCTAAAATTTAAGGAAGCTAAAGTTATTCCTCTGTATAAAACCGGAGATTCTTCAAACCCATCAAATTACAGACCGATATCCATTCTATCAGCCATAGCAAAACCGATCGAAAAACACATGCATAAGTCTTTGTATTCTTATTTTGCTGATAACAAACTTCTCCACGAAAGTCAGTCGGGCTTTCGAAAACATCATTCTTGCCACACAGCCCTCATAAAACTTATGGACAGTCTTCTTTGCAGCATAAACGAGAATAAATTTGCAGGTATTCTTTTCGTAGACTTTGAAAAAGCATTTGATGTCATCAACCATTCTTTGTTGTGCCGTAAACTTGAACTTTACAAACTGACTCCAGAATTCATAAGTCTTATTTCATTGTGACGGGTCTCCGACGCTCCCCCTCGTTATTAAAATATGACTTTCATATTCAGGGATGCAGGGGGTTATAGACAGAAGTATTTACGCTTTCACAACCAAAATGCACTCTCGCATAGGCACATGCATTCTGTCACTCACATCGGGCCCGCACAAAGGTGACGGGAAACCAATAACATTTCATAGAAAATAATCAACTTTATTTAACTTGACTCCGAGCCCCCACCCGTCACTACACCACACAACTATCTGTATCATACAACAATGTAACCAGCATACACAGACAATTTCATAAATCGCATCCCCTGTTCTTCAGTTATTCTTACTTAGCCAGGAAAGACAATATTCCACAATCCGTTTGCACACTTATAACCTTAAGAGCAAATAAAGCATCCATAACTGCCAGCATTCCTTGGTTGACCATCAGTTTCTCTCATCCCACTGTGCGACCACGAGCTGAAGCTGCCACACCGTTGTGTCCTCCCGATTGGCCAAATCCCAGTTGGGGGACACTGGCAACGTAGCTTGAGTTGCACCCTCACACCGAGTCTCCCGGACTCCACTGCACTTCGCCCTCTCCACGGAAAGGGCTCCTGTCGGCCTCTCCCACAGGTCTTCTCTGGCTGCAAACACCCACCGTTGTCTGGCAGCTCCCTGTCTAGGCTCCAACAGGCTGACACGTCTTGCTGTCGACCGTCCCCACACGGGAGACAATTCTTCTCGTCGTCGACTCCGAGGCTACAGCAACCTCCACTGTCATACGTCCCCAGCCAGGAGACAATGAGGCGACAGCTAACCTCTGCTTCACGCTGTATTTTCTTGAGCCCTCAGCAAGACGGGCGAGTTCACTTTCCCTTAAGTGAGTCACACACTCCCTGGTTTTCCAAGCACCTTATATTCATTCTCAAACAAGAGAGAACCGAGTTTAACTGGCTCAACCAATGGAATCACGGGCCCACACACATCACACAATTTGTACCAATAAATTCCCAAGTTATTTTTATTCCACCAATGGAATCACTAGTCACCTACACATACACACACACAACAGCTGCTAGCACTAACCAAGACTTGGGTACCAAGTGGTTAATGCATAACCTCCTATTCAAACTCATGTTCGATTCCCCGAAGCTACCCATTGTACTAACAGCCTGGACTTCTCTACCAGCCATGACTGATGCTTCAAGTATTTACTACCTCTATAGACAACAAGGCGCAAACCACTCAATTGGCCGCAGCCTTCCATTCATTCCTCAGAACAAGGACGACTGAATGGTCGCTGTACTCTGCCTGCAGGCTGGCGGTCACCTACCCGTGACGGTCACCTGACACGATCGCCTTCCCTTCAGGCCCACTGGAGAACCCAGTGAATAGTCAGCCAGTGGTCGGACTGGACACTCCTCTACCCAGGACCGGCAGGTCGCAACTACTTGTCCCTATCCCTCGGACATGCGAAACACTTCCGAGTAACTCTCCCTCCTTCAGTATACGACTCGGGGTATTCCCCTCTGGTGATGCCTGAGTTCGCACACTTGAAGAACCCAGAACTTGCTCTCAACAACAGCAAAACTACCCTTAATTTGCCTACAATGCTCGAGAACATTCGGCCGACTCATTCACCCCCGTACCTAAGAATGTTGTTCCAATCAACATTTCCTCCAGGACGAATGTTCTCAGATTGGATAAAACAAACTCAGTTGCATGGGTCGATATAACAGTGCTACCCCTATGCTTCAAGACATCACTTCCATCAACATCTCTAGCATGGATAATGTACCTAATTAAAACCAATAAATCAATTAGATAATCCATAGATCACTCTTTGGTCAGTCATAAGCAATTGTACAACACATTAACTCTAAACTGGCCCACATATAATCAAGAACTCTCTCTATGGCGTTAGCTATCACATGTCCATACATATTAATTAATCATTCCATTCACTTCTAATATAGCACAACCATGATTAACACAAGATCCAAATTCAGGAGTATGGCCTACTCTGCTAATCAAGATTCAAATTCAGGTGTGTGGCCCAGCCTACTTAACATCAAAATCAATTCAGGCGTGTGCCCACAATCCACAAGACAACATTCAAATTCAGGCGTGTGGCCCAACCTACGTAACATCAAAATGAAATTCAGGCGTGTGGCCACAAACTGCTGACACGGTCTCACACACAATATGCAAATCAAACATTTATCCTGATTTCACAACAAAAGGACATTTTCACACTTTTACTGATCAGTGAACAAGACAACATAAGCAAACTGATATCAACGAGAAAAATCATAAATCATAACACGTGAGCATGCACTCAACCCCGCCCCATAATGGGCAATGAAGAAGCACTATTGACAGATAAACATCAATGAAAAAAAAAACGAAAAATGATACATAAACATAGACTCGACCCCGCCCTATACAGGGCAATCAAAATCAATAACACAACTGACCAGCTACATTATTTACACAGTAGCTGTCCGTAACAGATGACTGCTCACACCACCACCACAATCACAGCAGCCCGTAGGCATTGCTCCTACCATTGTCCTGCTTCTGTTGTTCACACTACAAGAGCAACACCCAGGAGGCATTACTCCAACCCTTGACCTACTCCTGCCCCTCTCAATCTTGCCGCCGTTTGTGGCTCGCCAATAGTACCTTGGGCAGATAGTTTGCGCATTCCAGGCTTTACAAGAGAGTCAGAGCACCTTTCACACAGTTTAGTCCTTAAAGGAGCGCGTGAAATCTGCGCGATCCTCTTCTAGCCTGTCGCACCCAAGCACTGCGACGACGATCATCTCCCCTTTTCAAAATGTTATGAGATGATCCCTCACCCATCTTATCCGAACGATTTTCCTTCTCTCTGAGGAAATTCCTTGGTTCGAATCCCACTCAGTGCCTATGCCCACTGATTTCTGGACCTTATTTCCTTCTCCTTTTTTCAACACTGGCTTGTCTGCTCCTGTGAGCTGACTGTCTTTGGCATTTCCTAACGATAGCTGGTCACCTCGACCTTCTTGCCATGCGTTATTACTGCCTCCCTGGTCCCAACCCAGCTGCTGGTTCCAGTTACTCTGTGGTCCATGTTGGCCCCGACCCTGAGGTCCGCCACGTGGCTCCTACATTTCTGACTGCCACGGCAACGCCAACAACTTTTTAAACCACCACTACGGCCACCATGGCCCACGGCACCGCCACTACGGCCACCTCCATGGCCTACGGCACCGCTACTACGACCTATTTCATGGTCCACTGCACCACCCCCACGGCCACCTTCATGGCCTACGGCACCGCCACTACGACCTATTTCATGGTCCACTGCACCACCACCATGGGCCACCTTCATGGCCTACACTAGCTCCACTGCTAGCGGCGCCTGTGCACTCCACCTGCGTTCTGTTTTTACTTTCCTACCCTTCACTGCCCTTGCTTTCCCCATTTGACTGGCAGCCTGGCTAGGCTTCGGGGTGATATACCTACCCCTAACAAAGCTGGATAGGGAAGATTGTTTTGCACTGCTGCAGTGAGAGTACTCCTGACAAACTCTGACTCTACTTTGACACGGGCCAAAGGTAGCCGATTAATTCTTCCATCTGCATATCGCACGCAGGTGGTTTCCCGGTATAGTCTGTCTCTCTCACGAAACCGGGCTCTACCATTGCCGCTAGAGTCAGTCCTGTGTCTAATAAGCAGGTCACCGGCTTCCCGTTTACTACTACCCTAGTAGTTGGTGGTGGCACTCTGCCTTCCTGTTGAATTGTATCAACGGCAACGACGGAATGTATTCGCAGTCCGCTACATTCCTTGGCGATATGACCCTCTCGCCCACATTTAAAACATGTGCGTTTCACTCTAACATTCTCTTGAGTCCACTGTTGCCACGGGACTTAGAATCCGCTTCTAACTGCGGTCTCGCCTCCTGTTTGTAGGGAGTCGGCGAATCACTCCCTGACTGTGTGGTCTGGGCATTACGGGTCGACTGGTTCGATCCCTTCATCCCATTACGCTGATCATGGGCAGATTCATACCTGTCTGCAACTTTCACCAACTCCTCTAAACTTCCTAATTCTCTTTCCGCCAAGAATACTGTGAGATCCTTCCGACAAGTGGAGAGAATTTGCTCCTTAACGATCTCCTCCCTCAAAGATTCAAAAGTTTGTTCGATGTTCCCTAACCTTATCCATTTGTCAAAGAGAGCCCTAAGCCGATAAAGGAACTGTACGTGCGTCTCACCTGATTTACGAACGGTTCTCTGAACAATTTCCTATATTTATCGGCGGTTACCTGATACCTCTGGAACAAAGCATCGCGCACCGACTCATAATCTGTCTGTTTTTCCGGTGGCAAGCAGAAAAAAGCATCCCTAGCTTTGGTGTCAGCAGCGCCGACAAATTTGTGGCCCACCGTTCTTCGGGTAAGCCCTGATCTTTGGCAATCCTTTCAAATTGCGAAATGAAATCCTCTAAATGGTCCGGATTATCATCGAACCTTGGCATATTGATCAAGGGACTGACATGTGGTGCAAAGTTCACTTGAGGTTTTGCGTCCCCGTCCCGTTCTTTCTCCAATTTTATTTTTTCTAACTCAAACTGCCTTATCTTCTCTCTTTCTCTCTCTTCTCTTTCCCGTTCTCTTTCTCTCTCCTCTCTTTCCTCCTTATCCCTTTCTCTCTCTCTTTCCCGTTCTCTTTCTCTCTCCTCTCTTTCCCATTCTCTCTCCTCCTTTTCCCGTTCTCTTCTCTCTCCTCTTTTTCCCGTTCTCTCTCCTCTTTTTCCCGTTCTCTCTCCTCTTTTTCCCGTTCTCTTTCTCTCTCCTCCTTTTCCCGTTCTCTTTCTCTCTCCTCCTTTTCCCGTTCTCTTTCTCTCTCCTCCTTTTCCCGTTCTCTTTCTCTCTCCTCCTTTTCTCGTTCCCTTTTCTCTCCTCTTTTTCCCGTTCCCTTTCTCTCTCTTCTTTTTCCCGTTCTCTTTCTCTCTCCTCTTTTTCACCTTTTTTCTTTTCTCTCTGTTCTTCCCGCTCCCTTTGTATTTTCTGAGCCTCGATTACACGGGGCCAGTTCTCATCTACATATGCCTTCAGTTCGGACCCTTTAGTCCTAAAGCTTTTCCTTCTTCTATGAGGTCCATCTTTTTCAGCGGACCATTGTCTCAGCACCCTCTTCAGTCGACATTTTGAAGCTATCTAACCCTCGGTCAGCCAGCTAATACCACCACAGTAACAAGCGAGATATCCACACGATCACTTGTAAATAAGCGATCAAATAGTTGTGCTACACACAATCAACCTCAACAGCAACCAAATCAAGCAAGTTCAAATACAAGGCCCAGTCATGAAAAAAAAGATCAAAACAATCAACACATGACTAACGTCTTTCCCAGGTAAGAAAAAAAAATCTAGGTTTCCACAATTACGACAAATGTCAAATCCCTTGCAATTGAACAAAACCCAGAATCAAAAATCACTTATGGCTCATTTATGTTCATCCCGGACGACAGCCCCCAATTTGTGATGGGTCTCCGACGCTCCCCCTCGTTATTAAAATATGACTTTCATATTCAGGGATGCAGTGGGTTATAGACAGAAGTATTTACGCTTTCACAACCAAAATGCACTCTCGCATAGGCACACGCATTCTGTCACTCACATCGGGCCCGCACAAAGGTGACGGGAAACCAATAACATTTTCATAGAAAATAATCAACTTTATTTAACTTGACTCCGAGCCCCCACCCGTCACTACACCACACAACTATCTGTATCATACAACAATGTAACCAGCATACAGACAATTTCATAAATCGCATCCCCTGTTCTTCAGTTATTCTTACTTAGCCAGGAAAGACAATATTCCACTAATCCGTTTGCACACTTATAACCTTAAGAGCAAATAAAGCGTCCATAACTTGCCAGCATTCCTTGGTTGACCATCAGTTTCTCTCATCCCACTGTGCGACCACGAGCTGAAGCTGCCACACCGTTGTGTCCTCCGATTGGCCAAATCCCAGTTGGGGGACACTGGCAACGTAGCTTGAGTTGCACCCTCACACCGAGTCTCCCGGACTCCACTGCACTTCGCCCTCTCCACGGAAAGGGCTCCTGTCGGCCTCTCCCACAGGTCTTCTCTGGCTGCAAACACCCCACCGTTGTCTGGCAGCTCCTGTCTAGGCTCCAACAGGCTGACACGTCTTGCTGTCGACCGTCCCCACACGGGAGACAATTCTTCTCGTCGTCGACTCCGAGGCTACAGCAACCTCCACTGTCATACGTCCCCACCCAGGAAGACAACGAGGCGACAGCTAACCTCTGCTTCACGCTGTATTTTCTTGAGCCCTCAGCAAGACGGGCGAGTTCACTTTCCCTTAAGTGAGTCACACACTCCCTGGTTTTCCAAGCACCTTATATTCATTCTCAAACAAGAGAGAACCCGAGTTTAACTGGCTCAACCAATGGAATCACGGGCCACACACATCACACAATTTGTACCAATAAATTCCCAAGTTATTTTTATTCCACCAATGGAATCACTAGTCACCTACACATACACACACACAACAGCTGCTAGCGCTAACCAAGACTTGGTACCAAGTGGTTAATGCATAACCTCCTATTCAAACTCATGTTCGATTCCCCGAAGCTACCCATTGTACTAACAGCCTGGACTTCTCTACCAGCCATGACTGATGCTTCAATGTATTTACTACCTCTATAGACAACAAGGCGCAAACCACTCAATTGGCCGCAGCCTTCCATTCATTCCTCAGAACAAGGACGACTGAATGGTCGCTGTACTCTGCCTGCAGGCTGGCGGTCACCTACCCGTGACGGTCACCTGACACGATCGCCTTCCCTTCAGGCCCACTGGAGAACCAGTGAATAGTCAGCCAGTGGTCGGACTGGACACTCCTCTACCCAGGACCGGCAGGTCGCAACTACTTGTCCCTATCCCTCGGACATGCGAAACACTTCCGAGTAACTCTCCCTCCTTCAGTATACGACTCGGGGTATTCCCCTCTGGTGATGCCTGAGTTCGCACACTTGAAGAACCCAGAACTTGCTCTCAACAACAGCAAAACTACCCTTAATTTGCCTACATGCTCGAGAACATTCGGCCGACTCATTACATTCATCTTTTTTATGTGACCGAAAACAATTAGTAACTGTAGCTGACAAATTGTCAACATTTATGCATGTCAAATATGGTGTTCCACAAGGCTCTGTGTTAGGACCTCTTTTGTTTACTATTTACGTTAATGATTTGCCTTGTTTTGTTAAATGTAAATGCGAAATGTTTGCAGATGATGCATCTCTTCACGAAAACGACTCTGATGCCTATGAATTAACAATTAAGCTTCAAGCAGATATCAATAAACTTACTGAATGGACACAACTAAACCATATGTCTTTAAATGCTATTAAAACAAAGTGCATGTACGTGTCTACAAGACAAAAACGACAAAAATGAAATCAAATTTTCAGCCTTTACTCATATCCAACAATAAAGTTGAGGAAGTCTGTTCACACAAAACACTAGGGTCATTATTGACAAAGATTTATCTTGGACAGAGCATATAACATTCTTAGCAAAACGCCTTTCCAAAAAGATATTTCAGTTGTCTCGGATAAAAAATTTCCTCGATGGTCACTCTCGAAAACTTTTTTTCTGTGCACATATTTTGTCATTAATTGATTATGCATCAACCCTTTGGGACAACTGTAGTGAACATAATTTGAAATTAATTCATCGTCTGTACAAACGAGCATTGAAATTAGTATTGTTAAAATCGAGCTCCCTAACTGATGAAGATTACAAACAACTCAAAATATTAACCTTCCCAAACAGACTCTTTTTCAATAAAGCCCTTTGTATGCATAACGTTATTAATGGAACAGCTCCTCAAAAGATTACAGAAACATTTAGAGTCAATTGTCATAGACATAATCATTTATTGTCCATTCCTAGACCACGCAACAATTTATACAAATCCAGTTTTGTATATTCAGGGGAAATCTATGGAATAAACTCACAAAACCCTTAAAAAATATAAGAAATAAAAACACATTTAAGAAAAAATTGAAAGATTATCTCATGAATCGTTAACCACATATCATACTGAAAAATGTCCATCCTGTGCAGAAAAGAAATACATTGGTAAAGATATACATGTCGTGAATGTAACCATAGGGGCGGCAATGAGCATTGATACCTTTTACGTGAATGGAAGTGAGTGAGGAAAGGGGAGGAGATGGGAAGGGGTAGTACGGTTTGTTTACTTTTCTTTTGATGAAAGGCAATGTACACGATATGATTTTTTTTTTTAAATACTTTTTTAACTTTTCTTTTTTCATAGATGGCTTGATGTAAAAAAGCTGCTTATTCAATGTTTCCATCTCTAAATAAAATTTTGACTTTGACTTTGACTTTGACACACACGCGCGCGCGCGCGCGCACACCACACACGCAGACACATGCACACATATGTAGGCCTATACACGCATACATTGGAACCCAACATCAGTTTTGCCGCGTTATATCTCAAGGACGAGTATTATTGTTGAGGCAAAATTTCTCTCTTGTTTCTTGAATGGTTATGTCCAAGGGTATTATGGTACTGATGACGATGATGATGATGATGATGGTAATGATTATTATTATGGTCAACAGGGAAGCATATGTCAAACATGTCTAGGCATACTTAAAAAATGGACTCGGTCTTTGCTCGTTACAGGCGGGTCCTGTTATTCTTTCATTATCACGTGTAAGATGTTGTCGTAGGATTTGCTCTTAAGAGCAGAGGCAGATTAGATAGAGACAGGCCATCTATTTTGTGATCTTTTCTTTTCCTTTCTTTTGTCCTTTTTTTCTTCATTTTATCAATTTCATTTTCTCCTCTTTTCTTTAGTTTGGTTTGAAAAAACTAAAGTTATAACTAGGTCGCCATACGAATGTTTTTGTTTATTTTGTTAAAATTAGTCTGACGCGTTATTCTTTTATTTTCTTGTTTCGTTTTTCTTTTTTTTGTCTCGTCTATGTTTGTTCGTTTGTCAAAGATGACCAGGTTAGCTACAAGGTTCCAAAAATGGCTGGATCAGTTTTCTTGGAGATACAAATTCCATTACTTTCCTTTCACTCCAACGCACCTGCCTACCTTTCTTAATCACCTGTTTCTGTGGGGGTACATTTCCATTTTTTCTTTTATGAAACAGACACAAGACGGACACATGAAGCGGATATGTGCGTGCGCGCGTGTGTAGTTTGCGTGCATGCATGCGTGCGCGCTTGTGTGTTTGGTAGCCTACCCTCTCTGGTAAGTCTTAACAAAGTCACCTTTGGAAGAGGCCGGTTCTGAATAATTCAACGTTCGTTTACGCACAACTCTCTGTAGTAGTTACCCTCGAAGACCCAGACGAAAAACGCAGAGAGAAAGAATTCAAGAATCAGTGCGGATTTCAAGATTTCTACGGACCATAGGTCTAAGTTTTCGTTGAAAATATATGGTAATGAACTTTTACTAAGGGTACAGACATACAGGCGGGTTCTGTTATTGTTTCATTATCACGTGTAAGATGTAGGAAACGGACGGTACAAACGCGCGTGATGATGTTGTAAGGGACACATGGTGGACATATTGTCTGCCTTGTTACACCTTAGTCGAGAGAGAATCAAGACAACGTCTTTCCTTTTCCACTTTTCTTCCTTTCCCTTTCTCTCTCATTTCTGCTCTCCGCCATCGTTTTCCTTTTCGTTTTGCGTTTAAAAGATAATCGACGACCTCGTTTCTTCATTTCTTTCTTTCCCCTTCCTTCTTTCCTTTGTTCCGTTTTGTCTGCTGGTTGTGGAAGAACATGAGACCTGCTAGAAGGATCAAGACAACCACTGGATCAATTTTCTTGGGTAGCGAAATTTCCACCAGTTTCCTTTTCTCCAACGGACCAGCGCAACCTTCTTGACCACCTTTTTGGATAGTTGGCAGAGGTGGACACATGTTTACCTTATTTTCTTTTGGCAGGGATATTGTATGACAATACGGACCGGCGCGGAGCTTTTCTTCATTTCTAGTTGTTTGCCTGTCGGTGGAAGGTAATAAGACCTGCTACACTGGCCCAGAAAACTGATAGATCGGTGTACTTGAACAGCTAAATCTCGTCGCTTTCCTTCCCTCGAACGGCTCTTCACTGTGTTCTTTACCACCTTTTCGTGTGCAGTGGGTGGTGATATTTCTGCACTATTTCTATATTTACATGCCGAAACACATGACGTTCAGAATCAGGTGTTTCCTCATCATGTCTGTCTCTCTCTCTCTCACCTGCTCTCTTTTCCACCCCCTCTGCCTCTCTCCCTCCCTCTCTCTTCCTTTCTCCTCCCACTCACTCTCCCCCCCCCCCTCCCCCCTCTCTCCCTCGGTATCTTGCTTACACGCACGTACATTCACACACACACACACACACGCACACACACACACACACACACACACACACACACACACACACACACACACACACACACACACACACACAACACGCACGCACGCACGCACGCACACACACGCACGCTCGCACGCGCGCGCACGTGTCCCTAAACAATGGCATCTCATCGACTTCATCATCGCCCGCCAAGTAACAACAGCGACGTTCTCATCACCAGAGCAATGCGTAGTGCAGATTGTTGGACGGATCACCGGCTTGTGAGAGCTAAGCTCAGCATGTGCATAGTCCCTCTCCACCGTAAACGCCTAAACCTCATTAGAGTGGTCTTCAACACAACTAGACTCCTGTCACCCAGATACGAGCAGGAATTCCAGGCCAGCCTTGATGACAAGTTTTAGGCGACAGGACCACTATCTGGTGGACCAGAGGAAAAGTGGAACCAGATCAAAGACGTGGTCACAGGGACAGACAAGACAGAACTAGGCCCAAAGAGGAGGCTTCACCAAGACTGGTTTAATGAAAATGGTGAGGCCATGCAAGCTCTGCTGGACAATAAGAATAAGGCCTTCACTGACTGGCAGAACCACCCCCGCTGTTCTTCACGACGTGACAGATTCAGGGATTGTCAAGCCAGAGCCCCCAAAGAAACTCCGAGCCATGCAGGACTGTTGATGGGAAAAGAATGCCGATAAAGTGCAGCTATATGCAGATAATCACAACTCCAAGATGCTGTTCAGTGCCGTCAAAATTATCTATAGCCCTCAAAAGGAGGAACAGTGCTCTGCTTTCTGCTGATGGTTCTACCATCATCAAGCACAAGGAGGGAATCAGCGCAAGGTGGTGGGAAGAGCACTTCAGCCAACTTCTAAACCGCGCATCAACTGTTGACCAGGAAGCTGTACAGTAGATACCCCAGAAGCCTGCACAGGTAGACCTCATCCTTCCACCAGTGAGGATGAAGTCAGGACTCGACCATCTGGGAGGAAGAGGACATGCCAGCGGACCTCCGGGATGCCACTATCGTGGCACCTTGTAAGAACAAAGGGCAAAATTAGACTGTGTCAACTACAGAGGAATTTCTCTTCTCTCCATATTCCATTGCTGGAGGCTCATCAACAACATCTCCGAAGGCAACCTTCCTGAAGCCCAGTGTGGTTTTTCGCCCTGGCCGCAGTACAATAGCCATGGTGTTTGCTGTACGACAAGTCCAGGAGAAATGCATCGAGCAGCAGTTGGACTTGTACGCAGTGTTCATAGACTTGACCAAAGCTTTTGACACTGTCAAAAGAGAAGCTTTGTGGACCACCCTGATGAAGCTGGGCTGTCCACACACGTTCACCGCCTTGATAAGACTTCCACGACAACATGACTGGACATGTCCTTTCTAATGGTGACTGCATAAATACCTTCAACATCTCAAACGGAGTGAAACAGGGCTGTGTCCTCGTTCCCATGTTGTTCTTCACGCGGTTCTTTCTTCATGCTGTGAAAGATCTGGACTTGGGCGTATACATCAAGTACCGCTCAGATGGATTCGTGTTCGACCTCCGTCGTCTTGCTGCTCGTACCAAGACCCTGGAGAAACTCATCCTTGAAGCCCTTTTTGAGGATGACTGCTCTCATCGCACACAAGGAGAAACACCTGCAGGTCATTGTTGACAACTTTGCAAACGCATCCAAGCTGTTTGGATGTTTGGACTGACAATCAGTCTTGGAAAAACAGAGGTCCTGTTCAAGCCGCCCCTAACACAGCCAAGCTCCAGCCAGCCATTACCATTGACGGAGTCCAACGAAGTGCGTGGAGAGCTTCACGTATTTGGGCAGCGTTATCTCTGCAGATAGACACTGGACAAAGAGATCATGTCCAGGATCCAGAAAGCCAGCCAGGCCCTCGGAAGATTAAGAGTGAAAGTGCTCCAGCAGAAAAAACGTAAGACTGTCTACAAAAATTAAGATCTACAAGGCTGTAATCCTTTCTTCACTACTGTGTGGATGTGAAACGTGGACCCTGTATCGAAAGCATATAACTCTTCTATACGCGATCGCTGTGCATGATTATGGGTATTCGTGGCAGGACAAAATCACAAACCAAGAGGTGTTGGACAAAGCTGGCTTGACAAGCACTGAGTCAATGTTACTGAAGGCTTAGCTACGCTGGACTGGGCACGTCATCAGAATGGACGACGACAGCCTCATCCCCAGACAAGTGATGTATGGTGAGCTCAGAAGGCTCACGCAGACAGGGAAGGCTCAAAACTGAGATACAAAGACACCCTTAAGAGCAAACTCCGATGGTGCGGCATCCAGCCTCGCGAGCTCGAAACCCTTGTTACTGACAGATCATCTTGGAGGTCCCTCACCTTCAAACAACAGCTGCCTTCGAAGAGGATAGAAGACCGTCTCGCCGCTGCAAGGGACAGACGACACAGGGCCTCGTCCTCCTCAGTCCCAAACTCAGACCATCGATGTGACACCTGTGGGCGCATGTGTGCTTCCAGCTTCGGGCTGTGGAGTCACATGTGCTGTCATCGTCATCGCTGACTATACAGACCATCGTCTTCGTCGGCTCCCGACGGACCTCTACGATATGTTCCTGTAACAGTTAAATGTGTTTTTTGTTTCTCTGTTGACCCAGAATCACGTTTATTGACATGGACATAAGATCGGAGATGAAGACGAAAAATTGTTATCTGGTCATCTGATTCATCGCTCTAGAGGTAAAGACACGCATATTATTTTTGGCTGGTCCGAATGGATGTCTAGTGGTAGCGTACAGAAAAATTCAGAGCACTCAACAATGTTAAGTTGACGTGAATCAGTGGAAAAGCATTTTAGTGCAGTAAAGCGTAGGCTTAGTGGCATAACATTGAGCACCTTCCACTCAAGAAGTGGACAGCTTTTTTCTTTCCCTACACAGTGTTGATATATCTACTCCATGAAAGGTCCACTTTATTCAAGATTGATTACGAGCACCGATTTTTTCCGCTCTCACTGGACACTTTGAAAAGAGAACATTCTAAAACTATCAAGTGGGTTAATGTGGCGAACGAATTACACCATGTCCAGGGCCGGATCAGTAACATGACTGAGAGGGGGCTTTAAAGGGTGTTGGGGTCTCCCCTCCCAAACTTTTGTGAAAGCAAGCTGGGGTTATGGAGTGGAGAAAAGGAGGACAGACTTTTTCTTCTCTCAATTTTTGAGTGTGTAAAAGCTGGGGAGGTGGAGGGGTTGGGGGGCCCTTCTCTTAAAACTTTTGAAGTTTTTTTCTTTAAGAAGAGGGGGGGGGGGGGGAAAGACAGAATCTCCTATCCCAGAATTCTGTTTAAGACAGGATGGTGGTGAGTACGAAGGAGCCTCGTTCCCACCCCCACCCCCCCAAAAAAAAATTGTAAGAAGAGGGATTAGGACCGGTAGGATAATGTGGGTTGGGGGGGGGTGAGAAGCCACGGTTGTAGCCTTCCGGCAACATCTCTATTTTTTGGTCGATATCACACAAACAGTTCGGCGATTGACATTTTTGCCAGCCATAAAGGTTTCTCTATGTATCTTGGGAGAGGTGGTGGTTTAGAGTTTGGGGGCCGGAATAGCTCAGTGGTAGAGCGCCCGACTTGTAACCTTGGTTTTCCTGGGTTGCGAGTTCGAATCTCCACCGCGCGGTTTCGATACAGGGGGATCTTTCCCTCGGAGTTAACATTGGTTTTGACTCCATTTCCCATCCTGTTCTTCGAACGAGACTATAAACCAAGGTTCCGTGAGTTCTTCTACACACGTAAACTCCCATCACCAACTTTCGGAAGAGAAGGCCAGTTTGGCCGTTGGTATGGATGACACGTTACACATATGGATGACACGTTACACATAGCATGCACCCTGCGAGAGAAATGGAAATAATGAAGGAAGTAAGGAAATGGAGTGAACGATATTGAACGACATTGACTGGATGATACGGGAAAAGACTGAATGAAGCGTCAGCTGGCAGCTGTTCAGTCGGCACTACCCAGGTAGGCATCCCGTTGTATAAACGAGTGTGGATTGTAAAGCGCTTAGAGCTTGGTCTCTAGCCGACGATAGGCGCTATATACGTTTTCATAATAACAATGATAATAATTATAATGATACTACTACTACTACTAATAGAGAGGAGAGGGTTCCAAAAGGCCTCTGGATCCTTCACACACGGAAGGAAGCAATTTATGCCAGTCACAGGAGTGGAAGATGGGTGGGAATGGGCCGGGCACTCAGAACCTCCCCCTCTCCCCCCTCGTCTAGGCGTGATGTCATACCCTTTTCAAATGCAAAAAAGTCAGTCTCTACCCCAGCCTGATTAATTAATCAATTAATCATTTTGTAGAGATTTTATGTGAATATACTTCAGACTATCACCTCCCTTTAAGGAGGTGGTGTTTTCGCCTTATTTTGCTTGTTCTCTGTATAAAAGATCTGGCAAAATCCGTGGAACTTACCTAAGGAAACTTATGAACAGATTGAACGTGGACCGAGGGAAACGACGCCATCGATGTTCAGGGCGGATTTGTGGTACGGATGCGGATCAAACAGCAGATTCTGGATCGTTATTGTCATTTTTTTTTCATATACTTTCAACCTGCTTCACATGGAAATGCAACAACATTTCTACAGATATGACGTAGCTAATGATGTGAAATAGTTGACGTCATTTTGGAAACATCTCATTTGTTGTGTCCTTTCTACAGAAGATGAACACTGTGAGGGGCGGATCCACAATTTATGTCAACGTGGGGGATGGTGCGCTCTTCTGCAAGCCCTTCTACTTCTCTTCTTCTTGACATTGTTGAATCTCTTGTATGTAATCCCGTGTACCCATTTCTTTAATGACTATTCAGCTTATTATATTTAGACTATTGATAATGAAAACCTTTTTGCACATATGAATGTGCCCTATATACATCTGTCCGCCTACCAGCTGCCTTCTACCCCATCTCTTCCATTCACAGTCTAAGAACACGTCTTGTCAAAAGAGATTAGAAAGAACAGCGACTCACCTCCCAGGCCGCGAAAGACAATTTAAACCCAAACGATATCACTCAGAGACATGGACCCTCCAAATGTCAAATCAGGGTCCCGGGGGACTCTGGAGCCGGAGGTCCTACCCCGGAGGGTGTCACATCAAAATCTTTGGAAAACCACACACAACACAAAACCAAAAAAACAGATGTTAAAAAACAAGAAGGAAATGAAGCAACGTCTGAATATTCTCGCCTGACAAGAAGGGAGAGAAAACCATGAACCGCTCAAACACACCACACACACACACACACACACACACACACACACACACACACACACACACACACACACACACAACAGAGAAGAGAGAGAGAGAGAGAGAGAGAGAGAGAGAGAGAGAGAGAGAGAGAGAGAGAGAGAGGAGGGCTGAAGTGGGTTGGGAGAATGTCAGTATCAAAATCCATTGAGTCATCATCTTACACCATAGATTGTGTGTGCTCACATCCACTTCATTAAAAACTTAATTCCCAAATTCTGTTGTCTGTTGGTCGGAGTTCGTTATCAGGCTGCCGCACTTCATGTCTCTGCCTGCCTGTCTGTCTGTCTTTCCGAATCTGTCCCAGTCCCTGTCTTTGTCTTTCTGTCTCTGTTCCTCTTTCTACCCGAACTCACAAGACCTCTTCTCCCCATTTTCTTTCTATAAACGAACACCCTTCCCTTTTCTCCTTTCAGTAATCTGATGTTGTGTATGATCCCCCCCCCCCCCTCCCCAGTCCCTTTCCCTCTCTTCTATCTCCATTTCTCTCCTGTTCGTGTTCGTGTGCAGTGTGTCATGAGATGACTTAGTTTCCTGTGGTCGTTGCAGTTAATGTTTATGACATCAGTTATAGGCCTCGTTCTGCACTGATCTTTTGGACAAGTGGCGAGAATCCTGAGACAGGGTTTCACTGGAGAGCAAAGAACTGCCAGCACCCCCCATTTAGTCCAGCAGAAAATTGTACAGTAACTCTGGACTTACTTCACACAGTGAAGTGAGATGGTTTCTGAGTCATCACAGAGGCCGGCACTTAGAAGAGTTCCCAGCAAAGATGCTGCCATGTGTTACCCCTCACTTTGAAAGTGAACAATAATCAAAAATTCATCATAACTGCTAACTCTTACTCCTCACAGTCACACTTACTTCAAACCGCAATCACTTCAGTTTCAGATTCAATGACTAATGACTGTAGGCAGACGTCAAAACAGAAATAAAGTTGAAGTACAGAGCCGCCTAACGCTCACAGCTAACACTGAAGAAACGAGCCTTGACCCGTTAGTTTCCAATTAGTCTTTCTGGGCTGGAAGGAACAAACCAACAACACAAATAATAGAGGAGGCTCGTTTCTTCGATGTGCGTTAGCTGGCGGCTTCAACATTTATTTCTGGTTTTGACCTCTGCTTGCTGTCACTAAGCATTGAAACTATTGATTCAAACTGTTACCTCTTCTTGTGTTCTCTGTTCAAGTAACCTCCCTTTCATTCTTTTTGAATCTTTTGGCTTAGATATGTTCGTTTAATTTAATTATTCGTCATATACTTTTGGTATCCAATTTCTTTACGTGGCTTTTCTTCCATTTCCCTTTTCTGTCCTTCGCTGGCCCCTATCAGTTGTGATGTCTCATACATGTGATGGAAACAGCACTGAATCATAGGTATTGCTATGGGTGGACCACCACAACTGCTGAAGACTGAAACTTGTGAATGATTTTTCATCCAGGAAACCAAAGTGTAAACTGGTTAGACAAATCGTTCTTTAAAAAAAGAAACTTGTCGCTGTCAGAGAAGAAATTTTATATTTATATTTCAGCGTCATCTTTGCGCAGCATACCTCAATACTAACAATTTTCAAAGTGCAGTCTTCTCTGCTGGCAGCTTCCAGACAGCATTGCGGTCCTAAAATCTAGCTTCCTGGCTAATAACAGCAAATTACAGCTCTCCGGCTAATAACAGATGCAAATCCTGAGCTGTCTCTGCTCACAAATTCAAGCTTCAAATCTCTTGGCTGACAAGTGCAAAATTGTGTCTTTAAACCTCTGCTATCCTTGCTACATCTTCAAACTTCAACCCTCCAGCCTAACATCTTCAAACTTCAGTTCTCCAGCCTAACATCTCAAACTTCAACTCTCCAGCCTAACATCTTCAAACTTCAAAACCCTCCACCTAACATCTTCAAACTTCAACCCTCCAGCCTAACATCTTCAAACTTCAACTCCCCAGCCTAACATCTTCAAACTTCAACTCTTCAAGCTAACATCTTCAAACTTCAACTCTCCAGCCTAACATTTTCAAACTTCAAACTCTCCAAGCTAACATCTTCAAACTTCAACTCTCCAAGCTAACATCTTTAAACTTCAACTCTCCAGCCTAACATATTCAAACTTCAACTCTCCAGCTTAACATCTTCAAACTTCAACTCTCCAAGCTAACATCTTTAAACTTCAACTCTCCAAGCTAACATCTTCAAACTTCAACCCTCCAGCCTAACATCTTCAAACTTCAACTCTCCAGCCTAACATCTTCAAACTTCAACTCTCCAGCCTAACATCTTCAAACTTCAAACTCTCTAGCCTAACATCTTCAAACTTCAACCCTCCAGCCTAACATCTTCAAACTTCAACTCTCCAAGCTAACATCTTCAAACTTCAACTCTCCAGCCTAACATCTTCAAACTTCAACTCCCCAAGCTAACATCTTCAAACTTCAACTCTCCAAGCTAACATCGTCAAGCCTTACCTCTCTCCTGGCTAACAACTTCAAAGTTCAATTCTCCAGGCTAACATTTTCAAACTTCAGCTCTCCAGGCAACATCTTCAAACTTCAACTCTCCAGGCTAACATCTTTAAACCCCAATTCTCTTGGCTAACGCTTTCAAACCTCAATTCTCCTGGCTAACATCTTCAAACCTCAATTCTCTACGCTGACATCTTCAACCCTCAGCTGTCCTGGCTGATATCTTCAAACCTCAGCTGTCCAGGTTGACATCTTCAAACCTCAATTCTCTACGCTGACATCTTCAAACCTCAGCTGTCCTGGCTGACATCTTCAAACCTCAATTCTCCTGGCTGACATCTTCAACCCTCAGCTGTCCTGGCTGACATCTTCAAACCTCAATTCTCCAGGCTGACATCTTCAAACCTCAATTCTCCTGGCTGACATCTTCAACCCTCAGCTGTCCTGGCAGACATCTTCAAACCTCAGTTCTCCTGGCTGACATCTTCAAAGCTCAGCTGTCCTGGCTGACATCTTCAAATCTCATGGGCGTTGAATGAAAACGAGGCTGTCTTCTGAAAACACAGCCCATTCAACGCCCATCTTGCGCTGAAGTAAATTTGAAGATAAGTGATTGCTTGTTCGTTTTCATTGTCCTGAGTGTTTTGTATCTTGCCTGAAGAAGACCTAAGAGGCCGAAACGCGCCGTGTTTTGTCTTGTGATTCGGGGTCTACGTTTTATTGGCGGTTCGCTATTAAATCACATGTAAAATGTGTTTAGATTTCCGCCTGCAGTCGCCTCACTTTGCAACCAGATCTGTCTTCAAACTTAGTTCCCAGGCCAACATTTCTCTTCGACTGCCAACCTCAGAAATGACTTGGAACAAGCTCATTTAATTGTATGAACTAACTCAGTTCAAATTCACCACAATTCTTCCGCTGAATAAGATGACATGTGTGTACAGAACTCTGCACCCCTCC
>CM031605.1:65699650-65707150 GCA_018398815.1 Conus ventricosus | reverse complement strand
AAAATTTCAAATTTTCTTTGCCAAGAAAAAAAAACCCTTTCCCCCGGGGTTTTTAAAACTTGTGGAAAAAAGACTCTTGTTTGTGAACGGAAAAAAAAAATTTTCCCTCTTTTTTAACCTTTTAAAAGGGGGGGTTTTAAAATCCTCACTTGGAACAAAGGGTAATAACCCCGGCAATTTCAAATAAAAACCCCTCGTTTTTAATTAAAACCCCTTTTTTTAAAAATTTAAACTACAAAAAACCGTAAAAAAAAATTTTTACTTTTTTCCCAAAAAATTCCATTCCCCCCTGCCAAAGGGTTAACCAAAGCCTGGGGAAAAAACCCCAAAGCGATTAACCCTTTTTCCCCCAAAAAAATCCAAATCGCTGTCGGTGACATCTCAAACCTCACTGTCACTGACATCTCAACCTCAGCTGTCCTGGCTGAATCTTCAACCTCAGCGTCCTGGCTGACATCTTCAAACCTCAGCTGTCCAGGCTGACATCTTCAAACCTCAGCTGTCAGGCTGACATCTTCAAACTAGCTGCCAGGTGACATCTTCAAACCTCATTCTCCTGGCTGACATCTTCAAACCTAATTCTCCTGGCTGACATCTTCAAACCTCAATTCTTCTGCTGACTCTTCAAACCTCACTGTCCTGCTGACATCTTCAAACCTCAGCTGTCCTGGCTGACATCTTCAAACCTCAGCTGTCCTGGCTGACATCTTCAAATCTCATGGGCGTTGAATGAAAACGAGGCTGTCTTCTGAAAACACAGCCTCGTTTTCATTCAACGCCCATCTTGCGCTGAAGTGAATGAAGGTAAGTGATTGCTTGCTCGTTTTCGTTGTCCTGAGTGTTTTGTATCTTGCCTGAAGAAGACATAAGAGGCCGAAACGCGCCGTGTTTTGTCTTGTGATTCGTGGTCTACGTTTTCTTGGCGGTTCGCTATTAATCACATGTAAAATGTGTTTAGATTTCCGCCTGCAGTCGCCTCACTTTGCAACCAGATCTGTCTTCAAACTTAGTTCCCCAGGCCAACATTTTCTCTTCGACTGCCAACCTCAGAAATGACTTGGAACAAGCTCATTTAATTGTATGAACTAACTCAGTTCAAATTCACCACAATTCTTCCGCTGAATAAGATGACATGTGTGTACAGAACTCTGCACCCTCCCACAACGAAGTCCTAGGAGAATTCCTACTACTTGTCCAAAGCTTTGATACACAAACGTCACTGTAAGTAGATCGCAGTCTGCCACAGGGACCAGATGACTCATGACCCTGTCTCTCTCTCTCCCCATCTCTCTCCCTATCTCTGTCTCTGGCCGTCTCTTACTCATTTTTCCATGTATCTCGTCCACTCTCTCTCTCTCTCTCTCTTCTCTCTCCTCCTCTCTTCTCTCTCTCTCTCCTCTCTCCTCTCTCTCTCTCTCTCTCTCTCTCCTCTCTCTCTGTGTGTGTGTGTGTGTGTGTGTGTGTGTGTGTGTGTGTGTGTGTGTGTGTGTGTGTGTATGTGTGTGTGTGTGTGTGTGTGTGTGTGTGTGTGTGTGTGTGTGTGCAGGCGTGCATTTGTTTGTTTTTCATGTAGGCGGACAAGAATTAGACGCGCTGACAAAATTTCAGTAATGGATCGGTGGATTGTGACGTGATACTGTATTTAGTAAAATTAATCTGTCTGTCTGTCTGTTTACTTCTCACTCCCTCTGTCCTTGTCCTGTCGAAAGAGGGAATAACAACGACAAACAAAATCGGCTGCCTGTCTGATTCGCAGAGGTATCAACACTGATCTGGTGAAACTGCTTTATTTCCTTCGTGACTTTCCGTGGAAGCTTAACTTCGCACGCTCGCGCACACGTGCGCATATACAGTTATTTGATTGTGTGGGTTCAATCGTGTGCGTGTGCAAACGTATACACATATGTGCGTGCGCAAACACGAACACACGTAAACGCATGCATACATACAAACACACACACACAGCAAACACACACACGAGCACACACACACACACACACACACACACACACACACACACACACACACACACACACACACACACACACACAGACGCGCAGCGCGCGCACACACACACACACACACACACACACACATACACACACACGCACACACACACACACACACTCACACGCACGCGCACATACTTACACACACTTACGCAAGCACGCACACACACACACAACCACACACCACACACACACCACACACACACACACCACCACACACACACACACACACCACGTACGCACACACGCACGCGCACACAAACAGAGAGAGACAGAGACAGACAGACAGATAATGCACATGCACCACCCACCCCAACCACACATCGCGCACAGCGCCCCCCCCCCCCCCAAAACACCACCCCCCCCCCCCCCCCCCGTTTTTTTTTCCTTCTCTCCCTGTTTCCCCTAATCCCCCGTGGTTTTTTTGTGGGGGTTTGGGGGTTTAAATTTTTTTTTTTTTGGTTGAAAAAAACCCCAAAAAAAAACCCCCAACCCAAAAAAACCCAACCCAAAACCCATAAAACGGGGGACGAACGATGTGGGGAAACCGTCGGCTTCGGCCCCTTTTCTCACCCCTCTGCCTTGGCGTAAAAAGGAACAGAAAACAAAACCGGCCCTCGTCAAGAGAACACCAGGCTGAAACTTATCTGGCCCCTCCGGGACAATGGAGCCCCCAAAACGCCAATTTTGAGAAAAAACCCGGGCCAAGAAAATTTTTTGGGCAAACAAAACGAAGCCGAACTAAAGGGAACACCACGGGAACAAACAGTAACCCCACAAAAAAAAAAAAAAAAAAAAAAAAAAGAGGGGGGAAAAAAAAAACACAAACCAAAACCAAGAAAAAAACTTTACCAAGCCCCTCTAAAATTGGGGAAACGCATTTAAACAAACAACCACCAAACAAAACAACTACAACAAAAAACAAAAAGAAACACACGCAACAACGAAAAAAAAGACAAATTTTTAACGGGCTCAAAACACCAAAAAACCCAAATTTAAAGGCGGAATTTTAAAAACGGGGAAAACGACTCAGGGCAAGCAGACAACACAACAAAAAAACACACACACCTTTTCACAAAGGGCAAACAACGACTAAGAAACGAAACGGTAATAATCCCGGCAATTTCAGAAATACCAAGTCTGAACCTTGTCGTTATATACTTAAATGCCTGTCCCAGTTTAGCTGTAAATAAATTTAACATCAGTACGGTACAAAAGGCCTGTAATAAATAAATCTTCACTGTTATCCAATAAAATTCCATTCCTGCCACCTGCACGAAATGAGTCTATCTCTAAAGACTCTGAGAAAAATCGCCAGTCGCATTAACGCCTTGATTCAACCAAACATAACCAAATCCAAACAGATACAGTTTACAACGAACATTTGACACCCAGTATTCTTTTATCACGTTCATCTAAATCAAACAACATACGATAGGCCTTATATGGTAATCTCTCTCATGCATTCTTGTTAAATTTACCAAAACTTAACACATTTTATGCAGAGTTTATGTAAATAGGGTACCTGTTCGTTTCGCCGTATACAAGGTCATTGGGTGTCCGCAGTTACAACTCCTAAAAACTCTTGAGCCCAAACAAAATGCGAAAGGAGAGAGGAGAGAGAGAGAGAGAGAGAGAGAGAGAGAGAGAGAGAGAGAGAGAGAGAAGAGAGAGATGGGGAGAGGAGAAAGGAGACAGGGGGACAGAGAGGAGACACAGAGAGACAGGGGTGAGGTAGAGTGTGTAAGAGGAGAAAGTATTAAGGTGAGGTCTTTTTTGGGCGAAGTGAGTAGTTTTTGTTATTTATCTGTTTATTTATTTATTTATTCATTTGTATATTTATCTATTTACTTCAAGGATAGAAGACGTATCAGTAAGGAAATCCTTCCCGAATAAACAGATCAGTCGGCTAATGGACAATGCGTGACAAAATATCAAAGTAGGGATTGAGGAAGGGGTCTAAATAACTCCATTTTTTTAAGGCAATATGATGTTTACTCACAAAGTTTTTAACTGGTGCTATCATTCATTTTAGTGACTACTGTTAACTTATTTAATGAATGAATGTAGGGTGTTAGGCCGTCAGAGTGTGTATATAAAGGCGTTGTGATTTGCCTGTAATCGTCAGTCCTTGGTTTTATTGAAGAAGGGTTAATAAACCGAAAATTTTAAACTGCCACTACTTAGGTGTTGGCTTTTTTCATCTCACTCACACACACACACACACACCACACCACACACCACACACACACACACACACACACACACAACACACACACACACACACACACAACACCACACACACACACACATTCTCTTGTTCACTCGCCTCCTCTCTCTCTCTCTCTCTCTCTCTCTCTCTCTCTCTCCTCTCTCTCTCTCTCTCCTCTCTCTCACTCACACATACACACGCGGGCGCGCGCGCACACACACACGAAAGCAAGGGCGCACACACACAAAACACACACACACGCACGCACGCACGCACGCACGCACGCCCCGCGCACACACACACACACACACACACACACACACACACACACACACACACACACACACACACACACACACACACACACACACAAAATCAGCACGAAAGAAGAGTGTTCTCCCTCCCTTCCCCCACCCCCCCTCTCTCTGTCTGTCTGTCCTCTTTGCATCTGTCTGTATATCCATCTCCTTGTCTGTCTGTGTGTCTGTCTATCTGTGTGTCTGTTTCTCTCTCCTCTCTCTCTCTCTCCTCTCTCTCTCTCTCTCTCTCTCTCTCTCATTCTCCTCTCTCTCTCCAAGGAAACTACATTCAGTTGATCCTTTTTATTCTGGAAGCTTTTAGATACTCAGACTGAGCCCGTGTTGACTTACACAGCTGAAGTATGGGGTCTGGAAGATACAGGGATAATAGAAAAGGTACATACTTTTGGCAGCAACGTTTCTTGGTGTACTACTACACTCTTGAAACAAAATAATATACAGAGAAACAGAAGATATCCATTGTTCCTCCGATCAGCTGTAAACTGCGTAAATACTGGTTGCAACTAGTAAGATTACCGACTAATAGAATGTGTAGGCAAGCCTGTGATATGTTGTTGATACAATTAGAAGCAGGCAAATACAACTGGACATCAAAAGTTAGGAGCACTCTTAACAGAAAATGGTTTCGGGACAATATGGTTGTGTCTAGGTGTAGGCTCTGAGGAGGGGTTTATAGATAAATTTAAGGACAGGCTTGTTTCATGTTACAAACAAGACTGACATTCAGAAATGGAAGATAATGATAAATATGAGTGGTGTTGTTCCTTTGAAATTACGTTTGAACGGGAGAGGTGTCTGTCTTTAATAACAAATAAAAACATGAGAGACGTTCTGGCAATATTTAGATTAAGAGTGTATGGTCTAGGCGTTGCAAAACACTATCTCTGTCTATCTGTCTGTCTCTTTGTCTGTCTGTCTGTCTCCCTCCCTCCCTCATCCTCAACTATGTCTTTCTCTCTCAATGACACTACCAATTCCGTTTCCATGACTCTCTCTGTCTACCTGCATCCCTCCCTCCTCTTCCCCTTGCGTGCGTGCGTGCGTGCGTGCGTGTGTGCGTGTGCGTGTGTGTGTGTGTGTGTGTGTGTGTGTGTGTGTGTGTGTGTTGTGTGTGTGTTTGAGTGTGTGGGCACGCGTGCGAAGGTGCGTGCGTGTCTGTGTGTGTGCGCGCCTTTGTTGACAAAGGAAACAGAGATTGATAGACACAAAAACGATCATTGACTCAAATGAGAGTTCACGCAGCTGCTCAGACACAGAGGGAAGAAAGTAGATTCAATGAAGAGATATTGAAAGACAAATTACTTCAACATTTTTTTTTTCAAAAATTCGAAATTGGGTCGAAAAGCTGTTGATCTCTCGGTTAACAGTTGTTCTAGAGTTGAAAATCCAGGAAAAGGAATATCATTTAATGATTTAAATATTCAAAATTAACGTAGGTTGTTATTGTAAACGATAAAAGAAGAAGAAGAAGAAGAAGAGAAGAAGAAGAAGAATAAAAAATTATCTGCAGGCATCACAACAATACTGTCGCTGGAAACAAACCAACAACGTTCGACCTTTTACCCACGGTGTAGTGCTTAAAACCTGTCAGGAACAAGAGATTTAATCGAACCGCTGTTAAGACGCCAAGCATCGCGTCTATTGCTGTTGTTGATACATTCACTTATGTTTATGATTTGTACATTGATAAAGGCCAGTTCCCCTAACATTAATAGGTCTGCACTAAAATGATTGTTGTAAAACAAAGACGATCTTGCCAATCGCTCTGATTACAAACCTATCCCAGTACAGTCCCGTTTGTCAAAACCTCTTGAAAGACTTGATACTATATATCTATATTCTCATCTAAAATATTATGATATCATTCAAAAATCATTAAGGTTTAGGGTAAATCGCTCTTGCCATATTTCGTATATGACTTATCTATTGGTGTCTTTCAAACGCAATATATGCTGGTTTTAGAAATTGTTTGCTGATAAAGCATTTGACATTATCAACGACTCCTTTATTCTCCGTCTCATTCTTGACCTTCCTTTCTTTACTTCTCTGCCTCTTTGTCTGTCTCTACCTCTCCTTCCTCTCTCCTTCAGTCTTTTCCCCACTTCCCCTCTATCTCTCCCTGCCTGTATACTCTCTCTCTCTCTCTCTCTTTCTCTCTCTCTCTCTCTCTCTCTCTCTCTCTCTCTCTCTCTCTCTCTCTCTCTCTTTTTCTCTCTCTCTGTCTGTAATAATTTCAGCTAGTATGATGGAACAAAATATTACATCATTTGTAAGATATAGTGCCAAAAGAGAGAGAGAGAGAGAGAGAGAGAAAAGAGAGAGAGAGAGAGAGAGAGAGAGAGAGAGAGAGAGAGAACGTACGAACGAAATTTTATTTTACCAGGGCAATGAGATAAGCAATACAAATGCTTTTTTCCACCCAGCCCTGGGGCAAAAGGAAAGAATAAACAAATTAAAGATCAAATTAATGCATTTAAAGATCAAATTAATGCAAATACATATAAAAAGAACAAAGTATGACAAGATCTTGTACAGTTCAATACAAATTAACTATTGTCCACACCATTGACAAACGAACGCAATAGAAAAACGCGTGAACATAGCGAACAAGGGGAAGGAAACGGGAAAGGAAAAGGCCAAGGGGTAGGTTTGGGGTAAATGGAGAGAGAGAGAGAGAGAGAGAGAGAGAGAGAGAGTGAGAGAGAGAGAGAGAGAGAGAGAGAGAGAGCAACAAATCAATCTTCATTTTTTTTTTTACAATATACATACACTGCTGTTTTTCTGCGTTGTCCATAGGCAGATAATTGAAGAAAATGGGAGCTTTTCAGAATGTGTGTGTGTGTGTGTGTGTGTGTGTGTGTGTGTGTGTGTGTGTGTGTGTGTGTGAGAGAGAGAGAGAGAAGAGAGAGAGAGAGAGAGAGAGAGAGAGAGAGAATCATTTTCAGTGACTCTTTCTTTT
>CM031605.1:65684650-65694650 GCA_018398815.1 Conus ventricosus | reverse complement strand
ATCTCTCCATGCTTTATCACAGAATGTACCCAATTTGTACAGGTCATCTGTTGACATGTCTTCACGCTGTATCACGAAGTGTGCCCACATTGTTCAGGACATCTGCTGACATGTCTCCACGTTGTATCACGAAGTGTGCCCACATTTCTACAGGTCATCTGTTGACATGTCTCCACGCTTTATCACGAAGTGTGCCCACATTTCTACAGGACATCTGCTGATATATCTGCACGCTTTATCACGAAGTGTACCCACATTTCTACAGGTCATCTGTTGACATGTCTCCACGCTGTATCAGAATGTGTGTTCAGATGGTTGCAATTCATCTGTTGATACATCTTCACGCTAAATCACAGAAGTGTAGCCAAACGGCTGCAGTTCCTCTGTTGAGATACTCCACGCCACGCCACAAAGTATTCACACTGCTTCTGTTCATTTATTGACATGTCGTCTTGTCATAGCATTTTAGAACTACTTCAGTTGATCCGTGGACAGGTTTTCAGACTATGTAACAATTCAAACTATCTGAGGTCAGTGGAGATCCGGTCGTTTCATGTCGTCTTGTCATAGCGTTTTAGAACTACTTCAGTTGATCTGTGGACAGGTTTTCAGACTATGTAACAATTCAAACTATCTGAGGTCAGTGGAGATCCGGTCGTTTCATGTCGTCTTGTCATAGCGTTTTAGAACTACTTCAGTTGATCTGTGGACAGGTTTTCAGACTATGTAACAATTCAAACTATGGAGATCCGGTCGTTTTGCTGTGTGGCACAGATGATGAAAACAATTTAAGTTCACTTTGAACAGGTCTTCTGGTAATTTCACAAAGTGTATTCAAACTGTTTTGTGTTCATTGTTGGCCAGGTTTCTTTCTATACTGTATAGTGTAGTTTACTGCATTGGTGGACATTCCTTGTCATTATCTAAAGAAGTTTATTCAAACTTTTTCAATGTATCTGTGAAAATGTCGTCTTGCTTATAATTATTACGAAGTGTATTCAAACAACTTCGGTCTATTGCCGGACATCATTTCAAACGATTGGTGAAACTGCTGCCTGGCTATATCACATCACTAAGTATACACAAACTGCTTCATTTCATTCGTGGACACGTCTTCTCGATACATCACGAAGTGTATTCCTGTTATTTCTGTCAATACGTCGATGGTCACTCTCTTATATCACAACGTGTATTAAGCACGTCTTGGCACTTGAGATAGCCGGACGGCCTGTTGTGAAAACACAATGATGGGGGATGGGTGGGAAGAGCGGCGGTGTAAAGCACAAACTGATGATTTTGATCGCTGATCCAAGAGAACGTCGGTCATGCGCATGTGAAGAGCCTGTTTCCTGCACTGTGCAACTGGCTGGTTCTCAATGGCCTAATTGGCCACACTGCCCTAACGGGGAGAACTCGTTTTAATAGGGAACCGAGAGGGTGAGATGACGTCATAAAAGCAAAAGACAGCGGAGCGGTCTGTGCTTCTCGACACTCCCCCCCCCCCCCCCCCCCCCCCCCCCCCCCCCCCCCCCCCCCGCTTTCCCGTTAAGGTGTGGCAGGCCCTATAAGACCAAGACAAATGACCGACACAGCACGAGAAGTTCACTTGGACTGTTCGTACAGTTGGCTGATCCAATCAGACATCGGCAGGTGTCTTCTTCGGCAAAAACTTTACTGTGCAGATGCATGCCATGTGAACAGAAACATCATGATATACTGACGCATCCTCGAACAATCCATCCATCCAAGCACACACACACACACATACACACAAGCATGCACGCACAAGGACATACGCCCCGCCAGCACACACACACACACACACACACACACACACACACACACACACACACACACACACACACACACACGCACAGATACACACTAATGTTTAAATTAATTCTGAGATTTCCGAAGATTTATGGAATATTATTGATAACGGATAGCATCTTCAGTCACCACAACTTCCGTTTTAAAGTCAAACTATTTTCAACCTGATATGGTCGACTAATCTCTCTCTCTCTCTCTCTCTCTCTCTCTCTCTCTCTCTCTCTCTCTCTCTCTCCATGTATGTATGCATGTATGTATGCATGTATGCGTGTATGTATGCATGTATGTAACTATCCATCTCTCTCTCTCTCTCTCTCTCTCTCTCTCTCTCTCTCTCTCTCTCTCTCTCTCTCTCTCTCTCTGTCAGTGTGTGTGTGTGTGTGTGTGTGTGTGTGTGTGTGTGTGTGTGTGTGTGTGTGTGTAATGTACACACACACACACACACACACACACACACACACACACACACACACACAACACACACACACAGAAGAGAGAGAGAGAGAGAGAGAGAAGAGAGAGGAGGAGAGAAAGAGAGAGGAGAGAGAGAATCTCTATTGTCTCAAACTTTCGCTCTTCTACTGCTTCCCCAAGAGTACTGTTTCTTAATGAACTGTTTGAACACTCGGAACCAGATTCATCAACACTGTTAACCTTTGTGGCGCACCTGAAAGGATTCACTCATACTGCCAAGAATAGCTGACCATTCACTGCACAGAGAGAGAGAGAGAGAGAGAGAGAGAGAGAGAGGAGAGAGAGAGAGAGAGGAGAGAGAGAGAGAGAGAGAAGTCACTGTGTACTACGTCAATTGACAAACAAGTGTTTTTTACATCCAGCGTCACGATCTAGGTTTAACCACCTGAAAATAACGTGCGTGCAGACTGCGAAAGGAACTAAAGTAAATTTGAAGACAAAGAGATTGACGGCAGAGAGTGATGCAGACAGCGCGAGCGCGCGCGCGTGTGTGTGTGTATGTGTGTGCGTGCGTGCGTGCGTGTGTGGTGTGTGTGTGTGTGTGTGTGTGTGTGTGTGTGTGTGTGTGTGTGTGTGTGTGTGTGTGTGTGTGTGTGTGAGAGAGAGAGGAGAGAGAGAGAGAGAGAGAGAGAGAGAGGAGAGAGAGAGAGAGAGAGATTATTAATATTCAAGGATGAAGACTGCAGGCCGTGGCCTAGGCTTTCAATTTGTCATTTGTCATGCACACATCATCTCAATACATATAATTCATAATGACAAATCAGCATAGCCACACTGTCATCCATTTCTAATAGCGACAAGCAGACTATTCATAAATCTAATAACGACATGTTATATAGTCAAACAGAAGGAAGAAACCCAAATTAAGAGAGAGAGAGAGAGAGAGAGAGAGAGAGAAGAGAGAGAGAGAGAGAGTATGAGTGGGAGTGGGAGTGGGTAAATAGGAGAGTGGGACTGTGGATGAGCCATCGACTGGAGTAGGTGTTCAGACAGTGTGTTTAAATTATGGCAACAGAAGAATTTGCCGAAGGCGGTTTATGATTTTAATATCACACACACACACACACACCCACACACACACAACAACACACACATCCTCCCCCTGTCTCGCTCTATTTATTTATCTATACATCTGTATCTATCTATCTATCTATCTATCTATCTATCTATACGCGTGCATGCCGGCTGCAGGCTCCAGAAAGGAGAAACAGACGCCCTCTACTTGTACCATCCGGTATCACGCTGTCAGAAACGAGGAGAGCTGGGAGGCTGTATAATGTGTACCACTCATCTGTTAGACCAGACCAAATCATTCATCAGCAACACAGCATCTGAAACATCACAGACCACGTCACATACGAGTCACGCCAATGGATCCTTTTTTCCCCCGTCGAACTCCTTACAGAGCAGAGACAGAAAATATAATTTGAAGACACATTCCATCGGCCTCGTTCAAACATAAATACAAATAAAAGCACCATGGTGACAGAGTGTTTTAACCAAAGTAACCACTCTCTGGCAGACCGTGGATGCATAACCAATAAGGAAATGTATCACACAGACATTATACAAAGCAGGCTGAAGAGAGAAAACTGCTGGATTCAAAAATGGAAACTCTTCACTCCAGTGGGACTCGGCACTCCGTAGGTTCATCTGCTCACGGTCAGAACTCAGAGAGCGGGCAAACTGAGCTGTTGTGTGGACTGATGAAGTCCTCAGAGAGTGCAGTGGGCAAACTGAGCTGTTGTGTGGACTGATGAAGTCCTCAGAGAGTGGGCAAACTGAGCTGTTGTGTAGACTGATGAAGTCCTCAGAGAGTGGGCAAACTGAGCTGTTGTGTGGACTGATGAAGTCCTCAGAGAGTGGGCAAACTGAGCTGTTGTGTAGACTGATGAAGTCCTCAGGGAGTGCAGTGGGCAAACTGAGCTGTTGTGTGGACTGATGAAGTCCTCAGAGAGTGGGCAAACTGAGCTGTTGTGTGGACTGATGAAGTCCTCAGGGAGTGGGGAATCTGAGCTGTTGTGTGGACTGATGAAGTCCGCGTCTCTTCCTTTGAACTGTCAGATCTCTGTAGATTTGAAGGGTTATAAATACGAACGGACTTCCTTTTTTTGCCCTTCCATTCCGCGGTGGGTTATTTGTGTGTGTGTGTGTGTGTGTGTGTGTGTGTGTGTGTGTGTGTGTGTGTGTGTGTGTGTGAGTGTGTGTGTGCGCGCGCGCGCGCGCGTCCGGTTTTACTTCCTGTATTTTCTCATTCTTCCGAGTTGTGCGAAAAGACCCGAATGTTAAGTCAGCTGTAGATACTGACGTTACAGACAATCTCGTATGAATTGTCGAAAATCTACCAAAATGTTGCCGTGATATCATAGAACAGACAAAAAGAACACTGTTTTGATCTTGTCTTTTTTTTTGTCGTCCATTCTCCTTATCTTTACTGTATAATCTTTTTTGCTAAGATGGGGGCCTCCATTCTCCTGTTTCTCTCCCCCAAAAAACACACACACACACACACACACACACACACACACACACACACACACACACACACACACACACCACACACACCCCACACACACAACACACAACCTCTCCTCTTTCTTTCTCCATTGACTTTCACGCATCATGCAGATCTGTGGGTTCCGTTACTAGTCGTGGGTTATCTGCCCCTTCCCTCATGTTGACTTTCTGATCTTTTCCCCTCCAGTCGTTCTTCCGCCTCCAAGCACACCATCCCACTGCACCCTTCACCATTAGTGACAGGTGCCAAGTGTGTGTGTGTGTGTGTGTGTGTGTGTGTGTGTGTTTTGTGTTGTGTGTGTGTGTGTGGGGGTTTTTTAAATGTGGGGGTGGGGTGTGTTTTGTGTGTGTGTGTGTGGGTGTGTGTGTGTTTGTGTGTTCGTTTTTTAAAATTTTTTGATGTCTATCCATTTTAAACAGTAAATTTAAACCCAAAAACAAGAAAAAACGAACAGGCATCAAACAAATAAAGACAAAACAGAAAAAAAAAAATGAAAAAGGGGGCCGGTGTGTTTGTGGTGGTTGTGTGTGTTTTTGGGGTGGGGGGTGGGGTGTGTTTTTGGTGGGGTGGGGGTGGGGTGTGGGGGTTTTGTTTGTTGTTTTTTGTGTGTGTGTTGGGGTTTGTGTGGGGTGTGTTTTTTGTGTGGTGTGGGGGTTTGGTGTGGGGCGCGCCGCGAAAGGGGGAAGGGGGGGGCCATAAATGGGGTGTATTTTTTTTAAAAGTTTTCATTAAAAGTGTATGGGTGTGGGGTTTGGTGGTAAAAACTAATTTTGCATTTTTTGCCCTTTAAAATTAATGAGTTTACCAATAAAGTACCTTCCTTTAACCCCCTTTTAACTCCCCGGCTTTAAAAGGGTTAAACTGCTTTAGCCTTGTTCATATTTAAACATTTTTAAAGAACAAAACTTTTTTAAAACCATTGAAAATTTTAAATTAAAACAAAAAACCCCGAGAAAAAAAAGTAAATGCCCCAATTTGGGACTTTTTTAACAATTCCCTAACAACTTCTAAAAGCCTTCACTTCGTTCCCAAAACACCCCAAAATTTTCGCCGATTGATGGGTTCAAACTTAAATAACTAAGTAGGAAAAAATTTTTTTTAAGTATTTCGGCAAAGGAAGATGACATGGAATAGGGAAATTTATTTTGGCCACAAATAAAAGGGGTTAAAACTTTTTAAAAATTATTTTTTTTTTGGGTTATGCAAAAGTCTGAGTCTAAAGATCAGACTTTTTAAAAAGTCGTTCCGGGGGGAGATTTTTCCCTTTTTTTATATTTTACAAGCTTCTTAAAAAATTTTTTCCCTTTTTGGCCCCTTCATTATGTTTGGACACCTTTTTGTTTTTTCCTATCCCCCGGTTTCCCATGCCCCCCTTTTCCTAAAAGGCTAAATTTTCTGCAAGGAAAAAGGGAAATATTTTTTTTTGTAAAGCTTTTTTCCCTTGCTCCCACCATTTTGGCTAACCGATCAACCCTTTCATTTGTTTGTCCAAAAACCCCCCAATGTGATAAATTTCCAACAAAATCAATAGAAAACCACGTAAAAAACAAAACATGAATTAAAAAGGGTATATCTCAGATACATTTCCCTTTTCACTTTTGGGATAATATTTTTTAAAGTTTGGGAAGACAGATTTTAATCGAAAACAAAAAAATTATTTGAAATATCGAATAGGGGAAATTTGGGAAATATTTTCGTGCCAAACAATGGCAATACTTTTGCTGGGGAAACAGAAAAATTTTTTCCCCCAAGTTTTCCCCTTTTCTTTTTTTTAATGATGGAATAATAAAATGCGCCCCGGTTAATTTTGATTTCAATTTTGAGAACCGTCTGTTATTTTTTAAGATGGTTTATATAATTTTCGTTTATATGTCCTTTGACATGGGTTTGGCAGCGGGGGGCCCATTTTTTTCCCTTAAATCGAATAAATTAAATACGAAATTAGCCTTACAAGCTCCCTTTGAGGAATTTTATGTAACCCCTTTAAAAGGAGCTCCCTTTTTGGGGGGTTTTCCAACACCAGCATTTGTAAAAAATTTGGGGACGTATAGGACCTATGTTTTTTCCCGAATAAAAAACCTCTGTGTCGTTTTTTGGGAAAGTGTATTTCGTTTTTTTTAAACCCATTTCGGGTTGAAAATTTGTTTTTTTGGGGGCTTAAAATGACCCCTTAATATTATTTTGCTAAAACAAATTTCATATTGTCGGAAAAAAAGGCCCAAAATTTCCCTATTTCTGTGTGGGTTTTTTAGTTTGAGGCATGGACAGGGGACACCGGAGTTTTATTTTTAACTTTGCTTTTTCAATGGTGCATCTTTTTTATCAAATATTTTTGGAAAGCTAAAAAAAATTATTTCCCGGCTTTTAATTTTAAAATTTTGATCTCCCCAAGCGCATTTTGCAAAAATGAATAAAAACCTTACTATTTTTTTTCCCCCACGACTGTCGACTTATCATTTTTAAAAAGTTTAAATCCTTTTTCTGGCTTTTGTCAAAATATTTTCCAAATGGTTTTCCAAATTTCAATTTAGAAGTCAGGTTTAAACCCCAAAGAAATTTAACAACTTCTTAAAATTAAAGGGGCCCTTTCCCTTTTATTTGAAAAAGGGGGTTTGGAATTTGGAATCAACCCAAGTTGAAGAAAACCATTTTTGGGGTTTTTTCTTTGGAAAGGGTTAGCCCTTTTCAATCATGTTTTTTGCGATTTGGCCCTAGTTCTTTTGAAAACCCTTTTTTTAATATAGTTAATTGATCAAATTTGGGGTGAAAAGCTTTTTTAGATTTAACTTTCATCCATATGCAAATTTCATGGGCAATTGGGCTTTTTTCGACATTTTTTGGAACCATTTTTGGGAAAAATCATGCATAAAAAATTTTGAAAAGGTTTGGGGGCTTTTAACTTCCTTGGGGGATTCCCTTCTGTGTAGGGGCCCTTTGATTAGAGTAGGAAATTCCCCAACCTTAGTCTTTTTTGTTTTTTCACTTAAAAAGCCTTTTTTTTATCCCTTAAAACCCTAAATAAATTGGATCTTAGTTTGTTTGGAATTTTTGAATGCCAAATTTGGGGCATTTTCCTTTTTCAATGTCAAAAAAAAGGGGAAAGTACGTTTTTCCTACGTGGAAAAACCGGATTTTTTAACCCTTTTTGGGGTAAATTTTTATTTAAATGACAACCTTTTCAAAAAACCCGCCTGTTGTTTTGGGTTTTTTTATATCTTTTTTTTCCCACATAAATGTTCAAGCCTTTTTAGAATTATTTTTTCCATAAGTTTTCCCACAGTGATGAAAGAGGACAGGCCCGTAATTATTTTAAATCTGTTTTTTGGGTTTTTCCCTTTGGGGGAAATGGGGGGGTTTAAATAGATTTTTTCCCATAAGAGGGGCGAATCCCTTAAAAACCAACTTTTTTTTTTTTTTTAAAAAAAATTGGAACTTAGAAAAATTTTTTTATTTTAAAAGGGGTAAATGCTTTATCATTTCTTGGGAAAATTGCTTTTGGTCCCCATTTTTTTTCTTTGACCCAAAGGGTTTAAAATTGAATTTTTTTGTTCCTAAAAAATTTATGGGGAGCTTTTGTATAGTGATTGTTTTTGGGACTTTTTTAAATTGTTTTCCCGTTTTCTTTCCTTTTTTTCTCTAACTTTTTTTGTTCTTTTTAAGGGGCCTTCGAAGTTACTTTTTTGGCAAATCATCTGCAAATGCTTCAGCCTTTTAAAAAATTGGGAAAGGGGAAATTCTTTTTTTTCCCAAATTTTAAGGGGTACCCCGGGTGAATTTTTCCATTTTTCATTTCTTTTAATTTTTTTTTCCCAAATTTTCTGGAATCTTTATGATTTGGGAAACCCCATTTTCCCAGAAAAATTTACCAAAAATTCTTCCTTTGCTTTTTCATTTTAATCTTTTTACTGTGATTTTTTCTTTGTTTTTTTTAGCAATCTTTTTGGATCTGTTTAATTTTTTTTGATACTTTTTTTACCTCCCTTTTTTGGTTTCTTGTTCTTACAGGAAAAAATTCCCCCAAAAAATTTCCGTATATTTTTTGTTTTTTCAGGGGTTACAATTTTGGGATTTTAAATTCAGCTTTCCGCAAAAAAAGTATCAACAAATTTTTGTAGCTGGGATCAACATCAAACCATCATCTCCTCGCAAATTTCAATTTTAAAACATGTTTTTTAAATCCCATTTTTAATCACTTTTGTTCGTTAAAAAATTTTGGGGTTTGATCTTTAGTGAGTTTAGAAATTGTTTGGTTTTAAATTTGATGGAAAAAAATATTGGTAAAAAGATCACTGCCTAGGGGTCTTTAAATTGGGTCCCATTCACAACTTGGAGCCCATTGCAGCCCCCAAAAGGGGAGTTAGGTTTTTATCGCCGAAAACCCGATGTATGGGAAAAACTGGGATTCGAGTGACACTACCATAAATTTGTTACAGGGGTGAAAGTTTTTACTACATTTTCAAGGAAACCCGTTAAAGCGTTATGTTTTTCCCCTATAAACCCAAAAGGGGGGGGGTTTTTGAAAATTTAAATCACCCGCAAAATTTGCCACTTATCCTTTTTTGGGCTTTTTAAAGTACGAATCCACTCCCGTGTTTTTTTATTTCAGGACCTTTTGGCAAATAAACCCCACAATAGTTCCGTATCAATATCCTGGAAAATTTTCTTTTTTGCACAAGCATTTATGTTTTTTTTGTGTTTGAAAAAGGGGTATTTTTCGAGGTATTCTACTTTTGTCGAAAGTACAATGCGGTACCAACCCTTCCCCTTTATCATTGAATTTTGGGATATTGGTGGTAGCAAAAAATTTTTAATTTTTTTGGGAAACTTTTTTTTCATGTACTTAAGAGATTGAGTACAAAAGTTGGGAGATTGATCTGAGAGAGTTTAATCGCTCCTGGGAAAATTTGTTATATTGATCGCAAATTCCCCTTTTTAGTAATTTTTCCTTTTTTTGGGCTTGTCATGTTCTTTATAATTGAAACTATATCACCAGAATTTTTAAAAAAAAAAAGAAAAAAGAAAATAAAACACTAAATATTTCAAAAAAATTTCAACAAGGGTAAATTTGGGGGAAAAAAAAAAGAAAAAAAAAAAAAAAGGGGAAATATTTCAGGGGTTGTGAAGAAAGGGAAAAAAAAATTGAATTTTCAATCTCAAAAAATCAAAAAAGTTTTTGAT
>CM031605.1:65674650-65677150 GCA_018398815.1 Conus ventricosus | reverse complement strand
GTGTAAACCAGAGTCAGACACGACAGGATCAGCATGTCGCTCATTTTCCTGTTGTTCTCCTTTGTCGCAGTGCTTGCCGCTCATCGCGCAGGTCACTAATCACTTCCGGGCGTGAAGATGACCCAGCTAGTGGGCCTGACCTGTCAGATAACCAGGTTGTCAGCTTCTTCTTGGCCTCTGTTCAGCGGGGCCTGGCTACCTAGATTGATCTTGTTGTCAAATCCTGTGTGTGTGTTGTAAACTTAAAAATTTGATACTATCAGTGTGAAAATGTGGTGAACAGACAGTATACCCGTAAACAGAGAGCAGACACAGAGCAAACAACACCAACTGGAAGTAGGGAATGCCCTCAACGTGCGCGCATGGAAAGGCGATAACACTGACGTTGCATCCTGTACAGTTTTGGCTGATGCATAGATCAGGCTGCAGCTCAGTCTCTACTATGACCCCCCCCCCCACACACACACACACACCACATCCAGTTCCTCCCTCTCCATCTGCCACAATTTTCTTCTTTTCAATATCGCATGTAGTTTTATTCTTAAAATGAAGAGCACCTAAGAGGTCGAAACGCGTCGTGTTTTGTCTTGTAATTCGTTTGTCCATGTTGCCTAGCAGAGTTATTTCAAAGATCTTTTAAAATGCGTTTAGATCTCCGCTTGCATCGCCTCACTTTGCGACTAACTTTGATTCATACTGATTGCTACCCTTCGTTGGTCTGTATTTCGCTTTACGGTATCTATTTCAGGTGCGCACTTGCGACGGTTGTACGCTACTTTTGATCCTTATTTGACAAGAAACTGATTGCTCGTTCTTTCATTTTCGTTGTCCTGAGTGTGTTTTCTCTTGCATGAAGAAGACCTAAGAGGTCGAAACGCGCCGTGTTATGTCATGTAATTCGTTCGACCATGTTATCTGGCAGAGTGATTTTAAATACCTTTAAGTTAAAAAGAAAAGATGAAATAATTCACTCCTCCATTGTTTAGTTTTGAAACTGCATTATGGCTCCATGGGTTAGCAGGTGTAGTGTACATGGGACTGGTCCACACTCGTGACGCTTCCACCTCGGTGACACTGAAGGTGAATCCACGTGCATGACATCTGACACCAACACTGTACACCAGACTCCATGAACACCTTGTCTACGGATGTTCCATCGCATGTGCTTTTGGAGTTTTAATCCCCCCCCCCCCTCCCCCCCAAAAAAATCAATTGGTTTAACATTTTTGTGGAGAAAAGATCTAGTTTTAAAGTCGTTTCATACGTTTGAAAAAGCCCCCCCCCCCTCCTCCCGTCCTCTTTTTTACCATTGTTTTTACAAAAATGCGTAGAAACGATTATGACGATGTGACAGCCCTGGTAATGGCCTTCTGCGGTCGGCAAGGCTGTAAACAACAGAACTTAAACGGTGGAACTAAGAGTAGAGAAAAATTAACTGACACTGACGGGACAGGCAGACAGCTGATTCTGAGTCGGATCATACCGTCACCCAATCAACTCAAAACACACAGCAGATTCTGAATCGTGCCCAATCAACTCAACACACGCAGCAGATTCTGAATCGTGCCATACCCTCACCCAATCAACTCAACACACACAGCAGATTCTGAATCCGAGTCATACCCTCACCCAATCAACTCAACACACACAGAAGATTCTGAATCGAGTCATAAACCCTCACCCAATCAACTCAACACACACAGAAGATTCTGAATCGAGTCATACCCTCACCCAATCAACTCAACACACACAGCAGATTCTGAATCGAGTCATAAACCCCCACCCAATCAACTCAACACACACAGAAGATTCTGAATCGAGTCATACCCTCACCCAATCAACTCAACACACACAGCAGATTTCTGAATCGAGTCATACCCTCACCCAATCAACTTAACACACACAGCAGATTATGAATCGAGTCATACCCTCACCCAATCAACTCAACAAACACAGCAGATTCTGAATCGAGTCATACCCTCACCCAATCAACTCAACACACACAGCAGTTCCGAATCGTGCCATACCCTCACCCAATCAACTCAACACACACACAGCGAATTTCCGTTGTTTATTGTCCGCTTCAAAAGACATGGCCGTCATCGTCTTCTACGAGTTACTTTGCTGTCTGTGGCTAGTAGGGGCAACGACAAGGGCCGCTAGCTGACTGAGTGAGGATAGGGGACAGGGTACTTATGCCTGCGCACTGTACAGGGAATTGAACGCTAGTGTTCATCGCTGACGGAGAAATTAAAACAGATATGTTCGTGTGTGTGTGTGTGTGTGGTGTGTGTGGTGTGTGCGTGTGCGTGCGTGCGTGCGTGCGTGCGTGCGTGTACACAAAACTTATAATCTAAATGTCCATTCTGGGAGGGGGAAACTTAAAAGGGGGCTAAATTTTTTTTTGGTTTTTTTTTTTTTTATGGGAATTTTTTAATTTTTTTAATGTAGTTCTTCAAAGGGGGAAAAATTAAAAACAATACCGAAGGGAAAAATTCTA
>CM031605.1:65660514-65673650 GCA_018398815.1 Conus ventricosus | reverse complement strand
ACACACACACCCCACCACCACACACAACACACACACACACACACACACACACACACACACACACACACACACACACACACCACGCACGCAACCACGCACACACACACACACACACACACACACCTCTCTCTCTCTCTCTACGCACGTATACACACACACACACACACACACACACACACACACACACACACACACACACACACACACACACACACACACACACGCGCGCGCGCGCCGCGCGCTCTCTCTTTCTCTTTCTCTTTATCTGTCTTTCTCTCTCTCTCTCTCTCTCACACACACACACACACACACACACACACACACACACACACACACACACACAACACACACACACACACACCACACACACACACACACACACACAACACACACACACAGCCAACCAAACAAAAAATGCAGAGCAGAACAAAACAAAATGTAATAACAACAGACACAACAAACGCGTTGTTCACTAGTGTAGATGTAGCTTGTGCGTGCTGCTGATCGGGATTTCGAATGCACCACATAGATCATACTGACAGGGAGACATTTATTTGAATGGCAATCTGCCTTCCAAGATATGCCTTCGTTTCCCAATGGCTCCAAGTGTGTGTGTGTGGTGTGTGTGTGTGTGTGTGTGTGTGTGTGTGGTGTGTGTGGTGTAGTGAGTGAGTTGTGTGTGCGTGAGTGCGTGTGAGTGTGAGTGTGCTGCGTGGGCACGAGCACGAGCGTGGACAGGATGACATATTTCAGGTATTTTTAGAGTGGTGATATCATCACATTATGTTCCGTAGTTTGTGTCCTGTCGTATGTCTGAAGATGTATTCTTGCACTGTTCCCTTCTGAATTCACATTGACTGTTTACACACGCACACGTAAGCCCCGCGCGCGTCGTACACAATGTCCAGTGGGAACGGAATGCTATGTAAACCAGAGATCTAGACATGTCGAGCGTGAGCGCAATTTGGTGTAAACCAGAGTCAGACACGACAGGATCAGCATGTCGCTCATTTTCCTGTTGTTCTCCTTTGTCGCAGTGCTTGCCGCTCATTCGCGCAGGTCACTAATCACTTCCGGGCGTGAAGATGACCCAGCTAGTGGGCCTGACCTGTCAGATAACCAGGTGTGTCAGCTTCTTCTTGGCCTCTGTTCAGCGGGGCCTGGCTACCTAGATTGATCTTGTTGTCAAATCCTGTGTGTGTGTTGTAAACTTAAAAATTTGATACTATCAGTGTGAAAATGTGGGGAACAGACAGTATACCCGTAAACAGAGAGCAGACACAGAGCAAACAACACCAACTGGAAGTAGGGAATGCCCTCAACGTGCGCGCATGGAAAGGCGATAACACTGACGTTGCATCCTGTACAGTTTTGGGGCTGATGCATAGATCAGGCTGCAGCTCAGTCTCTACTATGACCCCCCCCCCCCACACACACACACACACACCACATCCATTCCTCCCTCTCCATCTGCCACAATTTTCTTCTTTTCAATATCGCATGTAGTTTTATTCTTAAAATGAAGAGCACCTAAGAGTCGAAACGCGTCGTGTTTTAGTCTTGTAATTCGTTTGTCCATGTTGCCTAGCAAGTTATTTCAAAGATCTTTTAAAATGCGTTTAGATCTCCGCTTGCAGTCGCCTCACTTTGCGACTAACTTTGATTCATACTGATTGCTACCCTTCGTTGGTCTGTATTTCGCTTTAAACGGTATCTATTTCAGGTGCCACTTGCGACGGTTGTACGCTACTTTTGATCCTTATTTGACAAGACAACTGATTGCTCGTTCTTCATTTTCGTTGTCCTGAGTGTTGTTTCTCTTGCATGAAGAAGACCTAAGAGGTCGAAACGCGCCGTGTTATGTCATGTAATTCGTTCGACCATGTTATCTGGCAGAGTGATTTAAATACCTTTAAGTTAAAAAGAAAAGATGAAATAATTCACTCCTCCATTGTTTAGTTTTGAAACTGCATTATGGCTCCATGGGTTAGCAGTGTAGTGTACATGGGACTGGTCCACACTCGTGACGCTTCCACCTCGGTGACACTGAAGGTGAATCCACGTGCATGACATCTGACACCAACACTGTACACCAGACTCCATGAACACCTTGTCTACGGATGTTCCATCGCATGTGCTTTTGGAGTTTTAATCCCCCCCCCCCCTCCCCCCCAAAAAAATCAATTGTTTAACATTTTTGTGGAGAAAAGATCTAGTTTTAAGTCGTTTTCATACGTTTGAAAAAGCCCCCCCCCCTCCTCCCCGTCCTCTTTTTTACCATTGTTTTTTACAAAAATGCGTAGAAACGATTATGACGATGTGACAGCCCTGGTATGGCCTTCTGCGGTCGCAAGGCTGTAAACAACAGAACTTAAACGGTGGAACTAAGAGTAGAGAAAAATTACTGACACTGACGGGGACAGGCAGACAGCTGATTCTGAGTCGGATCATACCGTCACCCAATCAACTCAACACACACAGCAATTCTGAATCGTGCCCAATCAACTCAACACACGCAGCAGATTCTGAATCGTGCCATACCCTCACCCAATCAACTCAACACACACAGCAGATTCTGAATCGAGTCATACCCTCACCCAATCAACTCACACACACAGAAGATTCTGAATCGAGTCATACCCTCACCCAATCAACTCAACACACACAGAAGATTCTGAATCGAGTCATACCCTCACCCAATCAACTCAACACACACAGCAGATTCTGAATCGAGTCATACCCTCACCCAATCAACTCAACACACACAGAAGATTCTGAATCGAGTCATACCCTCACCCAATCAACTCAACACACACAGCAGATTCTGAATCGAGTCATACCCTCACCCAATCAATTTCAACACACACAGCAGATTGAAATCGAGTCATACCCTCACCCAATCAACTCAACAAACACAGCAGATTCTGAATCGAGTCATACCCTCACCCAATCAACTCAACACACACAGCAGATTCCGAATCGTGCCATACCCTCACCCAATCAACTCAACACACACACAGCGAAGTTTCCGTTGTTTATTGTCCGCTTCAAAAGACATGGCCGTCATCGTCTTCTACGAGTTACTTTGCTGCCCTGTGGCTAGTAGGGGGCAACGACAAGGGCCGCTAGCTGACTGAGTGAGGATAGGGGACAGGGGTACTCTATGCCTGCGCACTGTATCAGGGGAATTGAACGCTAGTGTTCATCGCTGACGGAGAACATTAAAACAGAATATGTTCGTGTGTGTGTGTTTTGTGTGTGTGTGTGTGTGTGTGTGCGTGTGCGTGCGTGCGTGCGTGCGTGCGTGCGTGTTACACAAACTTATACATCCAACTGTCCATTTAAATGGGGGGGGAAGATGTTTTAAAGAACAGGGAACAATAATTTTTGTGTGATTTTTTTTTTCATCATGATACGTGTTCTTACAATTGAACACTAATTGTTATGTCTACTTCAGAGGGAGGAAGAGGTTCAAAGTCAATACCTGAACTGAAGAAATATTCTAGAGACTGGAATTTTTTGTCTGGTGACATGTGTCTGTCAACTGTGTCAACTTCCTTCTTAAGAAACTTCAATACTGACAGTTATGGGTTACTTAGAGCTATCTATCTCGAAGGAGATCAGGGCACTTGCGACTAAAGGCTGCAAAACATTTAACACTGAAACAACAAAAATGTCAGTGCAAGGGGATACATGGCGCTCTTTAAACTTATAGGAGATCAGAGCGCTTACAAAGGAGCAAAACATTAAACAGTTTAACACATCACCCCCCCCCACAAAAAAAAAAAAAAAATGCGCGCGGGTTTAGATGGTAACACACACACACACACACCACACACACACACACACACACACTTCAGGTGTGCAGTTACACACATCAAAACCCCTCTGAATTATTTACATGGGGTCATGAAAATATGATATGAGTCGGTCGTATTTATTTCACCTTTACGTTTTGGCACTCAAGGCTGTACCTACAGTCCCCGTGGGAATGGCGGGCGCTGTCCCAGTATGAGTAGCTCCCCCGCCTTCTGCCCTTCCGCTTTATCTTTCAGTAACAGTCGTTCGCTATTACCCCCTCCCCCCCCCCCTCCCCTTTGGGGACCATCCTCATGTCTTCTGCTCTTCCCCTTTTGTCTTTCAGCACAGTCGTTCGCTGTTTATCTCCCTTCGGGACCATCCTCATGGCTTCTGCTCTTCTCTTTGTCTGTCAGTACAGATGTTTACCTCCCTTTTGGGACCATCCTCATGTCTTCTGCTCTTCCTCTTTGTCTTTCAGTACAGTCGTTCGCTGTTTATCTCCCTTTGGGGCCATTCTCATGTATTTGTTCTGGGTCCTCTTTACACTTTTTTTGGGGATTAAAAATATAAAACGATCATAGTTTATGATAAGCCGGCTTTTTTTTCTTTTTGTTTTTATTTATTTTTTTATGTATTTATTTATCATTTATTTTCATTTATCTTTTTTTTTTTGGGGGGGGGGGTGGGGGGTGGGGGGTGAAATGTGGTGACTAGGTCGTGAAAAGCAAACCCATCGTCCGGGACGGACACTAGCGGTCCGCTGTGCAACGTGTCTTTGCATATACGGTATTTTAAGCTTATTTTGCTCGTTTGTTTGTTTTTTTATTTAAATATTTTTCTCTAAAATATTTTGGCGTTTTTCTTACTTTGGGAATGGAAAATTAATTTGAAGTGTAATGGCTGGTGGTCTCGGCAGGGCCTGGTCTTATCCGCTTTGAGGATGTCAGTAGTTCAGCCACCATGTCATGATGTGTTTTCGTTGTTTGTTTCTTTCTCAGGATGGGACATTTTCCCCTGTGAGCTAGAATGTTAGCTTCCATGATAAAACTATACACAAAATATAATTTGTATCTGAGTAAGCGTAAAGCTTAAAGTCCCATCGCTTTACAGCTGTAGAGTCGGTAAGCGAGTGGTGGTTCACAGACCCCATTCGTCTCCTTCCACCACCTGAATCCTCTCTGATCTGAATCAGGTACCCATTCATTGATGGATAGACAGAGACGATTGTACCCATTCATTGATGGATAGACAGAGACGATTTTACCCATTCATTGATGAAAAGAAGAGAGACGATTGTACCCATTCATTGATGGATAGACAGAGACGATCCTCAAGCCTGAAAGTCCCACCCCGCGAGAGCTTCGAACCCATGACCTGCGGCTTCGCCAGTTAACACTGGACCACGGGCCCTGCTTTTATACTTCAAACCCGTTTCTAACTTGTTGGCCGTCTTGATGTGGTGGTCAGGGTCGACCAGGCTACGGCACATAGTATTCACTTGACTTGTGTGTTGCCAGCGCGTTGGAATATTGCATGGTTCGGAGTTCTTCCAAGTCTTGCCTATCAGCCTCTCTTCTCAACTCTTTCCGTATTGATTTAGTCACGGATTTAGTCGTTTAGCTGGAACCCCTGCGTGACCGCAGTGACCGTATGGCTGCGCAAACGGTGATTTGGCCTTTGTGGACGTCTTCCATAGTCAGTGACGTCTCTTTGATGAAACTGAAATTGAAACGTGAGCAAAAACAATAGCAGGATTCTTTGTTAAATGTCCCGTCACACGTTTGGTGATTGCAGGCTACTAATTAAGATGATTTTCACAACGTTAGAATGATATCGTAAAAAAAAAAAAAAAAAGTGGAATTAGGATGGGAGGTAGGAAGGAGACAGTTGGATAGTGCTAAGAAGTGAAAAAAAAAAATGGATGGACGGTGGGGAGGGGAGGGGGGGGGATGAGAGATGAGCGTATGAAGTGATAGAGAAACATCTGAAAACACGTCTAAAAAAAAAGAAGAAGAAAAAAGAGAAAGGATGGAACAAAGTGAATCCGTCTTTGACGACGTTTTGAGGATATTCTGAAGCACCTAAAAAGATCTTTCAAGTCTATTATTCATTTTTTTTGCATGCCCATGGGCAATAGAAAATAAACTGAAGAAACCTAAAAAATCTTTCAAATCTATTATTCATTTCTGTGCATGCCCATGGGCAATAGAAAATAAACTGAAGAAATCTAAAAAGATCTTCAAATCTATTATTCATTTCTTCGCATGACAAAGAGCAGTAGAAGGTAAACTGAAGGACCTAAAAAAATCTTTCACGTATATTATTCATTTCTTTGCATGACAATGGGCAGTAAAGTGGCACACTGCCTGGAATATTCTTTGTTTCCCTTACGACTGCTTTGCCTGCTTGATCATTGGAAAGAAATCTCTATTGTGGGTGGTATCCAACACAAATCAACATTTGCGCTGTTAAAAGAAAAAGAAGAAGAAGAAGAAAAAAAGAAAGTGAAAAAAGGAAGACATCTTTCCCCTGCTTCATTACAACAACTGGTTCTCATTAATCTACTCACTGAAAATGCTTTCATGAAGATTGCATTTTTGTTGTTGTTTTGCTATTTCAAAGAGATTTATGGAGAAATAGAGGACAATTTTCTGGCAACCAGTTTGCATCACATCATTAGCTACACTACTTGACCCGACCCACGCTTTCATTTGTGGATATATCATCCAAATGTAGATTTTCTTTGACGACAAGGAAGTCTTTTTGTTTCTCGTACGTAATGTGATACGGTTATAACACTCGTTGTCCTCGGGTGGGTCTTGTCTAGACTTTGTCTGTCCACTAAGCCTCTTTCTTCACAACAGTTTTATTCTTTACTCCTCTGACAAGCTGTCTGTGAAGCTGAGTTTGGAAACTCTTCTGTTTCTCCGACTTTTGCCACTGTTTTGGTTTTTTGTTCTGATTGGAAAACCTCTATGATATAACATGTAGACCAGTAGGCCTGTTTGCGCTGAATATACACTGGTGTTTTTGTCGTTGGGAGATCTGCTCCTCTTTCTTCATTACATCCTGTTTATCACTATGGTTTACTTTCTGTCTCTCAGACACATTTTGAAAGTTCTTAAATATCTTGATGAAGTTTTTGTCGTTGTTTTTTTTTCACGACGATAGAAGAAGAGGAGGAGAGAGAGATGAGAGGAGAGAGAGAGAGAGAGAGAGAGAAGAGAGAGAGAGAGAGAGAGAGAAGAGAGAGAGAGACAGTGTATGTGTGTATAGTATCTCTCTCTCTCTCTCTCTCTCTTCTCTCTCTCTCTCTCTCTCTCTCTCTCTCCTCTTCTCTCTCTCTCTCTCTCTCTCTCTCTCTCCTCTCTCTCTCTCTCTCTCTCTCTCTGTGTGTGTGTGTGTGTGTGTGTTGTGTGTGTGTGTGTGGGGTGTGTTGTGTGAATACGTGAAGTAACCCCACCGTTTGCGCAATTCGGGACGTTGCAGGCAAAGCTAGGCGATTTAATTTTCGAATTTCATGTACCACTTGAAATGGTTGTTACAGTCAGCAGAATACCCCCTCTCTCTCTCTCTCTCTCTCTCTCTCTCCTCTCTCTCTCTCTCCTCTCTCTCTCTCATCTCTCTCTCTCGCTCTCTCTCTCTCTTCTCCCTCCTTCCCCCTCCTATCTCTCTCAGGGTTGGGTGGAAAAAAAAGCATGTATAATTTGTTTGATGTATTAACCTGGAAAATTAAAATTTCTTTCGCTCGTTCGTTCGTTCTCTCTCTCTGTCTCTGTTTTGTCTGTCTGTCTGTCCTGTCTGTCTGTCTGTCTGTCTGTCTGTCTCTTGTCTGTCTGTCTCTTTCTGTCTGTCTGTCTGTTTCCTCTCTCTCTCTCTCTCTCTCTCTCTTCTCTCTCCTCTCTCTCTCTCTCTCCTCTTCTCTCTCTCTCTCTCTCTCTCTCACCGCTCCTACACATCTGCTACGCTTTGGGGATACGTTTGAAACATTGAAACAATGTTGAACTAAAACCCAAAGCACACCGTCTTCCGGAACTACCGAGCCAATGCACTAGTGGCCTTGGTGGCTGGCGGCAAAAGGGCGGACGGTGACAGAACGGCAGTTCTCATGCCTGCCGTGCCGCCCTCGCCTCACTGTCTCTTCCGAGTCTGTGATCTCCTTCATTGGGATGGAGGAGAAAGTAGTCTGAATACTGGAGGAGAAAGTAGTCTGAATACTGCACACCTGGCATTGAGAAATGAGGTCTGTTGCACAATCCTCTCTCTTCTCTCTCTCTCTCTCTCTCTCTCTCTCTTCCTCTCTCTCTCTCTCTCTCATCTCTCCTCTCTCTCTCTCTCTCTCTCTCTCTGTCGTCTGTCTGTCTGTCTGTCTGTCTGTCCTGTTTGTCTGTCTCTTATCCAGGTTTCAAGTTATTTGTCTGTCTCTGTCTCTCACTTATGTGTAGACGTTTGCGTGTATGCATATGAGCCCACACACACACACACACACACACACACACACACACACACACACACACACACACACACACACACACACACATGTATATGGCAGGCACCTGCTGGGTCTTGTCCAGGAGATCCTCTTCCCAAATCATCTCTCGGATGCATGAATTCCTTACTTAGCTGAAAACCCTGCGCACTGCGAACTCACGGCCTAGCAGATATAGCGATGTGCATGTAGACTACTCTGTGCGCAGTGACGCGCGTCTTGAAATAAAACTGAATTTGAAGTGTGTCATCCAGGGTGGGTTCATCTTTCTGTGTCACCATCTGCTGTTTTTTTTTTTTTTTTTCCCCCTTCGTTCTCTCTCTCTCTCTCTCTCTCTCTCTCTCTCTCTCTCTCTCTCTCTCTCTCTCTCTCTCTCTCTCTCTCTCTCTCTCTCTTTCTTTTACTCTGTCGTCTTTCTTATCCGCGAAAAGGAAGGCGAACATTTTTGTTGTTGCTGTTCAGAGCAATTAAGAATGTCTCTGGCTCTTTTCTCTGGTATGTTTTGTACTCTCTCTCTCTCTCTCTCTCTCTCTCTCTCTCTCTCTCTCTCTCTCTCTCTCTCCTCTCTCTCTCTCTCTCTCTCTCTCTCTCTGCACGTGCTCATTTTTGTCACATGTATTCTCTGCTCCTACAGTCTTCCCCTCTCCACCACCCCTTTATCCTCACTCCCTTTTGTGACGGTTATTGACGTGTTGAAGAACGCGTGGCGTTGGGCCAGGATCTCTTACTTACTGTAGTCTGACTTCAAGATCGCCGTGCATTATTCCTCCACCCCCCCCCCCCCTCCCTAGCTCCCTTCCCTGAGGTGTAGTGTCACTTATGTTCTATCTCTCCCTCTCTCTCTCTCTCTCTTTCTGTGTGTCTCTCTCCCCACGCGCGCGCGCACACACACACACCCACACACCACACACACACACACACCACACACACACACACACAGCATCTTAATTCAGTCCTTCATATCAGAAACGTCGATGTAAGGGACGTTACTGAGAGTCCAGATGATGACTATGCCTCTCGTCTTTGTCAAATTCTACCACATAACACCAGTTGCCGTGTTCGCGGTTGTATGTGTGTTGGAGCTGGGATAGAGGTGGGTTAGGTAGGGCAAGGGCAGGGGTTGGTGAGCAGGCAGACATATGAAGACTGGCACTGAATCTGGCGGCGAGTCTTACTAGGCCTCTAAACTAACAAACCACTTGCGCCACATTTCATCTTAGGCAAATTATCACTCTTTCTGGAAGAGTGGCCCGATTTCATTCGTAATTCCCACCCCCACCTCCGTCCTCTTCTCCACTTCCGTCCGTAAAATTGTGCTTCTCTGTATTGATCTATCATACATTCATTATGTAAACTGATAAGGTCAGGCAGCTATCAAAATGTGCCCGTAATCATGATACTGATATGCTTCCACAGTGTAACATGAATTTATAACAATTTGCACAATCACAGCTATTGCTAAAATCGTTGTTTCTTTAGATGTATATTTCATTTGGCATTTTGCGCACCCTCAAAGCTATGGTTACAAGATTTCGATGTGACAAGGGGAAATTTGAGAAGATAGAACATTGGCCACCTCCAACACATATTCAGTTCGGGTTAACTGCATCTTCATTTGAACATTGTGAAGTAGGATCAATGTGGACAGAGAGTTTGGAAAAAAGAAAGTGGAGCAGTGTAGACGGAGGAAAGGAAGAAATTTGTGGAAGAGGAGGAGGAGAAGGAGGAGAAACGTCTTTGGGTAAATTCAGACCACCATGTTCCTGGGGACTTTAACAAGGAAACAGGAAAAAATATGACCTTTAATCAGGCATGGAGGCCAGAGCCATACCATTATTGTAACTGACCATGCTTTGATGAAAACTGTCCTTGATTCTGGTGAGGAAAAAGCTTAAGCTGCTCTCTGGTTCAGGTAGGTCACGACGATTGTGTCTGCATCATTGCTAAGACTGTTTCAGGCAAATCACACGTCTTCAAGGAAAACGTAAGCAGCAGTTAGCATTGCAATGTCAGATTCATGCAAAACCATGACTTTCTTTGATATTTGCAACGCGTGTTGGATCGAGTTTCAAATTGCAATAGTCCCGTTCTCTTTTTATATCTATTCATTATCATTTTTCTTCTTCTTCTTCTTCTTTTTTTTTTTTTTTTTTTTTGAAAGGGGAGGGGGAGGAGGGGTTGGAAAACATGGTTGACAACAGCATATAAGTTTGAGGTACATTTGGAATTTTCTAGACAAACTGGAGAATTTCGTCAGCCATCTTAAAAAATTATAGGGTGATAGATTTGTTGCGAATCAGTGGAGAGAATTACACACACACACACACACACACACACACACACACACACACACACACACACACACACACACGCACACACACACACACACACACACACGCACGCACGCGCGCGCGCGCGCGCGCGCATACACGCACGCACACACACAGACACACACGCCCGCCCGCGCACACACACACACACGCGCGCGCGTGCACCAACGTTAACGCACGTACGCACACTCACCGCATTCGTATCACTTATAAGAAATGTTGTAGCATGTGTTTGTTTGTATATATATACACATAGACACAAAGCGATACAAACCGCTCTCTCTTTCTTTCTGTCACACACACACACACACACCACACACACACACACACACACACCACACACACACACACACACACACACACACACACACACACACACATACACACTGTCCGCCGCATTCAGACCACATAAAAAAAATAAAGTAATATTTGTTTCTATGGATGTCCTGAAGGAATGCAACAAAGCGAAGAGTTTGTCATTTTTACAAAGCAAGAAAGAAAAAAGTTTCAAGAAATAGTTTTAATAGAGCGGAGGAAAAGATATTAAAAGTGTCAGTTGATAAATTCAGGAGATTACTTTCTGTTTTACATCCAAACATGAAATGTCACCAGAGAATAAATCTTAGATACGGAAATAATCTCATTTTATATCGAACAAAAAAATCAGCATTCCAGACGCGCGCGGCGTGTTCTACATGACGTGAAACTGAGACCTGAAATATGAATGTATTGTAATATCAGTTGCTGCTGTGTTCAGTGCTTTTGTTTGTTTCCTATTTGTAATATGTGAAAAACAAACACACATAATGACAGCCCCCCCCCCCCCCAAAAAAAAAAAAAAAGAAAAAAAAAAGAAAAAGAAAAAGACACTGTTTTAACGTTACGTATGCAAGTGAATATGTATGTATGTGTATGCACGTATGGATGGATGGATGGACAGACAGATAGATAGATAAATCGATAGATAGATAGATAGATAGATAGATAGATAGATAGATAGATATATAGATAGATAGATAGATAGATTTCAATTGATGCTGGTTGATTACTGCAATGTTGCATGTCTTAGTTTTTATTTTATTTTATATGCGACTTTTAATTTTCTACGCAATAAAAAAAACAGACACATATACGACCAACAAATAAGCCAAAAGCAAAACGCAAACAAAAGTTAATCTTTGTTTTCGCAATCTTTTCTTCATTTGACCCCCCCCCCCCCCCCCCCCCTTCGAAAAGATGGTTTCTGAACAGAACATGACTATTTTGTTAACAAGTATTCTGTTGAAGACGGTGCGCTTGCTTTGTTCCATATTGCTATCTTTGCCTTCAAAACAGCACTGTGTCAGGGCCTTGGTCACAGTACACCTTGGTAAAATGCTAGTTTTAATAAACATTTGACGGACAAAGTTGGAATGACTTGCTTAAAATGCTTCACCAGGATGTCCAAGGTCTTGAGTCAGAGGGCGAGTTTAGGGACCCCCGTGCCACCCCCCCCCCCACCCCCCAGTAAAAAGAAAAAAAGCAAAGAAAAACGTAAACAACATAGTCTAGCCATCAAAGCCAAATGTCAATGTTGGAATGGTTTAACAAGCTTAAGAGGGTCTGTCTGTCTGTCCGACACGTGATCTCACCGTCATCCGGTCAGTGTGACCTTGGTCCCCCAAGTTGCTTGGTCCTCGTACCAGTTTTACGCGTCATTTTGAAACAGAACTAACAAATAAATGTCTGTCTTGTGCTTTCTGACATGGCTTGGCGTGGGCCGTCTTCGGAAGTTGCCAGAATGTCACACACATCGAAGCAATATGAGAGAGAGGGAGAGAGAGAGAGTGAGAGAGAGAGAGAGAGAGAGAAGAGAGAGAGAGAGAGAGAGAGAGAGAGAGAGAAGAGGAGAGAGAGAGAAGAGAGAGAGAGAGAGTGCATTCCATCAAAAACGATCTTACGTCTTTGCTGTGCCTCACTGTGCAAGTCCTCATTGCAGAATGGAACATGTCAGTCCTAAGCCAGGCAGGTGAAGCTGTGTAAACAATGCGTGTGACTGCGAAAGTACACATCAAAGTCCCAGTCAGTTTCTGAAGAGGTGAAACACACACTGCAGGCAGACTAGTGGCACTGGAAGCAAGCTGGGTGGATTGGAATGGAAGCTGGCATAAAGGGGTGGAAATATGGCTGTTGGATTTGAAAAAAAAAAAAGAGCGGGAAGGGGGAAGGGAGACTATGCTAGAAGTCTGTCTTGTTGACCCGTGGAAGTGGTTTATAAAGTTAACTGAAGAGGATAACTTGTGAAGAGCTACCCTTCTTGAGCAGTGAAAGTGTTTCTAAAGATTTACGGAAAAGGACAGTATTGAGGAACTCTCCTTGTTGAGCAGAGGAAATCTTTTAGACGATTGGTGGAAGAGGACAGTATTGAAGAGCCTATCGTTGTCCAGTGGTGGAAGAGTTTGAGACGGCTGACAGAAGGTGATGGAGAACCTACCCTTGCTGAGCAGTGATGGAGACAGCTGACAGAAGAAGGCGAT
>CM031605.1:65653014-65655514 GCA_018398815.1 Conus ventricosus | reverse complement strand
GTACGTACGTGCGTGGTGTGTGTGTATGTGTGTATGCGTGGCGCGCGCGCGCGCGCGTGTGTGTGTGTGTGTGTGTGTGTGTAGTACGTGCGTCTCCTCTCTCTCTCTCTCTCTCTCTCTCTCTCTCTCTCTCTCTCTCTCTCTCTCTCTCTCTCTCCCTCCCTCCCTCTCTCTCTCTCTCTCTCTCTCTCTCTCCCCCTCCCCTCCTCTCTCTCTCTCTCTGTCGTCTGTCTGTCTGTCTCTCCTCTCTCTCTCTCTCTCTCTCTCTCTCTCCTCTCTCTCTCTGTATGTGTGTGTGTGTGTGTTGTGTGTTGTGTGTGTGTGTGTGTGTGTGTGTTGTGTGTGTTACGTGCGTCTCTCTCTCTCTCTCTCTCTCTCTCTCTCTCTCTCTCTCTCTCTCTTGTGTGTGTGTGTGTTTGTGTGTGTGTGTGTGTGTGTGTGTGTGGTGTGTGTGTGTGTGTGTGTGTGTGTGTGTGTGTGTGTACGTGCGTCTCTCTGTCTCTCTCTCTCTCTCTCTCTCTCTCTCTCTCTCTCTCCTCTCTCTCTCTCTCTCTCTTCTCTCTCTCTCTCTGTGTGTGTGTGTGTGTGTGTGTGTGTGTGATGGTGGAATCTTGCTGTCTGTTGCTTGTCCATAGACCTAGTGTGTGTGATCCATTCAACGACCCTCCCCAGTCTTCCCCCTGCCTCCCCCTCGTCACCCCTATCCCTTTCCTCCCACCTTTCCCAACACGTACACATATACAGAACAGCACACGCGTGTATTGTTGCAAAATTCGGATTCACGTATTACTATTAAGTCTATTGGGTATGGTGTCATTCACAAGATTTTTTCTCATGAGTAGGATTAGCAGCATGAAATGACACTGGCATTGAAAATTGATCAGTAACACTCTAAGAGAAAGCTTTCAATACCCAATACATTGTAATGTGTTTTTTCATGATTTTTCTTGAGATGGCCCTGTTCTGGTAGTATTTCTCTAACAATTACAGAACAGTGTTCATTAAAAATTCAAATGAGACGGGGACAAATATATATGGATACTTTTTTGCAGCATGACACCATGTAAGCCGGAGACTCGAGCCCAGACCAGAGTGGGGTATAAATACCTAGGTCAGATGACTGCTAAATCTCATCAATAATACGTCCTTCTACCCCCGCTTTCCCACTTTTCCCGTATCGATTTATTCACTAATTGAGTTTCCTTTAAACCCAGCGCGCTGTGTTCTCACGACTTAGCGGTTGTAGCGTGTATGGACGATTCCGCACGCTGTGACGCTTCCTTGCCGAGAGTAAAACTGAAACTATGACATAAAGCAAGAAGACATTGAAAGGGCATGCATTAACTGGAATCTTCTGTGGGATAAGGGATGGGAGGGGGGGGGGGGTGGTTAAGGGGTGGGGGGGGGGGGGGGGGGGGGGGGGGGGGGGGGGGGGGTGAGGATGTCACAGGGGAATCATGTCGTGGGGGAAAATAAACTGAGGAAAAACAGTATAATGCAACCATTTAGCTAAAATTTCAGGAAATTGTAACAGCAAGAGACAGAAAGTTGCGAATAATTTGGCGACGTGAAAAAATAGAAAGATGATGGTTTGAGATAGCTTGGAGGGATGATTAACTTTGATAATGTTCCCTGCTGGATAAAAAGCAATGTGACATATATTTGCCACGATTGTGACAGAGCGGAAAAGCGCCCTCAAAGAACCTAAACATCTCAGTGGTCATTTAAGACTGACAAAGGGAGGCTCAGTGGAGGGAAGAGTACGTAGTTCAAAAGGAATAAACAGGAGATGGAAAAAATCACACAGAAGTGCACTACATCAATACCCCAACGTGGACAAATCGTGCCCCTTCCTGTTTTAATCGTCGCTAAAGACGTTCCAACTGGAAGTGACTACGTGTGGTCGCCATCCGTTTTTTGGAAGATGTGCTAATCATTGTCTCTTGAGGTGGTGCTTTGTTTTCCCCCGTCCCCACCCTGTCCCCCCCGGGCATAATCCCTCAGAGAAGAACGGTGCGGGGCCTAGACGACCACTCCAGGCCTGCTCCACGCGGCCTGATGACGCCCAGCTGATACATCTCCTCACAGGAGAAGGACGCTCCCTGCAGACAGCTGACCAGACAATAGATTACCGCACTTCGGCGTTATCCCCTCCCCCGCTAACCCCCCCCCCTCCCCCGCCACCTCCCGACCCCCCCCCCCCCCCCCACTTCTCTTCATCTCCCATCAGGTGTGGGTTGGGTTTCATGGCCTCCCAAAGCCCCTGCTGGATGCAGGTGAAGGTCAAACAGCAGACAGCCCGTCCTCAGCTGTTTCAGCACAACACTGGCCCTCTTCTCTGTAGAATGACAGCTGCTGTGTGAAGGAGGCTGCCTGAAAGCGTTGTGGACTTAAACCTGCAGTGTGAACGAGGTTGATTGATCATTTTGTGGACTAAACCCACAGTGTGAACGAGTCTGACTGATCATTTTATGGACTAAACCTACAGTGTGAACGAGTC
>CM031605.1:65648014-65650514 GCA_018398815.1 Conus ventricosus | reverse complement strand
GGACACAATACAAGACGCCACACAAGAGACAAAGCTGTTGGCCCTTACACTACCTGCTCCTGAAGAACTTAGGACTGTCATTTTTCCACCCCATTCCTTCCGTCTCTTAGCTCTCCCCCCCCCCCCTCCACTCCCTACCTCCTTCCCGCGTTCCCCATCTTCTTGTACCTAGTCGTCTCTCCTCCCTCTCCCCCCGCACTCCCTTTCTTCTTCACCCATCTCTATCTCTCTGTCCATCTTCAGCTCTCAAGCTGTACCCCCCCCCCCCCCCATCCTTTCCCCTAAAGTAGCCTGTGGATAATGCATATTCGACTTTTTTTAAAATTCCTTTTTCAATTAAAAAAAATCTATTTCTTTCTTTTCTCCCATTTTCTTTCCTTTTCTTTTCTTTCTTTCTTTTTTATTTATATATTTATTCATTTATTCATTTTATTATTATTATTTTTTTTAAAGATACGACAATGTTCAGGCGCTGAGTCACTGTTCCGACATAACCATCTCTTTCGGCCTCTGACTGCTTTTCTAATGTTTCCATTTTCACTTGCCGTCTATGCGCGCGCGCCTTCGCGTGTGTGTGTGTGTGTGTGTGTGTGTGTGTGTGTGTGTGTGTGTGTGTGTGTGTGTGTGTGCGTGCGTATGCGCGCGCATGTTTGTGTAGTGATTGTTCAGAAACCTCTTATACCTCTCTCTCTCTCTCTCTCTCTCTCTCTCTCTCTCTCTCTCTCTCTCTCTCTCTCTCTCTCTCTCTCTCTCTCTCTCTCTTTCCTCTCCTTTCCCTCTCTTCATCTTTATGTGTGTGTGTGTGTGTGTGTGTGTGTGTGTGTGTGTGTGTGTGTGTGTGTGTGGCGCCGCGCGTGTGTGTGTGTGTGTGTGTGTGTGTGCGCGCGTGCGTGCGTGCGTGCGTGCGTGTGTGTACCAATCCGCTGCATATCCATTGTGCATGTCCGACTTTGGACGCTCATTGCGTCATTGTCAGTTGGAAAAAGTAACGACCGAATTAATACTATGTGAATTGGCTACTGCGCACCGAAATGGGACTGTGTGCATCTTTTCACTGCCTATCCATCTCTGTCTTTGTCTGTCTGTCTCTTTCTCTCTCTCCCTCTGTGTGTGTTGTGGTGTGTGTGGTGTGTGTGGTGTGTGTGTGTGTGTGTGTGTGTGGCGTGCATGCGCGTGCCCGTGTTTATGTGTGTAACTCTGGTGTGTGTGCGTGTGTGTGTGTGTGTGTGTGTGTGTGTGTGTGCGCTGTGTGTGGTGGTGTGGTGTGTGTGTGTGTGTGTGTGTGTGTGTGTGTGTGTGTGTGTGTGTGTGTGTGTGCGTGCGTGCGTGCGTGTGTGTGCGTGCGTGCGTGCGTGTGTGTGTGTGTGTGTGTGTGTGTGTGTCGCGCATGTGTATGTGCATGCGCGTGCGCATGTTTATGTGTGTAGTTTGTGTGTTGTGTGTGTGTGTGTGTGTGTGTGTGACAGGAGAGGATGAGAGAGTGAGAGAGAGAGAGAGAGAGAGAAGAGAGAGAGAGAGAGAGAGAGAGAGAGATTGAATGTGCCTGCGCTTGCTTGCTTGCTTATTCATCTGCTCGGCCTGATCGACCTTCACGGGTGAAACACATTTGTAGTGAGCAGAAAAAGGAAGAAAAATCAATCAGAGAACAATCATAGACTGTCGTCGAAAGGACCGGTGATGTCTATCATCTTCCATGTCGCCGTTCTCCTGACGACTCTTCTAGCGGGAGCAGGTTCCCCTGTACAGCCTTGTGTCTGTTCCCCCAGCCCACCATTAGCAGGCAGGGACATGGTTTTGTCTTCTTTCTGCCCAGTCTGATGGCGCCTTTTTTGTGTATGGAAATCGGTTTTTGTTTTGAGTCAGCAGATCCCAGACAGATCGAGTCCTGTTCCTTCTCTTTTCCTTTTATAACTTCGTTATCTTGCCCTCCCCTTTAATGCCGAGCCCAAGGACTGGTATTATTGTGGACATGGAGAACACTAGGGTTTCTGTACAGGGGTTTCCTTTTGTGCCTATGTTTTCCTTGTTGCATATTTTGGTGGAAGAAATTTTTTTAACCAGTTTTTTTTCTTGTTGTTCGACAGAGGGATCGAGTTCAGACTTTCTGCATTCGCAATTGCTTGAAAAAAAAAACCCGAAAGGAAATCTCCATGGCAGTGCGTGTGTTTTTATTTTTAATTTTCTTTTTATGTTGGGGCTCATGTTTTTAAACGAAAGAGCATCGCACTTTTATGCACTCTACATAGATGCATTATCTTTAGCAGACAAAAAAAAAGAAAGAAAAATAGATTTTTTTGAGAGATGTTCGAAAAGAGTTTTAATCCGCTTTAACCAGTTTGGCTGTTTGGAAAAAAAAGAAGGAAAGTAGAAGATGCATTACAACTTACACACGTTGTTTAGCATCATGCCTGAGCCGCAGAGCCATGTATAGAAAGGACGAATGCCTGCCTCCAAACAAAAAGAAAAAAAGACAAATCCTAAACCCACCGACGTTGCAATT
>CM031605.1:65635514-65640514 GCA_018398815.1 Conus ventricosus | reverse complement strand
TTATGTAATCTGTGAGTTTTGCACCACATCGAATTCTTGTTTTGACAACATTATACATGCTTCTAACACATTTAAAGAGTCCTCCCGTAATTCCGTTTTTGAACAGGACAGGCCACAATAAATTTCTGTTGATTGAATCAAACGCCTTTTCAAAGTCAATGAATGCTACATACAATTTGCGATTAAGGGAAAACTGTTTCTGGATTAGAGCCATGAGAGTAAAACGCATGATCAATAGTTGAATATCCATGTTTAAACCCTGCTTGACATTCACCAGTTATGTTATTTTCCTCCACATAATCTTGTAGTCTTTGATTGATAATGGCGCTGAATACTTTACTACTTACATCTGACAGAAAGACACCTCTATAATTATTGGTATTATTTACATTACCCTTTTTATAAAGCAGAAGGGTCACAGACTCACACCAGTTTTCAGGAAAAATACCTCTTTCAAATAATGCATTAAAGAATTTAACCAAAAAATCAACAACTTTTTCACAAGGAGTTTTCAAAAACTCTCCGATTATTCCGTCAGGTCCAGCAGCTTTTCGTTTTTTAACTTTTCTCAGCGCTAACAGAACTTATTCACGAGAACTTGGGCGATTCATATATTCATTATCAACTTCCGGAAAGTCATCACTACCACTACATGACAAACCTTTATCCAACAGACCTTTAAAGTGCAGAAACCAGTTATCTAAAGGTATATTATTTTTGGGTTGTTTCTTTTTAAAAGAAATATCGGACATACACGTCCAAAATTCCTTTTGGTTATTAATTGAAGCCAATAACTTGTCTAGTGTATTCCTATTGAATTGTTTTTTCTTTACTTCTAAAAGCTTTTTGTATTCTCTTCTAGCCTTTGTGTATCTATTACTGTCTTCTTTAAGTTTATCTCCCTTGACATCATTTCCGACAACAGAATCATATTGCTTTGATGATCTATGAAATGTTCTTAGTAATCTGCGCAGTTGAGTTCTATTGTTTTTGCAGTCCTCATCAAACCAACCCTGCTTACGACTGTCCAAACCTAGCTTCACACACTCTTGAATACATATATTAAACATATCCAGTGCATCATTGATATTCACGTCAATAAGTTCAAGGGCAGCTTGTAATTTATCGTGGACTTCTTCCTCACATAAATTCCTGTAAAATATACTACTGTATTCATCACACCACACAAATTTTTTAATTACATGCACACCATCGCTATCTTCATTCTTATATAAATTATCATGACAAAAAGCAATGCAGTATTCAATGGGAAAATGATCAGATTCGAATCGTTCAGCAACAGTCAATTTAGACACATCATATAATAAGTCGTAAAGATTACTGGACATAAGAAAATAATCATTCACACTGCTCCCGTTTTCACATGTATATGTATAACAACCATGCTGGTCGCCATTACACAATCCATTCAATATAAATCAGATCCAATGCAGTACACATATTTAACAAAGGTTTACCGTAGCTGTTAACACATTCATCTTGAGAATGCCGGTCACAAATAACCGAATGACTTTTTAATGGAACATTTTCATTGTCATAAACAGGGCGTGATGGAGAAATATTAGAGATTCTGCTGTTCAGATCACCGCATAAAATGATGTAAACATCTTCCATCTGAATTAACAAGTCTGTCAAACACTCTTCAAGCATGATTATTCCACTGTCATAATTAAAGTGTGAATAGAAAGGAGACCCCTCCGGTGGAACATAAGCACATACATAAAGTACATCATTCAGGCATCCAAGCAACCGTTTATCAATGACAAACGCACATATATTTTCATACTTGATATATAAATTACACACGAAAGGAGCAAATTCATCCCTTATAAGACATATAATCCCACCCGATCTCCTTCCATGTTTGGTGAACTTCACAGCCGGTTTACAATATACCTGAAATCCAGGAAATAGATCAGGGTCACAGTTCTCTTCAAAAGTTTCAAGAAGACAAACAAAATCAAAAGATGTAATGTATACTGAACAACATTAAAAACGCACCGTTTTGATTTGCCGATTTCCCATTTGGAAAAAATGTGTATTTGGATTTGGTATGTTAACACAATTTTTAAGGGACACAGATTCACACTGCCTCGTTTCTCCGCGCTTGCCAACGTTCGTGTGACGCCCACGTGCAACTCGCCCAAAACACTTTTTTTGCCACTGGGGCCGAGACTGAACGTAGCTCATCTGTTTCTTTGTCTCAAATGGTGAGTTTGAAGTCATGCCGACTGGAAAATGGTATCAGTTGTCATTCGACCAGGCGAAGTGGTCCGAAAACAATGCCGCGACTGTCTATGCAAGAACGCGAGCGAGCCATTGGAATGTTGATGGTCGGCATGTCATCGAGAGAGACAGCCAGACAACTGAACTGCAGTCACTCTACAATTGTAAGGCTATCACAACGTTTGGCAGCAACTGGTTCCACCACTGATCGGCGCCGAACGGGCCAACCTCGTGTTACCACACCAGCGCAGGATCGATACATTCGACAGCTTCATCTTCGTAATCGATTCCTTACAGCAGCAGAAACATGTCGCCAGGTGGTTGGTCGACGGGGTCCAGTGTCTGGACAAACCGTTCGACGTCGATTGCAAGAATCAGGGCTCAATGCAAGACGCCCTCATGTTGGCCCAGTCCTCACCCGTAGACACCGTCAGCAACGCCTGCAGTGGGCCAACCAGCATCTGCCATGGACAAGACGTCAGTGGAGAGCTGTGCTGTTCTCTGACGAAAGTCGCTTCGCGTTATCTCATGCTGACGGGAGAATGAGAGTCTGGAGGCGTGTCTGGGAACGCTACGCCAACTGCTGCGTGTTTGAAGCCGATAGATGGGGAGCGGGCAGTCTGATGGTTTGGGGGGCATTCAGTCATGACTACCGGACACCTCTGTACTTTTTTGACAACCATGTGAATGCCAACACGTACCAGCAGGTGCTGCAGAACCACGTCGTCCCACTGTTTGGCCAGCACCCGGAGCTGCAGTTCTTCCAGCATGATAATGCACGACCCCACACCGCAAGAGCCACCGCTGCGTTTTCTCCAGGCGAACAACATTGCCGTGTTGCCCTGGCCATCTCTGTCCCCTGACATGGCTCCCATTGAACACGTCTGGGATGAGCTGGGGCGTCTTGTGGCCCGTGGAAGACGTCCACAGACTCTCGATCATTTGAGGCGCGCACTGACCGAGGAGTGAGATGGACTGCCACAGGCGTTCTTGCACAACCTTGTCTACTCCATGAGGAGGCGCTGCCAAGCGTGCATCGGGGCAAATGGCGGACACACTCGGTATTAGAGCTCGCGGACGGACATGCTCGTCGTGGTGTACTTTTTTTCAGGGACCCTAGTGAAGTCAACAGCTAATTTCAGATGTTCTTGTCAAGAACAGACATTTTGTTTAATTGAAAAATGGATGCGTAATCAAATATGCTTACTTTCATTAAATAATTCTGTACTACCAACGTTGTCTGGGTCTTTTGGCAAGCGGTGCGTTTTTAATGTTGTTCAGTATATGAAAAGAAATCATGAAATATAAACTTAGAGCGCAAGCCATTTACATTCCATGACAAGAACTTAATAGAAAACGATTTTATATCAGCATCAAAACGCAAAACTTTATTTACAGAAGTGGAGATATCGTCTTTTATATTACCACAAGATAGATTTCCATATTCTCCCTCTCCACAAGTTATTGGAATGCTAAAATTTTCGCATGAAAACAAGGGACGACTGACGATTTCAAACCCAACCGGACCAACCGGTTCTAAATCCCCACGTGCAACATGTGTGGTCATCGACGGGCTGTGTGAATCAACCTGGGGAAATTCTGGTGTAGTTGCTTTATTTGTACCCGTCTCAAATTCAGTCCCAAAAACATTTATTTGAATATCGGGCCGGCCGTTTTCCTATTTTATTTCTCTAAGTGAATCGTGCACATCAAGCCCATACTTTTTACCATTAATAAACAGATGATCATACACCATGCGGACCTGTTTGCCCTCAGCCTTAGCTTTTTTCAGGTGTGGGCCCAACTTACGTCTAATGTCACGCACGCCTCGAGAGAAATCCTCCCCGACAAACACGTTTGTTCCCTTCAGTTTTTGCTTCGCTTTTAATATTTTCATATTTTGCTTATAAAAGGAACATCGGGCGATTATCGGGGAATCAGATCTGGAGCTCAGTCGATGTACACGATCAAATTCGATAGAATCAGTAATATCAAGCTTGTCTGTGATCAAATCCTGGCTCAAGCCCTCACACTCTTCACTTGTTTCCCCTTCCCTTTTCTCCATACCATAAAAAATCAGGTTATTTCTTCTAGACCTGCCCTCTAAATCGTCACATTTTCTTTCTAGGTCATCCACTCTAGAGGTCAGATCACTGTTCTTTTGCTGCAGCAAGTCATTCTCACGTCGAAGATCGTCTGTCTCGTCCCTCAGTCCACTCACAAGATCACGGAGAGCACCATGATCCTGTCGTAAGAGAGACAATTCCTCCTTCACATTGTCCAGCTTGCCGTTAACAGAGCTCTCCACATCACTTAGTTTTGACATCAGGTCGGCCATTGAAGGTTCCTTTCCCGGTCGTGGGTGGTACGAAGAAAGACGGGTCTGTCGTCCGGTACCAGAAGACCCGGAAACATTTGTATCTGGATTGGGGCCGGGATTCGATTCAACATCACCACAGCGCAGGAGCAGTACACCATCACCATGACACTTAAACAAATTGTCCCCCCAGAACAGAAGGATGAGGGTTAGTCCGAACAGAACACCGGTTCGCCGTGAACGAACTGTCAACATGGAGATACGCATCGACTGTTTAACGATACACCTCTTCCACATAAACAACTGAAAAATTGGCAAAAAAGTACCACATGTTGATCTAAAAACCAGCGGGGCGGAAGGCATGATACTACAGCAAACAGCTTGTCAAGTTTCAACAAAATACATAGTTATAATCCAGAGAAATTCCCCAAAACGT
>CM031605.1:65625514-65628014 GCA_018398815.1 Conus ventricosus | reverse complement strand
AAATAAAAAAATTGATATTATTGATGCATTGTAGTTTCTAATTATCATCCTTAGCATTTGTTGTATGTTATTTTTTTCAAAAGGAATTTTAAATCTCTCTCTCCCCTCTCTCTCTCTCCTCTCTCTCTCTCTCTCTTCTCTCTCTCTCTCTCTTCCCCCCCTTCCCCCCCCCCATAGAGGATCGTTATTCCATATCTGGTTGCTGATTCTTTTTTTCTTTGTAAATTTAATTTTTATTTTTGTTTGTTGTTTCAACCATTTCTTTTTTTCCCTTTAAAGTCATCTACCCTTAAAATGTTAATGGATGAACTTTTTTTTGTTAAAATGTGTTTTTTGTTAAAAGTTTTTAAGCTTAGTCGCAGTCATACTTGTCCCTTAACGGGGAAGGGGCCCGGGTGGGGAAAAAAAGCCCTGTGTTTTCTTATTGTTACCTTGGAAATAAAGATTTCTCATTCATCATCATCATATCTCTGTCTGTCTGTTGCGTACACACACTGTCTGTCTGTTCTTTGTTGTCGAAGAATAGCGCAGGGTAGCATTGTGTAACATGCCCTGAATGTTACCGAGCTAAAACCCTACGCAGTGCTGACAGCGTACCGCTGAATCTAGTTTGTCGCGTATGCTAGAAACATTTTTTGTTTTGTAAAAACTCTAAACCCAAAGCCCCAATCATACCCAAACAAAATACATACCCTTACTTGTCCAACAAGTTTCGCAGACTTTTTTTTTGCCCCCCCACCACACACACACCCCCTCCCCCAAAAATTTTGCCGATTACTTTAAGTCGGAACCTTTTACGCATAGAAATTTTCATAACCTTCTTTTTTCAAAGGGAAATTCCCCTTTGATTTCCCAAAGGGAAAAACTTAAAGGGGGCCTATTTCAAAACAATTAATCTCCCGATTCAAAAACCCCCCCCCCCTCCCCCCCCCCCCCTTTCCATCTCCCGCCCTTCTTTATCTCTGCCCCAAGTTTCTGCGACGGGGTTTTTTAGCTGAAGCATTGTGCGGGATTGGATGGTAAGTGATCGCGTAGGGTGGGGGGAAGGGGGCGTGGGGACCGCAAGGACGTCGTTGGGCCGTGAATGCGCGTGCTGGTATCTATATGTATATGGGAGAGTGATGCGCGTGGGGGGGTCCCGGGGTGCGTACACGCAAAACGTTTAAGGACAACCCCACGGGAATAGGTAGTATTTCAAACGCGAGATGTAAAAAATATTGACGTGGTGGTATTTCTTTAGCAGTGTGATTTTAGTGTGCCTGCCGCACCGCAGAGACACAGACAATGACACTTTTTTTTATTTTTTATTGATCAGGCCACAGACCCATATCAACAGGAGTTTACACCAGACAGAGGCATATAAACAATAAACATTGTATTATCCATTTCTAATTTCAAAGGTTTTATAAATATATGTTTCAAGTTTAATTTGTGTAGATTTTATTATTGTTTACCAGAAGTGAAAGTTTAAAGCTGGAAGGGTTATTAAAATACTTTTTTGCGATGTACAATTCTCTGATTTCCTGAATATCTGGACAAGAGAGGATGAAGTGTACTTCTGTTTCTGCGTGGAATCGACAAAATGGACAGTCGCATCTTCTTTCACAAGTGTTTTCTCCTCAAAACGTAATCTGTGGGTCTTCAAAGGCGAAACTCCTAACCTAAAGCAAATGAAAAGTGTTCTAACCCTGAGATGTTTCAGCTGGTTTAGATATACCGCACACACACACACACACACACACACACACACACACACACACACACACAGAGAGAGAGAGGAGAGAGAGAGAGAGAGAGAGAGAGAGAGAGAGAGAGAGAGAGAGAGAGAGCAAAACAGAGTTTTATTCTAAAAAGGCCAAAGCCGCACTGGAAGGGGTGTGAACAATTATGATAGATATATGATACAAATGTGAATTATAGTCATCCCAAATATAAGCACGCAAACCAGAGAGAGAGAGAGAGAGAGAGAGAGAGGTCTTGTAATTCCTTTCTCTGGGCTCCTTCCCCTTCCCCGCCCTCACTCCCACCCTTCAACCCACTCACCCTCTTCACCCGCCCCTGTAACAGGATCCACGCACCTGTTGTCCTAATGACCTCCACTTAAAGCGTGTCAGCACTTCTGTTGTTAACTGATGAACGGTAGACCACTCCACCGTCACTGCTGTTGACCATAATATGGATTACTGTCACGTGCGAGAGCAAAGCGATCGGATCGGTGTCACGTGCAGGCAATGAGCGGTTGGATGACTGTCACGTTCACGAAATGAGCGGCTGGGATGAATGCCACTTCAGTACAAGAAGAATGGGGAAATGGAGACACCAAAGCTAGGTCCGAACCCTTGACCTCTCTCTGTCCTTAGTAACAGTCGCCTTGACCCTGACACCTCAGCGTTATTAGGTCTGTGTCTTCTGAACCGCATCTCCTTCAGACGTTGGATTTGTTCGCTTTCCTGAGCACGTTTCTCTGACTGGCGCCGCTTCATGCTGTAACGACGTTTTG
>CM031605.1:65618014-65620514 GCA_018398815.1 Conus ventricosus | reverse complement strand
GCAAAGTTCTGTTTACTGAATCAAACGCCTTCTCAAAATCAATGAATGCAACATACAATTTACGATTTGAACAAAACTGTTTTTGTACAAATGCCATCAGTGTGAACATGTGGTCAACAGTAGAATAATTTTTCTTAAACCCAGCTTGATATGAGAGAGAGAGAGAGAGAGAGAGAGAGAGAGAGAAGAGAGAGAAGAGAGAGAGAGAGAGAGAGAGAGAGAGAGAGTGTGCACGTGGGGGCGATAGGGGGAAGGGGGGAGGAGGTGGATGGAATAATTGGAAGGGGGTGAAGAAGAGCTCTCTCTCTCTCTCTCTGTTTGGCATACACATACAGAAACGCACGCACGTGCGCGCGCGCGCACGCACACACACACACACACACACACACACACACACACACACACACACACACACACACACACACACCCCACACACACACACACACACACACACACACACACCTGCGTGCGCGCAAGCGTCTCCAGTACGCACATGACACCAAGCACAACTGGGTTATGTTTCCAATAAATTAAACAAAGAAGAAATGATTCTGCAAAGTACAAAAAACAGCGGAACACAAGTGAAGGACAAAAAGTTGACAAACTGATTTCAGTTTTGAAGCAAACAGATAAACGGTGAAATGATTGCCCTGTAACTGATACCCCAGCCGAGGATTGGGGATTTCCTTCATTCTGATTAAAAGCCACGCGAAATGGAAAAACTTGCCCCAAGCACCCCCTGTCCCTTCCCCCTTTGACATTACGCAAATGAAAGTGCTACTCTCCACCTGAAAAGTAAACCCAAACTGCAGGATTAGTTCTGACAGTTTCTGCCACTTTTGTGAGTGTTGTCTCCTGTGTGTTCATGGTGTATGTCACTCGATTCATTGGCAAACACCTGTTGATGTTTTTTTCCTGTCGGACTTGGGGGTCAAAAACCTGTGGCAGGAGAACTGGAACAGGCAGATGGGCAACAAACTTCTTTCAAATCCGTGCAAACCTTAGAGGGTTTTTTTTTTGTGGTATGTGCCACTGATAGCAGTGTGAAAGAAACGTGCCATTCTTTTTTTTTTTTTACCCATTCGTATCTTTTAAAAGGTCCAGTTTAAAGTCCTAAAAAAAGTCATCGCAACACACACACAAAGACTTTAGGCGATATGTGCGATTTCTTATCAAATTCCCTCCCTCCCTCCCTCCCTCTCTCCATCTCTCTCTCTCTCTCTCTCTCTCTCTCTCTCTCTCTCTCTCACACACACACACACACACACACACACACACACACACACACACACACACACACACACACACACACACACACCATGTGCGGAGAGAGCGAGCGAGCGAGAGAGAGAGAGACAGAGAGAGACAGACAGACAGACAGACAGAAAGAGAGAGAGAGAGAGAGGGGGGGGGGGGGAGACAGAGTTCTTCATATCAACACGTCACAATTCAAAGTTTACTAGTTGGAAAAGGCGTAGAAAAGAGTCCTTATACAGTTTCCATCCCTACAACAAGAAGTTCTAAAACTTCAAACAAGAAAAGTCATTGGTCTGACTTTCAAATGTGAAAGAAATGTATAAAATATAATCCTACCGATCAGTCACAAAGTATTTCCCAACAGCTGTAATACATTCCCAACAGCTGTAATACAGTCGGCCATAAATGTAGTTCATGCTGGGGAGAGAGAGAGAGAGAGAGAGAGAGAGAGAAGAGAGAGAGAGAGAGAGAGAGAGAGAGAGAGAGAGAGAGTGCTTTTGTTTAGTCTTGTATTGTTTATATGGAATTTGTAATGGGCCACGTGCTCTGTTCAACAGAGAAGTGTGGACATAAAAATGTTCATCATCATTATTATTATAGAGAGTAAGAGAGAGATTCAAGCGGATCAAAACAACCTTTTGATTTACACTTTTAAATTTTACCTATGAAAAATACTCTCTGTCTGTCTGACTGTCTGACTGTCTGGCTGTCTGTCTGTCTGTCTGCCCCTTTCTCTCTCAAGGTCATCCGAGAGCATACTCTCTCTCTCTCTCTCTCTCTCTCTCTCTCTCTCTCCTCTCTCATCTCTCCTCTCCTCCTCTCTCTCTCCACCTTTGTGCGAGCGCGAGCGAGCATGCGTGTGCAAAACATAAACGATGAGAAAAAACAACTTTGTCTCCATAGAGGGAAATGCGTGAGGTGCAACTATTATCATGAAGACAAGAATGGACAGAACATCCAACATGTATAAACACAATAATAAATAAAATTCTGAGCTCTAAATAACAACAAAGGTATAAAAGTTTCATATTTTTATGCATATTATGTATCATAAAACCAGTAAAATGCACAGCTTATAGGATCAGTACTCTTTAGAAAAGAACCATACGATAAAAAGATAAGTTAAGCATAATAGCGATAAAAAATACTGACGCAGTAACATTGCCCCCCCCCCCCCCCCTCCGTCCCCTCCGTCCCCATCCACCCACACACGAAGTGACACAATTCACTCATTCACACACGC
>CM031605.1:65603014-65613014 GCA_018398815.1 Conus ventricosus | reverse complement strand
GAGAAAGATTTCAGCTTCAAAAACAGTGGGGTTTGAATGACATACTGCTGTCGAACTCGCAGACGGAGATGGCGACATCTAGAAATCAGAGAGTGGATTTTGTTCTCAGGCTCTGTTACACGCAGAGTCAGCATCACAGCCACCTCAGGTAGCAGACAGTGCAGCAGACGAGGCTGTCCCGCCCAGGAGAGTGGGCTGAGGGTATCTACCAACATGACACTGACAAACCAGAACGACCAGTGGAAAAATGTCAAATTTTATGTAAATAAAACAAAAATGTGAGTCATTGCTACAGTAACAATGATCGTTCACATGGACAAGAAATATATCTATCCGTTTTCTACCAATTTCCGATATGGAAACAGCTCTCTGCTAATGTCGTGGACCTCATTCTTGTGCAGTGCATGTATTTATCAGTTTAACCATAATATTTACCATAATATTTACTATCTTTCGGTATATTCTAACCTCAGGATGATTATCTGTAGTTTATAGAAACAAGTTAAAATATTTTGCAAACCAGATTTCACATTATCTGTTCGCAGATTTCCATCGTAACTAAACAGGATCAGTTTCAATCTTGAAATCTAACCTGAGGCACTGTTGTCATTTGCCTTTTAACTGTGTTGATAAATCCTTTTAAGCACAGTTGAAAACGGACTGTTCCATAGATAATGCTGTATTTAACCAATTCGTTATTACACACATTACATGTGATTGAGATTTCCCCCAAAATTTGATTGGTCATTTATGTGTTATAACATGTTTTTATTTGGAACCATTATAACTTCCTTTCTATATTTTTCTTTTCTTTGGTAGCACAAAAGTCTAATCTACAAAAGTATCAAGTTTTCTCACCCATTTCGAAAATAAGATCATAGCAGATATGAACACCTGTTCCAACAATGTGTTATAAAGCTGTCTTGAGTATTTGTAGATTTCGACCATGATTTGTAACGTTTATTTCCCCGGTTTCTTTTTCCACTTTTGATTTTTCTGTTATTTGGCATAGGAAAGGTTTGATAGAGGAGTATCTTCAATATGATAAACTTATCGAAAACTTACGTAGTTTAAGAAGTTTCCTTCTTCATCTTTTCACACAGGGCAAAAATCTTATCTTCATATTTTTCCCCTATTCCAATTTTGCATAAGAAAGTTTTGATAGAGGAGGATCTTCAATATGATATACTTGTTGAAAACTTACGTAGTTTAAGAAGTTTCCTTCTTCATCTTTTAACAGAGGGCAAAAATCCATCTTCATAGTGCCCCCCCCCCCCTCCATTCGAAACTAACTCAAGCCTTTTTTCATTTTGATGTGTACAGTTTACAAAGAGAGGAGGTGCAACACTACATTTCTCACTGCATGCTGAAATGATATGATGAACACCACATATGATGAGCAGCGACACCAATGTCCATGTGTCTGTTGCGGCACCATTATGACTTGTATGTCGTTGGACGATGGATGATCACATTTTGTCGCTTCCTGTCTCAGCATTTTTCTGAGAGCAGCCCAGTAATGGTCAAGAAGAGCCTTTCACTACAGCACGGTGCAGTGCATGGTTCACAGTGGCATGACTTGTCGAGAGTCACTCATTTTGCCACACACACCCCTCACAAGTTCTCCCCCTACTCCCCCTTCCCCTCCACCCCCCTTCTCCACACACGCACATGTGACAGTTGTTGGTGTGGGTGAAGCTTTGGTGGCAGGGCTTGGAACACAAAAGCTGTCCTTAGCCCTCCAGACAGGGTAAGCAGCTTGGAAGAGGCAACGACTTCAGCTGATCTCTAGGCCATCGATGAAAGTCATCAACACTGACAGGAGACAATGCAGCCAAAGACGGCCCTGCCTCCTATAATCCCTCTCTCTTCTGCTCGGTGTGAAAGGGAAAATGTATGTGAAGACAGGGAAGGTCCCACAGCCCTCCAGGGATGCTGACCCTGCGCCATTGACGCATTCCCCCTGTGAAGAAAGAGTGCGTCCTCTCTTGACTACTTGGACATCCTGTTGTGATTGTTTTTTGTTTTTGTTTTGTGTGTGTGTGTGTGTGTGTGTGTGTGTGTGTGTGTGTGTGTGTGTGTGTGTGTGTGTGTGTGTGTGTTGTTTTTCTGCTGGTTAAGGCTGTTGACTGTTTGTTGTTGTTTTTTACTGGTTAAGGCTGTTGACTGTTTTGTTGTTTTTTACTGGTTAAGGCTGTTGATTGTTGTTGTTTTTTACTGGTTAAGGCTGTTGACTGTTTTTTTATGGTTAAGGCTGTTGACTGTTTTTTTTTTTTTTTTTTTTTACTGGTTAAGGCTGTTGATTGTTTTTGTTTTTTTACTGGTTAAGGCTGTTGATACATTCCTATCAACGTGTGTTATGGATCCGCGTGGATTCAGTGGCATTGTGGCTTCACATGACAAGAAACTCACTTATTTGTGAACGGTTTTACCTCCAGCGTTCGCGAATGTGCACACGCACACACACACACACACACACACACACACACACACACACACACACACACACACACACACACACACACACACAAACACACATGCGCGCGCACGCGTGCACGCTTACACACATATATCTGTCCGTCTATCTATGTCTGTCTTTTTTTCTTTCGCTTTTAACAAGAACATGCACAGTCAATCAAACAAGCAGGTAGAAGAAAGCACCAAAAGTAAGGAAAAAGAATTCGCTGAAAAGAATCAGGAAATGGAAAAGACAATGTCGTTTTGCTGGGTTGAAGTGGACGCCATGGGTTTGCTAATCTAAACATACAAGTCTGCTTCAGCGCGAACAAACAAGGCCTCCTTGGAATCAAATGTCATGAAACTGATGTGTTTGTTTTATTTTTTGTAATCGAAGCAGATTTTAATCAATTGGTATGCTTAGAGGTCAAACAAAATAACAGCGTATACTGTTGCTGCAATGCCCTTGAGCCCGGAAGTGCCACGTTTTGTCCAGTCACGTTTCACCTGTCTCGTTTCAAACCACTTCTGTTTGACCCGTTCATCCAACCCGTCTTTATTCCCACATATCCTCGCACAAAATCAGGTGGACGAAGTTGATTAAAATCATTGGTTAGGCCTGTTGCACCCCACACACACACACACACATACACACGCGCGCGCGCGCGCATGCGGATGATGACTGAGACAGAGAGGCCCAACGAGACAGAGAAAAGATCCTGACAGACAGCATTCGCAAGGACTTCTGCACGATTTGGTACATGGCATAACTCGACATACCAATGTACTAATGAGGTGTATACTAAAAAACAGTGTTAACAAGCTGTGTCTGATTCAGTATCAAGACAAATAAGATAGTGTCGTCTTAAGATCAGAAAAGATTTGTTTAATTATGTACCACCAAAACTCCCCCCACCCCACTCGCCCAATCATCACAAATATTTTTCGGCAAATTGTTCGTCAGTATTTGAGTGAAACATTATGATTGAGATAGTTAGAGCTCCTGGAAGGGACCACAAGTAATTGGGTATGGAAACAAAGGACTGGGCGAAAGGCAACCTACCCTAGAGCCTTGATAGAGAAACGGTCAGACGTAACAGATTACAGAGGGAAAGATACTTGTATATTGTCACCCTTTGCAAACACTGGGACCAGCAAACAAAGCAAGGGGGTGAGACCTTATTCTATTGATCTGAGGGTCCTGAACTCAACCCCCAGTTGAAACAACAAGTTTTCAGAAGGCGTTATCTTAGGGATCAACACATGTGAAAATCCCCACTATCCCTCTCGGAGTCCTTTCCATGAGTTAAACCGAGGTCCTGTATGTGAAAGCACACACTAAACTCACTCACTCACACACACAGACTCACACACACAGACTCACACACACAGACCCCCCCCCCCCCCCCCCCCCACACACACACACACCACACTCACACACACACACACACACACACACACACACACACACACACACACACACACACACACACACTCTTTTGCATGCATCCATCCTTTGAAAAAGAGTCGGCCAGCGTGTGCCTATGGGGTGGGTGGTGACAAACTGAATCAAATTAAAATGAACGATGACAACAAATAAAGTTGTGTCCATTGGTAACGTGTTTAGCCACCATCCCCGAAGACGAAATGTGACCAACCTGATGGTGGGAATAGGAATGGACACAAAGGCAAAAATCTTATCTGTGGAGAACCTCAGAGTTGTAGCTGATGAACGAAAGACAAAAATAAGAAGAGAGAACAAGAATGAGAAGAAGTAGAAGAAGAAGTGGTGGCTTAGGAAAACCCTACGAACAATTGAGCTAGCACTGAACTTGCATAATTGGATGAAGCTCCATCCAGCTTTTGTTTTTTTTAGATTTATCTTGCAGACAGACAGACCGAGTGACAGACACACAAACTTACAAGAACGAAACCAGGAGCAGGTTACGCTTGCGCAGGGAACCTCAGTTTAGAAGCTGTCATCACGAGGCAGCGAGTGACTGGACCACCCCTCAGGCATCAGTGAAGCAGGTGATGAGCCGTTGTAGCGCCTCCTCAGTGTGGGCAGTGAGGGCGGCGTCGTCTGCAAAGAGAATCTTCTTGATGGGGACTTTTCGGACCTTCATCTTTGCTCAGAGGCGTGCCAGGTTGAAGAGGCTTCCGTCACTCCTAGTGTGGAAGAAGATGCCGTCTTCAGACTGTCGGAAGGTGTGGGACAGCAGCAGGGAGAAGAAGATGCCAAAGAGCGTCGGAGCGAGCATGCACCCTTGTTTGACACCACTCTTGATTAGGACGGGGTCCGAAGATGAACCGATGTACTGGACAGTGCCATTCCTGTTGTCGTGGAAGGACGTGATCATCTTCGGGAGCCTGAGGGGACATCCAATCCGGTGTAGTAGCGCGAAGAGGCCTGACCTACTGGTCAAGTCGAACGCCTTGGTCAGGTCGATGAAGGCGATAAACAAGGGGCTTCTCTGCATGCGGCACTTCTCTTGTAGCTGCCTCAAGTAGAATATCATGTCGACCCCCAAAATAGTAATGTGATCTGATTGGTAGGAATAGCTATCAGCCTTTTAACTCTTACACGGCGAACACAAGCAACAACCAGACTAGTTATAAATGAACATAAGTTCTGGCGCTTTTTCCCCCCATTTGTATCAAATACATAAGCTGCGACAAAATGTCTTAATTATCTAGATGACAATCTGCGACAACAATTGGCTAACATTTTCACGGAATCCTCGCAAATATTGCTGTTTGCATCTAGTTGCGCCAGCTAGAGCAAAGTATCCAATACAGTACAATACAATCCAGTGCAACACATCATCCACTTCTTTTGATTAATTGATAGATCAGTAGACTGATTCACGGTGATGTCAAGCCGACTAAAGTCATATTGTTTATGGTCTAGATGACTGATTGACGGTGAAGTCAAGCCGACTAAAGTCATATTGTTTATGGTCTAGATGACTGATTCACGGTGATGTCAAGCCGACTAAAGTCATATTGTTTATGGTCTAGATGACTGATTGACGGTGATGTCAAGACGACTAAAGTCATATTGTTTATGGTCTAGATGACTGATTCACGGTGATGTCAAGCCGACTAAAGTCATATTGTTTATGGTCTAGATGACTAATTGACGGTGAAGTCAAGCCAACTAAAGTCATATTGTTTATGGTCAAGATGACTGATTGACGGTGAAGTCAAGCCGACTAAAGTCATATTGTTTATGGTCTAGATGACTGATTGACGGTGAAGTCAAGCCGACTAAAGTCATATTGTTTATGGTCTAGATGACTGATTGACGGTGATGTCAAGACAACTAAAGTCATATTGTTTATGGCCTAGATGAGTGATTGACGGTGAAGTCAAGCCAACTGAAGTCATATTGTTTATGGTCTAGATGAGTGATTCACGGTGAAGTCAAGCCAACTAAAGTCATATTGTTTATGGTCTAGATGACTGATTGACGGTGAAGTCAAGACAACTAAAGTCATATTGTTTATGGCCTAGATGACTGATTGACGGTGACGTCAAGCCAACTGAAGTCATATTGTTTATGGTCTAGATGACTGATTGACGGTGAAGTCAAGACAACTAAAGTCGTAATTATTGTTTATGGTCTAGACGATCGTGAGAGCCAAATCATGGTCACATTGCTGCAAAATATATGCGGATTGAAATAAATGTGCTAGTAATGGTGTGTTAACGACGAATGTTGAATCACACATATGATTCTCTGTGTCTCTGTCTGTCTGTCTGTCTGTCTGTCTGTCTCTGACCCTGTGCGTCTGCCTGTTTACCTCTCTGTCTGTCTGTCTCTGTCGTGCCTGTTTGCCTCTATGTCTGTCTGTCTGTCTGTCTCTCTCTCTCTCTCTCTCTCTCTCTCTCTCTCTCTCTCTCTCTCTCTCTCTCTCTCTCTCTGTGTGCGCGCACGTGCGTGCTTGAGCGTGCTTTTATCTGCGTGCACAGCTGAACGTCACTTTATACTTTGACCTGGTTTATCTCTTTTTCTTTATTGCGCAGAGAGAAAATAGTACAGATGGAGAGAGAGAGAGAGAGAGAGAGAGAGAGAGAGAGAGAGAGAGAGAGAGAGAGAGGGGAGAGGTGGGAGGAGGAGGATGGAATAAATGAAAGGCGATGAAAAAGAGCTCTCTCTCTCTCTCTCTCTCTCTCTCTCTCTCTCTCTCTCTCTCTCTGGCACACACATACAGACATGCGCCCGTGCGCGCGCGCACACCACACACACACACACACACACACAAAAACCCACACACACACAGACGCACGCGAGCAAGCGCGCACACGCACACACAGTCGCACGCGCGCACACACAGACACAGACACACACACACCACACAGACACACACACTCACACTCGCACGCACATTGGCGTGCAGACACGCGTCTGTAGTACGCACGTGACTCTTAGCACAACTGGGTTTTATTTCCAATAAATCAAGCGAAATAGAAATGATTCCGCAAAGTACAACAAAAAAGGGGAAAACCAAGTAAAGAACAAAAGTTGACAAACTGATTTGAATGTTGAAGCAAAGCGATAAACGGTGAAATGATTGCCCTGTAACTGATACCCCACCCGAGGGTTGGGAGGATTTCCTTCATTCTGATTAAATGCCACGAGAGGTGGAAAAACTTGCTCCCAGGCACCCTCTACCCCCCCCCCCCCCCCGTCCCCCCCCCCCTTTGACATTACCCAAATTAAAGTGCTACTCTCCACCTGAAAAGTAAACCCGAACTGTGGGATTAGTTCTGACAGTTTCTGCCACTTTTGTGAGTGTTGTTCCAGTATATTCATGCGTATGTCACTCGATTCATTGGCAAACACCTGGAGGATTTGTTTTGTTTTCCCTTTCGCTCGGGTTCAGGTCAAAAACCGGTGGCTTAAAAACTGGAACGGGCAGACGGACAACAAACTTCTTTCAAATCCATCCAAAACCTTGGAGAACTTTTAGCATGTGCCACTGACGGCAGTTGGGAAGAAAAAGGCCATTCTTTTAGACCCTCTCGTATCGTTCAAAAAGTGGATGAGCTCCGTAGTGCATTCCATGTAATGTACCACTGTCTATGGAACATGTCTTTATACAGTGTTGGGACGTACATGATGTCAGATATATAGACTGCTCAACAGACACCATGAAGACATTGGTGATGTGATTTTCCAGTTCCTCTCTCCTGACGGAGATAAACGTTGTTCAACTGCTTTGAACTTTAACGGGAGAAAGATAAATGCGCATATGTTAAAATTTTGAAGCTGCTGCGAAAGGAACCGACTTTGACGACGTGATAGCCCTTATGTGGCCCCTCGTTGTCGGCTGTGCTATAAACCACGTGACTTGAACGGAATTTTCGCTTTAGCCTAGTCCTATTGTCGTGTTCAGCTGTCCGGAATGGGGTAAGGCGAGCGGGTGGAGGATGTAGGTGATGTGGAGATGGGGGCGACAGTGAAGGTGGTGGTGGCGAGGGAATGGGAAGGGACTGTGGAAGAGAGTGGGAAGTGGGTATGTCACACTGTGTCACGCTGTGTTGAATGCGTGTCTGCGTCTTTCTGTCATGGGCAGTGTACACGGTCTTTTGTGACAGGGAGTAACTCGCCAACAGGAATAACACGCCAACAGGGGGTAACACGCCAACAGGGAGAAACACGCCAACAGGGAGTAACACGCCAACAGGGGGTAACACGCCAACAGAGAGTAACACGCCAACAGGGAGTAACACGCCAACAGAGAGTAATACAGTCAACAGGGGTGAACAACGACCCCGCAGGGGTAACACGCCAACAGGGGGTAACACGCCAACAGGGGGTAACACGCCAACAGGGAATAACACGCCAACAGGGGATAACCAACGCCAACAGGGGGTAACACGCCAACAGGAGTAACACGCCAACAGGGGGTAACACGCCAACAGGAGTAACACGCCAACAGGGAGTAAACGCCAACAGGAGTAACACGCCAGCAGGGAGTAACACGCCAACAGGGAGTAACACGCCAACAGGAGTAACACGCCAACAGAGAGTAACACGCCAACAGGGAGTAACACGCCACACAAGTGTGCCCAAGAAAACGCCAACAGGGTTGTATCAGTTCAACAAGGGATGTCAAATAGAAATAACAGCCACAGATATACACCACAACATCCCGCTAAATTTTGGGGACACGCCAACAGGTTAAACGCAGTAGGAGTAAAGCAACGACGTAACACGCAACAAGTTAACAAGAGGGGTCCCCAGGCTACACTGGCAGAGCTGCACACGCCCAATAGCCCAACGGGGTAACTCTCTGCACAGGGAAGTAGTAATCCCTACAGGGAGAAACACGTCCAACAGAACACGCCACAATTGTAAATCGCACAGGTCCGCAGGGCCCGCCAAAGGGTAGCACTCCATCAGGGGCCCCCAACGGGTGGTAACCGCCAACAGCAGCAAACAGGATACACCCAACAGGTGGTTGTAAACCGCCAACAGGGGAACAGCACAGGAGTAACACCCATTATGGCCCGGTCCGCCAACAGTGATAACCCCCACAGATAGAAAGAAGAACAGAAGGAAAAGTTCACCATGTAACACGCCCGGAGTACACGCCAACAGAGTAACACGCCAAAGGATAACACGCAACAATCCTAGCCAACAGGGTAACACCATACAGCTGTGCTAGAACTCTCGGGTTTCAGTTTCAGTTTCATCAAGGGGATGTCACTATGTACGGACTAGTCCATGCATATTACACAACATCCGCTAAATTTTGAGACCGCACTGCACAATCATTTAAAGATGATGAATAAATAAAGCAATGGTTAAGACGAGACAATTTAACAAGAGGGTCTCCTGGCTACGACTTGGCAGATGTCTGACGTACGCATTAGCCCAACGCCTTGGGTACCTCTCTGTCAAGGGAAGTTATGTAATCACGTTTTCAGTAGGAAGCCTCAGTTCAACGAACGCGCTAGCTAATTTGTCAATCGCACAGTCGCAGGGCCAGCTCGAGGGAGCGTCTTCCTTCAGGGGCGCCACCGGAGTGTGAATCTTAGCGCAAGCATGGAAACCAGGTGGCAAATCAGGTGACTGTTGTAAACCCTGCGCGCAGGGAATATGAGCTGGAGCACATTTTATGGCCCGTCGCAGCGCACTGAATGATATGACCCTCCAGCAGATAGAAAGAAGAAGAGAAGAAAAGTTTGCCACTTGTCAGAAGACGTCTGCGAAGTTCTTGACATTCGCACATTTCAGCATACGACATAATCACGTGTAAAGATTTCCGAAGCGACCTGTGAAGGACATTTCTCTCAAGGAGACTGTCAAGTGACGTAGACACCGTTGGTTGTTAGAATGACTTTTTCTTTGTTGAAGTATCACATCACCAGCGTGGGCGTGTGTGTATGTGTGTGTAGTGTTGTGTGTGTGTGTGTGTGTGTTGTGTGTGTGTATGTGTATGTGTGTTGTGTGTGTGTGTGTGTGTGTGTGTGGTGTTGTGTGTGTTTTACATGCGGTGCACGCGTGCGTATGTGTGCGTGTCTGTCGGCC
>CM031605.1:65595514-65598014 GCA_018398815.1 Conus ventricosus | reverse complement strand
GCAGGGACGCTCGATGCTTCTCTCAGACACAGAACCATCTCCTCGTGACTGCATCACATTTTTTGACAGAGAACAACGTGTTACTGCTGTAAAAACGGACATACGGGCACAAAACATGACGGAGAAAGATTTCAGCTGCAAAAACAGTGGGTTGAATGACATACTGCTGTCGAACTCCCAGACGGAGATGGCGACATCTAGAAATCAGAGAGTGGATTTTGTTTTCAGGCTCTGGTACACGCAGAGTCAGCATCACAGCCACCTCAGGTAGCAGACAGTGCAGCAGACGAGGCTGTCCCGCCCAGGAGAGTGGGCTGAGGGTATCTACCAACATGACACTGACAAACGAGAACGACCAGTGGAAACAAAGTCAAGTTTTATGTTGGGCGGCGGCAGAATTTCAACAGGAACACACAGGGTGTGTATTCGATGCTGTAGGATTGGGGGTAGTTTCTACACTGCACGGAAAAGAAGCACAGCCTGACCTTTTCTGACTTCTTATAGACAACATTAATCCTTTTTTTTTTTTTGCATCAAATAAAAGTGATTTTCAACGGCAAGAAGGAGAATGAGAGACTGGGCTCTGTCTTTATGTCACAGCAAAACATTGTTGAGAAAGAACACACAAAAAGAATGGGCATGATTCCAGATTTTATGGCTGAAGATGTGTTGTAAGATGCTGATAGAAAAGGGAATAAAGTTACAGTTATATAGAAATGGAATAAAGTTACGGTAAAATTCATTCAAATCGATGTCTTCAGTAAGGTACATTAAGCAACATGTTTCATATGACTAATAACGTTGGTAGTAATGACATGTTTTGTATCGTTTCATGTCATAAAATAGCTTATCACACTGTATCACTAGATTAAAAGACCATTTTAAAGCTCATATGAAAAAAACATCAATAAGAAAACACTTACTCAAGGTACAAAAATAGACATCTGAGTACAATATAAAGAATAATGTAATACTCTTGGTCAGAACTGTTGATCGTTGATGGTGGCAAACAGTACAATGCATTGATAAAATAAAACGAAAATGTGAGTCATTTCTACAGTAACGGTGCTCGTTCACATAAACATGTAATTTCTCTATCCGTTTTCTAACAGTTTCCGATATGGAAACAGCTCTCTGCTAATTTCGTGGACTCAGTCTTGTACAGTGTCTGCATTTCTCAGTTTTACAATAATACTTATTATCTTTCAGACTATTTCAACCCCAGGATGATTATCTGTATCTTACAGATACAAGTGAAATATTTAGCAAACCAGGCTTTAATGCATCTTATCATCTGTTCGCAGATTTTCATCGGAAATAAACTGGATCAGTTCAACATTGAAAGCTAATCTGAGACAATGTTGTCAATTGTCTTTTAACAGTGTCGATAAATCCTTTTAAGAACAGTTGAAAACAGACTGTTCTACAGATAAAGCTGTATGTAACCTATTCGTTATTATAGAGATTATTATAGATAATGTTATTAACATTTTCCCCAAAATTTGATTGGCCATTAATGTCATATTATGTTTTTATCTGGAACCATTACACCTTCATCTTCTATATTTTTCTTTTCATCTTTCATCTTTTCACGCTCCTGAACCTTCCCAGATTTCGAATTAGATTTGTAACGTTTTTATTTCTCCGTTTTCTTTTTTAACTTCTGATTTTTGCATGACTTTTGTGTGAAAATGTTTCAATAGAGTATAAACAGCTCATGGTTACCTTCGATATCATATACTTTCTCCAAAACGTACGTAGTTTAAGAATTTTACTTCTTCATCTTTTAACAGAGGGCAAAAATACATCTTCGTTTTTTTTTTTTCAATTCCATACTAACTGAGGCATTTTTTGTTTAACTTCAGCCAACCTAATCAAACGCTTTTTTCAAAATCAATCGAAACCAAAAGACCAGACATATTACTTACTTCCAAATGGTGCATAATGTCATATGCAACACACATATGCTGTCCCTAATATGTCAGCCTGAAATTAAGACTACCTAGTTCTCGTGTTTACATTGACTTTATTCTGTTTACTATACGTGTTCTTAAAGTCTTACATATTACATATGATATTGGTCCTGAATTGCCCAAGTATTGTTTGGTATTCAGTAAACATACAGTTGTTTCTTCTTTTCATGTGTTCGACATCTCATCCCTTAAAAGCCCTCCATTTAGTAATAGAACGAAAGACTTTCATAACTGTTTCCAAACGAACTTTAACACATAACTCTCATAACTTCTGTGTCTGGGTTTTTGTTATTTTACATTTGTTTTACAATGTCTGAAGCTTCTTTTAATGATATTAGTCCCTGTGTTTCCGTACTGTATTATTTGTGTTGCATTGCGTCGTGTGACATCGTATAGTCCTCTCTTGTACGGCATTGTATAGTATCACGTGAAAGGTTAGGAAATTGTGTTGTATTTTCGGGACTTTCCCGGTCTGTTAGATTAGCACATCTAGAGCTATTAGTGACTCAGTCTCTTTCACGGATGCG
>CM031605.1:65585514-65590514 GCA_018398815.1 Conus ventricosus | reverse complement strand
GTAAACGACTCTGGTGTCTGTGCTTCCGTCTGGTTTCAGATTCGCTGTGTGTTCCCCGGATAACAAATCCATGAACATTTACAGACCTGTATCCAGCTTGTCATTTCTTTCAAAGCCACCACCAAAGCAAATCCGATGTCCATGAACGAGCACTTCGAAATATTGTAAATGATATGTATTCCTGCATGGTTAGACCTCAGAGCAGCCTTTGATGATACAGAAAGCTTTATCCCCCGCTGTAGGCTTCGACATTGTTCGGTAATTACGACCTTGTTCTTTCCTGGTTTAGGTTTACACGACAGACGGCACTGAGACTGCATCAAATGTAAGTATGCAGAGACTTCTGCCGTCAGATAGGGTGTTCCTCAGGGTTCCGCGCTAATACCCATTCCTTTTGTGTTGTTGGCTCATTCTGTGTTTCACGTTACCTGCTGTCAAGCATGAGAATTTGCTGATTGCATACACCGTTTGGCTTCTCTTGCTGAAGGCAATATGTTGGTATCATGGGAATAAAAATGTATTTCAGACCTGAACATCTGGATGATCCACAACAAGCTGCAACTAAAGGGTGATAGCACTGAAGTATGCTGGCCAGTCCACAGAAATGACTCAATCATCCTTCGTTTCCAAACTCTGTAACAATCAGCGACATATCTGCAACTTACTCTTCTTTCTTTGGCGTGATCTCTGCGTCACTCTCAATCAAAGCTCCGTTTCTAGCAACATGTATCTAACATCTATAGATCTGCCAAACTTTACCTTTGCAAAATGACTTCATTTCACAACTATCATCCAACTGGAAGGCAAAGTCCATGTGCTCCACCCTATTCTTCCCACTAGTAGGAGAAGACCATCCTATTCGCGTTACTGTCAAGTCCAGTTGCTCAATCCTATCATCCTCACCATCAGGCAAAGTCCACGTGGTCTACTGTTTTCTTCCAGCTGAAGGAAACGTCCAACTGCTCCACAGTATTCTTCCCACCTACTGGAGAAGTTCAACTCCTTCGCGTTATTTCTACCCACCAGTTGGAAAACCCCCAGCTATTCGATCCTGTCCTTCTTAACAGCAGGGAAAATGCAACTGCTCCATTCTGACCAGACCCTCAGTAAGCCAAGTCCAAGCGCTCCACGTTGTCCTCCCGAACACAGACTTGTAAAAGTCCAAACGTTCTATTCTATCTACCTCGTAAAGTGAAAAGAGTTCCACTACTCAATCCAACTTTCTAACTACAGGAAAAAGTCTAACTGCTCCGCCCTATCCTTTCCACCACTAGGTAAGATCCATCTGCTCAAGTTTGTCCTTCACACCACTAGGTAAGATACATCTGCTCAAGTTTGTCCTTCACACCACTAGGTAAGATCCATCTGCTCAGGTTTCCTTCACACCACTAGGTAAGATCCATCTGCTCAGGTTTGTCCTTCACACCACTAGGTAAGATCCATCTGCTCAGGTTGTCCTTCACACCACTAGGTAAGATCCATATGTTCAAGTGTATCCTTCCCACCAGGAGGAAAACACCAACGAATCCTTTCAAAACCCTTACCAGTAGCCTTACTAGTACCAAACAGCTCTATCCTCTCCTTCTAATAAAGTAGGCAAAGTCCATCTGCCGTACCCTACCCATCCCTCCAGCCCTACAGTAGGAAAGAACTAAAGGACTTTGCCTTTTTTATGATAACATAAAGGATCCAGATCGTCACTGCACTCCCCTCCATTTTCTTACCCTCACAAACCTAGTCATTATATTCCATTGAAGGGAACAGCCTGAAGTCAGCGTCACTGCGCTAAACCCACTAACTCTTTCTCTGTTTCTGCAGCAGGACTCGGATGCCACATTACACCAACCTATGTACCTCGCCGGAAGGTGTAGCCCCAAACCTTCTCTGAACCAATTGATCCATCCCCCCTTTGCTGTCAAGGAGCATACAGAAGACACATTGCGTGAACTCCCCCCACATCCCCTCCCCCCCCCCCCCCCCCCTCCTCTTAAGGTCACACCTCTCTGCTGACTGGCATGAGTCCAAGGTTGCGCTGGAGTAATCTGCTACACCTCGCCCACACATGCTGCTGGACAAGGAGTCTCCAAAGCTTAGTTACACTGATTCTTTACCACACTTTCTCTCGCCTCAGCCGCCCTCACTCACGGCGTCAACCTCTCCAGCACACCGGGACAAAGAAAGAGAGAGCCCTCTAGTACACAGAACGAATGAAAGGCCATTCTCAGTATGAGAATAATAATTTACAACAACGGCAAAAAACAACAACAATAATAATGATAAGAAAACAACAGCAGTAATGACAGTAATAACAATAATAATAATGTGATGATAATGATGAAAACAACTTTGTTTTGAGGAAGAAAACACGTGTTCTATACATTTAAAAACAACAACACCCGTATATATGAAAAAAAGAAAAAAGCAATTTCATATACGTAGGAACAAACAGAAAGTCATCTGTACGTAGGAAGGACAAAAACCAAAACATTCAGTATGTTGAAAGAATAAAACAACCCTCTCTATGTCGGGAGAACAAAAAAGTCCATTCGGACATAGAAGTTAAAAGTCACCTACATAGAAAGAAGTTAAAAGCCATCCTGTTGATGGTAAAGTGAAAAGCCATCCTCCACACAGTGAGAGTAACCGAAAATATCCTGTACGTAGGAAGAATCTAAATCTTGAGTACTCCATATCTGGCAGGCAATAGATTGAAAGTTTGAAGAATTGACAGATTATTGACGACTGTCTGGAATGACGAAGTCAGTTCGAGTACATTCCTGTCATGCCATACAATAACAATTTTTTTTTGCATAAAACCTTGGAGTCTATGACGTCAAAAGCCTTTGCAATATCAGCAAACAATGCTCCATAAAATGTCTTTCCTTTAATATTCATAAGCTAGCGATCTGTTCAATTTGTCAGGGCAGGAGAGACTGACTGTCACTGGGCAGATAATATGACTCAAGATGATCGTAAGTGTGTTTCTTTATGCACGTTTCTGAGGGTTTGGATAGTTAAGGCAAAAATCGATATTGGTCTGTGATTGGCTGTGTCGGAATCGTCACCAGATGTGTGGGTGGGAATGTATTACGTAAACTTAAACTCTGTTGCAAAATGACTTTTTTATACTGCACAAGTTGTAGATACATGGCAGTGTTCTAAATATGACCGGAGCTGAAACTTTAGAATTTTTCTATCAGTGTCGACCCCACGATTTTCTGTCTCCTTGAATTGACATAAGGAACAGTAAACATCAGTTATGGACATTAAAGGTACCGATTTTGTGGAGCAGAACATTGTTCGTTTTTCGAAGTGATTTAGTTGAGTATGATTTTGTTTTATGGTTTGTTCGTTTACACTTGTGAAACGTTTATTTAGTTCGTTTGGCGTGGCGTGTTTTTTTAAAATTTTTTACATGTTTGAGATTGATATGTTTTATTCGGAAGTTCATTCCTGGTTTTCCATGTTGACTGAATTCTGTTGAAAAAAGATCCTGGTAATACTTCCTATGTGCAGCCCATTTCAGTGAAATAAACTTGTATCTTTTTTTCTTAATTTTTAAAAATTGAATTATGTGATTTCCCCTCTGGTCTCAACAAGGTCTTCGCAAAGGAAAGCTGCTGTTTGAATTTCTTCATTTATCCATTTAGGTTAAGGAGTGTGTTTCAGTCTAAGCGTTCTATACGGAGCATTTATATCTTAAACCGTATTGAACATTTTGTGATGAGAAATCTGGAGTTTTTTTTCTGGACTGGGAAGCAGAAGAGATCAGCGAGAGAACCATCTTCCCGCAATGTTGTAAGAGACCTCGAAGTCACATGTTTGCCGATGTCACGTGTACTAGAAAATGGCCTCTTTGTCCATTCACGGGAAAAATTTTGTTCGATTATGTTTTGTGAGTTTGTGACATAAGCATTGTCAGTTAATGATCTGCTGGTTGAGGTTACACGGGTAAAGATCTCAATAATCTGAGCTAAGTTGTAGGAGGAAAACACATAAAACCATTTAAGTCACCTGGCACTAAAATGTCAGTAGCATTAAGGGATGCTACGTCCATCGTGACAGTGAACTGATCCATCCATTCAGCATTTCAGATGGGTTTCTGTGAATGATGCCGACTCTGATAGCTTTGGTTCTTTTCTGTCTAATTTGAAACCAGACTGACTCAATTTTCAATGTGATATAAACGACATGTATTTGTTTCGTTTCATGAGTGTAAACTAATATACATATAGATCTGGGAAACTTATGGCCTTTGCGAATAATGTTATGATATCATTATTGTTAAGAAAAACATCTGAGAGTCTGGATTTTGTCAAAGCAAAGACACAAAATGGTTTGTCTGTGCTTTACAAGACTGAGATGCCTCATATGATATGTTTTGAATGCTGTTAAGATTTAGATGGCTGAGGAGTTCATGTTTTAGAGAGAGAGAGAGAGAGAGAGAGAGAGAGAGAGAGAGAGAGAGAGAGAGAGAGAGAGAGAGAGAGAGAGAGCAGAGCGAGGAGGGGGGGGGGGGGCAGCGGCAAGAATAAATTCAGTCTTTTTTTCTACCGGTCATTGCTGCAGCCACCACTGTATTTTTGTTCTTGTACCTCAAGTGGTGGATTACGGAGAGCGAAAGGCGGTAGTAGTGGTGGTTGGGAGAGGACAGGGGAGGTAGGAAAGGAGGGGAAGGATCAGTTGTTAGAAAAGGGAGAAAGAGAGGGAAGGGAGAGTTAAAAGAGAAAACAATCATAATGGAGTGCTAACATCCCATTGGATAAAGAAATCGGCTGGCTATTGATTTGCTGTGAAGGGTTGATTGATAGCGGTCTGTGTCCTGGTCATCGGGTCTTGTTCCTTTTTCTGTTGGAAGTGTTGAGATCTCGTGGAGACAGCCAGGCCTCCTGCCCCGGTCATCCTCTGTTTGCAGCAGATGCAGAGGCTGTGTGGTGATAGCTGTGGCCTTCCTCTACCCCCTCCCCTCCCCCAGCCACTTTCCTTTTTTTTTTTCTTCT
>CM031605.1:65570514-65575514 GCA_018398815.1 Conus ventricosus | reverse complement strand
GTGTTGTACAAAGGAAATATGGCTATCACGACGCAGCCTCCAAAAAGGGCTCAAAACAAATGAAGGAGGGCCGGGAGGGAGGGGGGGGGAGGGGAAAAATTTTTCTATAGCCCACCGACCGAAAAGGGCCTTTCGGGGCTGTACCTTAACATCTAAAGGGCAATGAAAAAGAAAAAGAAGTAAAACCTTACCAGCCTTTAAAAAACCCCTTTTAATAACACGCGGTATTTGTTAAAACGTCGTCTATAAAATCTTAGATCAATAAAAAAGGTGATCTTTTTCAGAGGGCTGTCCAAAAGAAATCTTTTGGGCTTTCATCATCGAAAAACCAAGAGACAGACAGACAGACAACAGACAACAGACACACAACAACCACTCGCACACACACCCCACCACACACCACAACAACACACACACACCCACACACCACACACACCACCAACCCACCACACGCACGCCGCACGCCGCACCACCCCCCCCGCACGCACGCACGCACGCACGCACCCACTCACACACACACCCCCAACCCCACACAACACCACACACAACACACACACCCACACACACGGAAAGGAAAAACCGACCCCAGACACAGACAATTTTAACCTTTCGGAAAAAAAAATAAAAGGGTCACAGATTTCTTATCCCCGAGACGCTCGCACCAGTTTTCTCTCTCTCTCTCTCTCTCTCTCTCTCCCTCTCTCTCTCCTCCCCCTTTCAAATATATAAAACAATGGTAGAAAATCCACAAGATTTAAAAAAAAATCCTAAACCGGACTGGGGCAACATTTTTTAAAAAGGGAAACCTTACCTTTAAAAAATAATATTAATTTATATATTATATATATATAATATTATAATAATATTATTTATATTATATATAATAATATTCTTCAATGTTTTTAAAAAGGAAAGGGTTTAAAAACTAAAGGGGTAAAACTCGACAAATTTGTTTCTACGGCGTTGCGCTGTCTCAGGAGATTTTTGTTTGCCCACCCCCGATTTATATAGCGTGGGGGCTCACTTTTGGGGTTGTTACCCACTGGGGTTGGCTGCCGTTTTTTTTGGGGCTTTCGGGTTTTTTTTTTTTGGGATTTTCACTAACAACGATTTCCATTTATCCCTGCAGTTGTTTACATTTTCTTTTTTTGGTTTTTTAAATTGCTAAGTGGGGTTTGCATAAAACCCATTTTTCATTTAAAAATTAGGTTCCCTTTTTTGAAACATGCTTTTGGGTTGATGCTCTTTTATGTTTTTTCCAAATATTTGCTTTTTTTTGCGTCTTAAGTTTCCAGAAATTTGCTCTTTCTTTTTGGTTTTTATATTTTTTTTTATTAAAATGACTGTTTTGGTTGCATATTGTTTTTAAAGGGGTTTTCAGTGATCCCTATTAGTTTCTTTTTCATTTTTTTTTCATACCGGTATACAATTTGTTGTGGAGACATTTTTGTTTGTGGGCAACCCTCCTTTCTCGTGAAATTGCATGTTTTCCCTTTCTTCCCCTTCTTTGCTTTTGTTTTTTCATTTTTTGGAGCGTAAAATCGGGTTTTTGGGGTTCAACTGAACGATAGTTTGACAGTGTTTTTTTAAATATTTTGACATTTGTCCTTTTAAATGAATTTGCTAGATTTTGAAAATTCTTCCCTATTTTTTTGATTTTCCCCGTCGGGGGGGGGTTTATACCTATGATTTTCTTTTCCTATTTTCTTGCTTTTATTTGTTTGTTGCCCGGGGTTGTATTGTTTTGAATTGTACCCCCAAATTTTTTGTAGTGCCTCCGGGTTTTTCCACTGCTCATTTTTTCATTTCCTATTGCATGCATTAACCCTTTTGTTTATGCCAGGGGGTTGGGCTTTAATACAATGGGGGGTACTTTTGGTTCATAAAAGGGTATCGTTGGGTTTTTTGATGGTTTATAATAGGGTTTTTGAGATCCAGTGTTTTCAAAGTAGTCACTACCTTTTTGTTGCTTCAATGGTTCTTTAAGTTGTGGTTTGGAATTTTGCAATTCTTTTTCTTTTTTTCATGGTTCGGGGGTTGTTTTTATGCAAAAGGGCCATCGCTCTGTACAGCCCCGTTGTTTTCCGGTTTTTTTGATTTTGGGACACATGAATACCCGCCAGTTCCATGTTTCTGCACCACTAGGAACCCAGGTTACGTCGAATGTTGATTTCTTTTTTTTTTCCTGATCCGGGTTTTCATTTCTGCTGTGTATTGTTTTTGGGGGAAATGATTCCTTTTCGCCCTTTAGTCTTTGTTTTGGGAAAAACTCGGGGTTTTTTAGATATTCCTCCTAGATTAAAAGTCTACTAGTCAAATTGAAAAATTACGTTTCTTTTTTTATTTTTTTTCCTTTATAACTTTTATTTTCTCCAATTTTTAAATAAATTATTTTAAAATTCCTTTTAATTTTTTCCAAATTTTCTTCTTTTTTTCCCAAATTTTAAATTTATTTATATCCCCAGGGATTTTAAAAAATTTTTTTCTTATTTTTAAAACTTCTTTTTTTTTTCCCCCTCTATCCCCCTTTATCTACCTCTCAAACACATCAAAAACCAAAACATTTTTATTTTTTCATTTTTCCAATTTTAAATTTCCCCCTTTTTCTTTTTTAACTTTTTCCCCCCCACTTTTTTTTCATTTTTTGTTTTTTTTTGTTTTTTAATGTTTTTTGGAAAACCTTTTGTTAGATTTTTTAATTCAAATAGGTTATCATTTTTTTATTCTTTTCATTTGATCTTCAAATTTTCTAAAAACCCCTTTAAAAGTCAAATGAAAAAAATGTAACCAATTTTGAATTAAAAAAATTTTAACAAGGTTTCCAAAAAACTTTAAAAAACCAAATAAAACAAAATACAAAATGACAAAAATATTTGTGAAGTGACAAAACTACAATTTTTACAAAAGGGGAAACCAAAGGAATATTCTCAAATCCCTTTACAAAAACATCCCAAAAAAAAACAAAAAAAAACAAAAATATCATAATATCCCCACTAAAAAAAGAACTTTCAGGCGCAAGACCCAAGTGACAGGATAGAACGACAGCCAAAAGAACTTTCATAACACTCAAAGACCACAAACCCAAATTTATAAAATCCAACATCAGACTAAAAACCCCCCCGAAATCTGAATTACAAAATAACAAAAAAATTTGGGAAAAAAAACAAAGGCTAAAAACCAACCTGATTACAAACCCCTGGAAGAACACATACGAATTACCTGGTTTTAAAAACTAATAAAACAAAGTAATACAGAAAATTTTAAAATTTACATAGTAAATTTTACCCATCCAAATGAGGAAAATCCTCCAAACCCCGAAGTTTGCCAGTAACCCACAGACAAAAGGGTCGAAAAGGAAACAAATCTCCACACCAAAAAAACATTCTACACGCGTGAAACCTGGGTGAAAAACCCAAAAAAACTCAACATTCGACGTAACCAGGGTTCAATGATGGGCAGAAACATGTGAATGGTCGGATATTCATGCTGTCCAAACATCAAGAAAAAACTCGAAAACAGCGACGTACAGAGACGATGGGCCCTTTCTGCACTAAAAACAACCCCAAGAACCACAAAACAGAAGAAAAAACTTCAAAAAACTTCCAAAACCACAACTTAAAATTTACCATGAAACAAACAAAAATGTGAACACTTAACATAACACTGGGTCTCAACAACCATAATATAAAACCCTACAAAAACCCCGAACACCCCCTTTTTTACACACCAAAGTAACCCTCCCCACGTTTAAAAACCATACCCCATGGGATAAAAAAAGACTTCAAACTTCATCAATGAAGAGTGTTAAAAATGCAGCGTGGGAAAACCCGGGGGCACTACAAAAGTATACAATTTACAAACTACCAAAAAAACCCGACAACAACACAAAAAAAAACAAAATAAAAAGGAAAAAAAAAATCATATGGTATAACCCCCCTACGACGGGGAAAATCAAAACAAAATAGGGGAAAAAATCTTCAAAAAACCTAGCAACTTTATTTCCAAAAGACACAAACTGTCCAAAATTTTAAACAAAAACACTGTCAAACATCGTACTCGTAGCCCAACCCAAAACCGATTTACGCACCATAAAATAAAAAACAACACAGCAAAGAAGGGGGAAGAAAGGAAAACTTGCAATTGCACGAGAAAGGAGCAGTGCCCACAAACAATAAAATTTTCCAAAAAACTTGTATACCGGGTACTGAAATAGAAAATGAAAAGAAAAAACTAGGGACACTGAAAACCCCTTCAAACCAATATGCAAACCCCAAAACTCATTAAAAGAAAATTTAAAACCAAACAGAACTGAGCAAATATTCTGAAACTTAAAGCGCAAAAACAAACTACAAAAATATCCTGGAAACAAAAAACATCACCATCACAAAGTTTTAAAAAAGGGGCAACCCATGTTTAACTGAAAAAAGGTTTAATACTATGCAAACCACATTAGCAACTTTTTCCCAAAAAAAAATAGTAAACAACTGAGGCATAAATGAAATCGTTGTTTTTGAAAAACATCCAAAAACCCCCAAAAAACCCGAAAACCCCAAAAAACCGTGCACCAAAACCCCACGTCTAACAACCGCAAACGGGAGCCCCCCACGCTATATAAAATCGGCGGTGGGCAAACAAAAAACCTGATGACAGCGCAACGCCGCTAAACAAAATTTGTCGAGTTTTAACCTTTATTTTAACCCCTTTTTTTAAAACATTGACAAATGTTTTCTCCCCCAAGGGGTCGACCTTTTAAATCTTTTTGGGTCTTTTATTTTTTTCATCTATATAATATATATATTAATTATTATATATGCCTCCCCTTCCACCCCAACCACACCCCCAAACCACACTCGCACCAACTATCCTTCGAATGAGTCAAGAAAGCAACAAAATTCCAAAATTTCGGAAAAAAAAAAAAGATATTAAATTGTGTTTTTTCCCGCGAAAAAAAGAATATCTCTTTGCACCCTCCTTCTCCTCTCTTCCCCCTCTCTCCCCCT
>CM031605.1:65555514-65565514 GCA_018398815.1 Conus ventricosus | reverse complement strand
ATAGAGAGAAGAAGAGAGAAAACAAGAGAGAGAGAGGAGAGAGAGAGGAGAGAGAGAGAGAGAGAGAGAGAGAAGTGGGGGCGGTGTTGGGGGCGGCGTGGGTGTTTAATTCTATTTTGATATTGCTATCCCAACTTCTGTGCCACCTCAATGGCAGTTCACCCAAGCCGCTCATTCCATCCCACCCATCCTCCCCCAACACTTTCCCCCCAGTCCACAGCCAACCCGCCCGGCCTGGCCCGCCGCACTCCGCGGCACCGGCAATCCTCAGTGAGCAGTCAAAATCAATCGACAAGAGGCAACCCACCAGAATAACGCTGCACCGCTTCAAACACTTCAATGATGTTTTCAGTGGCGTTTGTTGTGATTCAAGCATGCGCAGGACAACACCACCTACTAAAGAAGCCCCCCTACTGAGGGTGGGGGCATTCAAGGGGACACAGAGTGCGCTTGCTAGTTCTATTGTGCTCTATTGAAACTCAAAGTGAGGCCACTACGTTGTGTAAAAAGAGAGTAAGAGAGAGAGAGAGAGAGAGAGAAGAGAGAGAGAGAGAGAGAGAACGAACAAACAAAATTTATTTTAACCCAGAAAATAAATAATTTAAATTGTACCAATGTTTTTTTTTGCAACCAGCCCTGGAAAAAAAGAAAAAACAAAACAAAAACAACACAAACAAAGAAAGAAAGAGAAGAAGAACACAGAAGAAGAAGCAGAAGAAGAAGAAGAAGAGAAAAGAGAAAAAAGGAAAACATTAATCATCATAGCAACTACAGGAAAAAGGCTAATCGATAAATACACTATGAAAAGTAGTCTGATGCTACAAAACGCAGATAAAAGAATCTGCAGAGGAGAGAGAGAAGAGAAGAGAGAGAGAGAAGAGAAAAGAAGAGAGAAGAGAGAGAGAGAGAGAGATGTCACTCACTGTTTGTAAAACATTCAAGCATTGTTGTCTTCCTTATCATTTTGGATACTTTGAGACACAACGATAATTTTTTTTCTGTCAGAAAAGCTGGCGATCCTTGCGCACGAACTGCAACTGAACATGTCAGAGTACTATATTAACTGTGTTGTGCTAGCCTACATCAATTCATAAAATCAAACTATGATTTAAAAGGCAGATCTTGAGCAGAGAGAGAGAGAGAGAGAGAGAGAGAGAGAGAAGAGAGAGAGAAGAAAGAGAGAGAGAGAGAGAGAGAGGTAGTGAGTGAGTGAGAGAGAGAAGAGAAGAGAAGAGAGAGAGAGGGTAGTGAGTGAGTGAGTAAGAGAGAAAAGAGAGATAGAGAGAGAGGAGATGAATGAGAGAGAGGAGAGAGAGAGAGAGAGAGAAGAGAAGGAAGAGAGTAGAGAGAGAGAGAGGGGGGTGAGTGAGTGGAGAGAGGAGAGAAGAGAAGAAGAGAGAGAGAGAGAAGAGAGAGAAGAGAAGGAAGAGAGAAGAATAAAAGTTAGTTAGCGACAGCGTCAAGGACAAATCTTGAGACCGCGAAGAATGGGAAGGACAGACTGAAGATGTCCAAGAACTGGCAAACAGACATTCACACTGGATAACCAACGAAACTGCCGTACCGTACTTGTGTTCTCGTTCCTCACAGTTTTATTAATCATTCTTACCCCCCAACATCACACACCACGCAGGCACTCATGCACGCACGCACGCACGCACGCACGCACGCATCGCACGCACGCACACACACACACACACACACACACACACACACACACACAACACACACCACCCCACATCGCTCGTGGGACAGACAGAGACAACTCCTCGCGGGAAAAATGAAGTTGGTAGGACGAATGGAATGGGGGAACTAATATTATGAACACTCCACAGCAACGCGACAGTAACTATACTGACATACGAAGCCCAAAAAGGGACATTATTTTTTCACGTTGCGGTCACTGATCGAAATGTCTCTGGGCTGAGTCTGGGTTGTAACAGAGCCATTTTGGTCCTGAGAGGATCACTGAAAGTGCTTCCCTGCTTACCGTGGGTGCAGCCACTGGTGATAGATAGATTGTCCGTTGTCTGTGTAGGGGAAGGAAGTTGGGGTGACCACAGAGTTTGGCGCCTCATCAAATTATTTTGGGCTACAGTGAGCACCTCGGCTATAAACTGTAAACACTTGTACACTGCATCGCTGTTCACGCACCACACACACACCACACACCACACACAACGCACAGCCGCACTGCAGCACACGACACACGCACGCGCATTCACGATCTGTACACACACACCCACACACACACACACACACACACCACACAACACACACACACACACACACACACACACACACACACACCTAACACAACTGCTTTATCTGAATCAGCCGTGGATGAAATTTTTAAATACAAGCACATCTAAAATGTAACATTGGATTAGCATTTAGTCAAAGTCAGATTTTCACCAACCTGTAATAAATACAACTGTTGTAAATATGTATTTGATGTTACTTGAGTTGTTTTGATTGTTATGCTTTCTTTTTTTTCTTTTTTCTCTAAGAGCCATAACGTAAAATATACATTAAAAAAAAACTACATATACCCCCACACACACACACAAACACACACACACACACACACACACTACACAAACACACACACACACAACACTCATAACACACACACACGCACGCACGCACGCACGCAACGCATGCACGCACGCACGCACGCACGCACTGCACGCACACACACACACACACACACACACACACACACGGGGGCGCGCACGTCCTGTCACCACACACACACACCCACAACACACACACACAACACACACACCACACACACAAACACACACAACACACCCCACTCACACACAACACACTTACGCGCCTTCGCACCCTTAAACACAACCAAAAAATACCCATCTACGCGACCTCTCTCTGCCGCTCTTCACCAACGCCCAACTCAGTCATTTCCCTAAAACACAAACACAACACAACACAAACAAACAAACAAACAACAAACAGCTCCCCCAAACTCACGATCCGAATTTGTTGACGACAGCAATCGCACTGGTTCATTTCAGACATTTCACGATCTTCAACCTCTTCATCCTGTATATCTTGTTGTTCCCTCACCCCACCCCCAATCCACCGTGCTCCGCAACTCACAGTCCCGCCCCCTCTGACATGTTCTGCTAGTATTCATGGAATATTTTGTCTTTCTTAATGACGACAGCGACTTTGAACAAACAGAATTTCCATTGTTATAACCTGAAAAGAACGAAAACAACCATAATCACAAGAGTCTTGAGGAGAGCTCTCTAAATCCCTTCGAACCATAGCATGTATGGATAGATCAAAAGAATACTAAGCGCAACTGTTTTCTATATCGCCCCCCCACCCCCCCCCCCCCCCCCCCCCCCTCTCCCTCTTAGAAAAATCCTCCCAGTTTCATTTGACTAATAAGAAAATTATTTGAAATCATCCTAACATTTTTATACACGTTTACACACGTCAATAGCTATTCTCGATGTACCATTTTTTTAACATCCATTCCACAAGAAAGCATACATATTTCACGGGCCGGGTCACTACATCACCCATGGTCACAACGAAGAAAGACTCTCATTTGCTTGCACCTTTTTCATGACACCCATGTTTGCAAAGAAGGAAGGCTGGTCCCGTTTACGTTATCATCCCCCATATTTATATAGAAGAAAGGCAATATGCAGTTACCAATTCAACGACACATATATAAAAAAAGACTCTTTTCTGTTGTTTGTTTTGAACATTTATGTTCACAAAAAAGACAAGCATGACAGATGAACCATTTTCAGACATTTGATGTTACAAAGAAAAAGCGCTCTCTGATTTAACATTTTCAGGATATTCATATTCACAAAGAGACAAGCACAATATAGTTTTATCATTTTCCACAGCCAGGCCTCCAAGAATTCGGAATCACATCGCCCTCCAAACAGCCAACCCAGAAATTAATTCTGATGCATTTCACTAAACATGACAAACATTCCATTATTGTCCATTTCATTGGCTATCTCATCTGAAGCTGAAAACGGTCTTCCACCCAATCTGGTAGGATCATATTAAAGTGCTCCAAACAGTCATTCGCGATTATTCCAATCTCTTTTGCTTTGCTTTAATAGCACATCAACTTGGTGTAGTGTGGTGGTTGTGTGTGTGTGGATTGTGTGGTGAGTGGGTGTGTGTTGTGTCCTGTGTGTCCTGTGCGTCTGTGTGTGCGTGTGTGTGTGTGTGTGTGTGTGGTGTGTGTGGGTGGTTGTGAGTGTTAATCAACTGGTTTCTCAAACTTCATAAGCCATTTATAAACGATTGTTGTTAGTTATGAAAACGTGCTTTCTGCATGTATGCATATGGTCCGCATATGGTGCCCGCTAAAATGCTCTCAGCATTCCTGTCCTCGTCGGAAATGTTTTGGGTTCTTTTTTTTTCCAGTCGCTATGGTTATGGATGAGCAGAAGGAAGCGGAGATGGAGAAGAATGGGAAAGCGGGAGGAAAAGAAAAATGTAATTTGTGACCATAATGCCAGTCTCTCTTAACAAATCAACCACCTCAATCCACACACTGGAAACCACTGGACCGGCCCGGAGGATAACGACGGCGGTGCAGGCAGCTGTGTGTGTGTGCGTCTTTGCCCCCATTGCTAGGTTTCTTTCATTCTCTCTCTCTCTCTCTCTCTCTCCCGTTCTCTCTCTGATCTCCTCTTCTCCTCTTCCTCTCCTCTCTCCCTCTCTCATCTCTCATCCTCCTCCTCACACCTCGCTCTCAATCTTCCTCTCTCCTCAACTCTCTCATCTCAATCTCTCTCCTTCTCTCTCTCTTCTCTCTCTCTCTCTCCTCTCTACTCTCTCACTCTCTCATCACTCTCTCTGTTCCTTGTACTGTTGTTTCGTTTCACTGTGATCTCTTTGCCTTTGAGTCCCCTTTGTATTCAAAACACGTGTGCTGTAATCTCCTTTGAATCTAAACACTTGTGAAGTATTCCCTTTTGAATAAAAAACATATGGTGTTTTGTATTCCCCGTTGAATCAAACACGAGTGCTGTATTGCCCTTTTGAATCTAAAACACGTGTCGGTATTTCCCCCTTTGAATCAAAACACTGTGCTGATTTCCCTTTGAAATCAAAACCATGCGTGCTGTAATTGCCCTTTAGAATCAAAACACCGTGCTGTATGCCCCTTTGAAACAACACACGTGAGCTGTATTCCCCGTTTATCAAAACACGGCGTGCTGGCAGTATCCCATTGAATCAAAACCACGTGTTGCAGTATTCCCCTTTTGCATCAAAAACACGTGTGCAGATTCACACTTCCATGGCATACCGCTGCGGGGCATGAACCACACGCAGTCCGAACAGACAACTTGACACACACACCTCCACACAACAGGGTGGTCCTGTGTCAGGCCAAACAACGCAGTCCCACAGGGAGCAATGGCGTCAAAGCGTCAGGTCAGCCTACCCAGAGACGAACTCTGCGCCAACATAACACACCTTTGCTGGTGCTACTTGGTGTTACAAACAATCGCCCTTGGGAAAAAAAAAAAAACATCTACAAGCATGTCCAATCCTCTAATGAATGATGCTAGTCGTAAAAAGCAACGATGAATTTAGTGACCACTACACCCCCTAAACTTACTCCCCCCCCATTATTACTACCACCCACCCCCCACCCACCCTCTACCTCCCCATAGCGTACCGTCACAACATCCACACCAACGTCCAACACAATGAACCTGCCGAACAACCACTTCTGACCCCAAATCCAACCCACTCTGACCCCCAATATCCACCACTCTGACCCCAAAATTCCACCACTCTGACCTCCAATATCACCACTCAGACCCCAATATCCACACACACGAGACTCCAATATATCCAACACCTGACTCCCAAAAAAAATCCAACCACTCAGTTTCTGACCCCCCAAAATTCCGCCACTCTGACCCCCAAATCCAACCACCACTGACCTGCCCTTCACTGACTCTATCCAAAATCCCACGCACAACAGAACCCCCATAATCCACCACTCTGACCAACAAGATCCAAAATCCACCCCGACCCCAATATCCCCCCACTAATTGACCGACCCGAAAATCCACCACTCATGACCCCAACATTCCTCAGCCACCCACACCTGACCCCCAATATCCACACACTCTGACCCCCAAGTATCCACCACTCTGACCCCCCAAATAACCACCACTTCTACCCCATATCTCACCACTCTGACACCCCCAATACCACCACACTGACCCAAAAATCATCACCCTGAATTCCCAAAATCCACCACTCTGACCACCCAAAATCCATCACCCTGACCTCCCAAAATCCACCACTCTGACAACCACTTATTCCACCACTCTGACCCCAAAAAACAACCACTTGGACACCCAATATCCACAAATAAGACCCAAAATATCATATCCACCACTCTGACCCCCAAAACATCCACCACATTGACCCCAATATTCCAACCAATCTGAGAACCACAATATCCACCACACTGACCACCCCCAATATCCACCACTCTGACTCCAATATCCACCACTCTGACCCCAATATCCAATCACACACTGAACCCCCATGCCCACCACTCTTACCCAAAAATCACCCACTCTGACCCAATAAACCACCACACTGACCCCCAAAACCACCACCACTCTGACCGCAATCATCACACCACAATCACAGCTGGACCCGCGAAAAAATTCAACACACACTGACACCAATATCCACCCCTTTTCTCTTCCCCATTACCCACCACTCTGCCCCAATATCTACCATCTTACTCATATTTCTATGTTCTGCTGTCAGACCATTTAATCTTCTCTGCCAGGTCTTTTTCTTTCTGTTCAGCTGGTGTTCCAGACCCAAACAACCAATCCCCCCACCAATCCCCAATTCCATCCAAATCCTCCCACAAATATCCCACCAATCCCCATCCTCCGACAACCAACCCCACACCAAATCCAAAAACCCTACCCCACCAATCCATATCTCCCCAATACACACCATCCAAATCCATCCAATCATCCCCATCCCCCCTCCCAAAAAATCCCCCCCCAAACCACCCAAACAAGTATACAACTCCACACCACATTTTTGTTCTGCACTTTCCTTTTTTACAATCTACTCTTTCACCTCACTTGGCTGGCTGATCCCTTGCTCTGCTGATGTCTGAGAACGTGTCAGTTGGGCTGATGCAGACCTGGCCTGAGCTAGGTCTGGTACATTGGGTCAGTGGTTTCTACTCTGAACAAGTCTGGATCTAGAGAAGTGGGACTTCTTATCCCTATCCCATATCCACACCACTTATTCACACTCCACCACATACTCAGCTGTTACGACCCCATGAAATAACCAATACCACCACACTGACCCCAATATCCAACCAACTAGACCCAATATCCACCACAACTCTGACCCGCCAATATCACCACTCTTTCTGACCCCCCAATATCTCACCACACTGACCAATATTCACCACTCTGACCCCAATATTCACCAACTCAGACCCCAATATCCACCACCACAGCTGACCAATATCAACCACTCTGACCCAATATTCACACTACCACATTCTGACCCAATATCCACCACTCCGACCCCATATCCCACCACCACAATCCACCACTGAGACCAGACCCCAATACAATCACTGTGACCCTCAATATCAACCCACTGAGGCCCCAATATCAACCACAGTGACCCCGACTGTGACCCACCCAATATCACCCATTCAGACCACTCATCCCCACCACTCTGACCTCAATATTCAACCTCGCTCCTCTGACCACAATATATCTCTCCACTCTGACCTCAATATCCTTCCATTCTGACCTCAATACCAACCGACTGTGATCCCAATGTCAACCACTGGACCCACTCAATATCAACCACTGTGGACCCCAATATCAACCCCTGTGCCGCTGAATATCAACACCCCTGTGGACCCCAATGTCAACCACGGTCTGACCTCAATATCCAGTCCAATCTGACCTCAATATCAACCACAGTGATTCTCCCCAATGTAACCACTGTGACCCCCATGACAACCAGCTCTGACCTCACTACCAACCACAGTGACCCAATTGTCAAACCACGTCTGACCTCAATGTCCAACCACTGCGGACCCCAATGTCACCACTCTGACCTCAATGTACGACCCACTGTGACTCCCCCAATGTCAAAACCTCTGTGACCATCTTCAATATCAACCACTGTGCCCCCAATAGTCCCCACCATTCATGACCTCCATTATAACCCACTCCTGACCTCAATATCAACCAACTGTGACCCCCAATGCAACCACCTCAGGACCTCAATAATAACAACAACTGTGACCCCAATGACAACTCACTCAGACCTCATATATCAACCACTATGACCTCAAAATCAAGCTACTTTGACCCAGTGTCACCCAAACGTCTGACCTCAATATTAACAAACTCCACACAGACCTCATAACAACCACTGTGACCTCCAATGTCAACCACCCTGACCTCATATCTACCACGTTGACCCCCATGTCAACTCACTCCAGACTATCACTATAAAACCACTCTGACCTAATATCAACCACTCTGACCTCAATATCAACCCACTTACCAACACTACTGACGCCCCACTCTCACTATATCATGGCTCAATACGTTGGCCAGAACTGGAAGAGAGGAACAACCAGGCGTGAAGGACCACATTGTTCCACAGCTCAATAAGGATAAGACCCGGTCACCATGAGGCGATAATTAAACAAGGTATCCACACTCTTGGATGAAGACTAGTCAACCATGGCGACAATGAACAAGCCTCCACACCTTTGAAATCATCATCACCAATTGGCGATATTGAACTATGGTTAGTCACACTCAATTAGATGATACCAGTCAACCATGGCGATAATGAACTTTTTCCAGAACTCCTTTGATGATGACGCAGTCACCATGCGATATTGAAACAAGGTTTCCCACACTAATTGGATGATGAACCAGTTCACCAGGTCTATATAGAACATGATCCAAAACTCTTTGATGATGACCAGATCCCCATGGCGATATTGCACACGACGCTCGATGACAGTTCCGTTCTGTTCTGAAACCACCTGAACCAGGCAGAGCCCATCCTCTTCCATTCGTAATCTATAACCCGCGTCCAGCACAGACCCGAAGGTGACAACATCCAGTGTCCTGAAATTCAAGATGCACATCTCCAAGACGTGTCCCCTCAGAACGAATGAGAATCAGCGGTTTCAAGGTCCGATCCCTCGTTGGACTGTGATTTTTCTCTTGAGTTTTGTTTTGGACAAATTGTGATAAGATATAAGCGATCAAAACATGCAATGATACCTTCAGTGAAACAATGAAGATAATGGGTTTTCATCCTACTTTGCGGAAAATGTATTTCGTTGTGCCACTGAAACAGTAACAGACAAAATCTAACATGCCTCTAGACGTAAACTTTAGTGTACCGGAATGCGCGCGCGCGCGCGCGCATGTGTGTGTGTGTGTGTGTGTGTGTGTGTGTGTGTGTGTTGTGTGTGTTGTGGTGTGCGTGTGCGTGTCTGTGCGCGTGTACGTGTGCGTGTATGTGTATATGTGTGTGTGTGTGTGTGTGTGTGTGTGTGTGTGTGTGTTAGAGAGAGAAGAGAGAGAGAGAGAGAGAGAGAGAGAGAGAGAGGGGAGAGAGAGAGAGTGTGTTATACTTGTCTGCTGCAGTAAAATTATCCCCCTCTCTCCCCCTCCCCTCCCCTCCCCCCACACCTCACCGTCTCTTGTTTTTGTCACCCACAGACAATAATTACTATTGTAAACCTCTTGGTCCGACAAGGCTTTGACGATCAATACTGTACTGTTCAGGTCATCGTTGACTGATGTCCCTTGTGGATCCTGTTGGTCATACAAGGCTTTGACCATCCATACTGTACTGTTCAGGTCATCGTTGACTGATGTACCTTGTGGATCCTGTTGGTCATACAAGGCTTTGACCATCAATACTGTACTGTTCA
>CM031605.1:65545296-65550296 GCA_018398815.1 Conus ventricosus | reverse complement strand
AATATTCAGATTAATGTCTTTATTTGTGTACAGTCGTTTTAAGCTGCAATTATGCAAACGCCTGGTTGGCTCACTTCATTCCATCCTAAAAATCAGTTGCTACTGTTGTCTCCTATCATACGAAGCTGTAGCTTCTCTAGTTCATCAGTTGCTACTGTTGTCTCCTTCGTATAAGCTGTAGCTTCTGATGGAGTAACTGACGGATTCTGATGCTGAACTTGAATCTGAATCTGAATCTGAATCTGAATCTCTCTCTCTCTCTCTCTCTCTCTCTCTCTCTCTCTCTCTCTCTCTCTCTCTCTCTCTCTCTCTCTCTCTCTCTCTCTGTGTGTGTGTGTGTGTGTGTGTGTGTGTGTGTGTGTGTGTGTGTGTGTGTGTGTGTGTGTGTGTGTGTGTGTGTGTGTGCACGCGCATATGTGTTTATTTATGTTTGTAGGCACGCGCTGGCGCACGCATTTGTGTGTGTGTGTGTGTGGTTGTGTGTGTGTGTGTGTGTGTGTGTGTGTGTGTGTGTGTGTGTGCGTGTGTGTGTGTGTGTGTGTGTGTGTGTGTGTGTGTGTGTGTGTGTGTGTGTGTGTGTGTGTGTGCTTGCATACACGATTTTTAGTGTATTCGTGTTGGTGTATGTGTATGTATGTTTGCATGTATGTACGATGGCATGTCTGGATGTGTGCGTGTGAGTGTGCGTGGGGGCGTGATGGAGATAGTGTGTGAGTATGGGTGAGTGCGTGCATCTGTGTATCTGTGTCTGCCTGTCCATGTTTGTGTCTGTATGTCCGTGCGAGATCGTGTCTTTGAAAGATTTAAAGAGATCTGATGTTCAACGTTTTGTTGCGATTGCCAGTGTAATCTTGCCAATGAGATTTTCCGTCTTCCGGCTGGTAAAAGCTGGATTGTGTTTTCTCCTTTTCTTCTTCACTCGCCACGTCCTTCTTCCAATTCTCCCTCTGGCCCCAATTCAAGCTCGAAACTCCCCCCCCCTCTCTCTCTCTCTCTCTCTCTCTCTCTCTCTCTCTCTCTCTCTCTCTCTCTCTTACACACCACACACACACACACACACACACACACACACACACACACACACACACACACACACACACACACACACACACACACACACACACAATTTGCACGCGCGCGCGTACACGGGAAAGTATGCATAGGAAAATCGAAGAAAGAGACAGACAGACAGAGAGAGACAGACAGACAGGCAGAGGGGATGGACAGACAGACACAGAGAGGGGAGGGACAGGCAGACAGACACAGAGACTAATACAGAGACAGACAGACAGACAGACAGACAGACAGGCAGGCAGGCAGACAGACAGGCAGACAGACAGACAGACAGACAGACAAACAGACAGGCAGACAGACAGACAAACAGACAGACAGACATGTAGAAAGAGACAGACAGACAGACAGACAGACAGACAGACAGTGACAAATACAAAGACAGAGACGGGGGGGGGGGGGCAGAAACACAAAGAGACAAAGACAGAGTCACAGAACAAAAGTAGAAAAGAGCCGTCGGCAGTTTGACACTTCTTGAAGAAAAGTTTTCTGTTGAAAAATGGTCTTTTTTCCCCAGCCCCTCCGTTGTGCAACCAGAACCTGGCAGCGTAGAGAAGCAGGGAGAGAAACAGTGGCCATGAAATGTGAAGGGCCAAAATGATCGCCCGGCTCTGAAATGCCAACAGCTGAGAAATCCCCCAAAATGGATTCAATGACAGTACTGCCGAGGGCAAGATCTCTGCCTACTCGTATTTTCTGAGGTTTTTTTTCTTCTCAGAACGAACGCAGGTAAACTACTACCCGAGCCTCAGAAGTTCAAACGCCGTGACTTTTAAGGAGGAGGGGGGTGAAATGAGCCTAATGTAGCGAAAGAAGGAGTGAGGAAATATGCTGAAGTGTCGAAGAGAGGCATGATTTTTTTTCCTGCGGCTTTATCTGCTCCTTGGTTTAAAGGTGGAGGGGGCAACCAATTAGGAAGTACAGATGAGATCATAAGAATAAAGAAGTGAAAAAGTGAGAACAGAAGAGCGTGTGGATATTAGATGCATAATCTGTATCTGCTGATCTCGAATACCTTCCTACCTAATGTCAACTGCCTGATTTTGAAAACTACCGAGGCAGCTGATGGTGTTTTATCAATAGGTCACGAGTTTTAAAAGCGGAGTTATCCAGTAGCATCCTTGGTGGCTTGGTTGTTCCAGTGAGTTCATGGCTGAATATTGTCCATTACGACGCGGAGGACCCTTTCCAATTCCGGGCTAGCATCCAAAGTTGGCAAAGCAGCTCAGTGCTGGTGTTTCAGCTGAAATGCTTGTTGCGCAGCCAGAGGCTTCTGATGCAGCCAAATATTGGTCAGTTAAGCAATGCAGCTGATCCAGCCGAATGGTGTTGAAGCAGTGAAATGCAGAGAGACAGACAGACAGACACAGAGAAAGAGACAGAGACAGAGACAGACAGACAGAACAGATAAACAGACAGACACAGAGACAGAGACAGAGACAGACAGACAGAGCGAGCCAGAGAGAAAAAAAAAAAAGACACGAAAACAATCATCAACGAGCTCTCGGCAGTTTTGCCAAAGTTGAAAAGTTGTGTGGTGGCCTTTTGGCTGGATTCTGTGTGCAATCAGAAGTTAGAATGGTAGGGACAGAAACATACTTTGTAAAGTTTTTTTAGGGCCGAAATAAACATCCACCTCTTAGATTTCAACAACTGAGAACTAAAAGACCACCCCAAAAAATAATGATTCAAAGGCACTGCCGGTAGTTGCGAGAATCTGCCAATGCCACTTTTCGAGGAAGTTTTCAGAATCAACTAATATAAACTATCTACAACCTAAAAAGTTCAAACGCGGTGACTTTTTACCAAAAACGAGTGAAGTGGGTGAAATGTAATGAAAGCAGAAGTGTATGTGTTTCATGGGCTTAACCACTAATGCTTCAAAAGAAAGATACCAGTTTTTATTAGCTGTGCTGGTTTTAAAAAGCGGGAATCTGTTGAGAGATTGAAAAGAGAATAGATGAGAAAAGAAATGAGGAGAAAAGAATAGGAGAATACACACACGCGCGCGCGCGTGGGCACGCACAAGCACGACGTACGCATGCACGCACGCACGACCGACGCGCGCGCGCGCGCGCCACACACACACACACACACACACACACACACACACACACACACACACACACACACACACACACACACACACACGCACGCACGCACGCACGCACGCACGCACGCACGCACGCAGCGCGCGCGCGCGCACGCGCGCGCGCACGCACGCACACACACACACACACACACACACACACACACACACACACACACACACACACACACACACACACACACACACACACACACACACGTGACGACCAGAGAGAGAGAGAGAATACAGAGGAGAGAACGAGAGAGACGGGGGTGAGGGGAGGATTCGGTAAGAAGAGGGAGCGCCTAACTTACAAATACTGGAATATCATTTCCTCATTTATTCAATTACGATTTATCTGTATGTTTGTGTGTTTATTTATCTTATCTATTCAATTACGTTTTTGTTTAAGGTCGAGCAGGCATCGCATAGTTTGTGTCCTTTGTGGTTCCCAGGATCAATCTCATTGCTTCATTTTGAATTCTTTCTAATTTGAGAACGTTGCTGTGTGACAGTGTTGTAAGCCCTAATCCATAATCTATCACACTGAGTACAAGCGCGTGATACAGTCAGTAGGGATGGCGCTGTTCAATGCCTTAAGCTGCCATTGCTTTCATGGCAGATAAGCATTTTTTGCATTTAAGAACAATATTCTCAACATGCTTTCTACAGGTTAGCATTCTGTCAAAGCCTACACCCAAATAGCGTAGGTTGTTAGTTGATTCAACTGGTATTCCAGTGAAGGAAACTGGTGAGGGTACTTGTCCTGATGTCTTGTTGTTGAGAGTGCAGACTAATGTCTGGGCTTTTGTAGGGTTGATGGACGACCCAGTTTCTTGACACCACTGTGCAATTTTGTTCAACTGTTGCTGAACTGCTTTCATTCTTTCTTCAGCATTCTTTGATGTTTTGTAGATCAGACCGTCATCCGAAAATGTCATCACTCGAGCACGAGAGAGAGAGAGAGAGAGAGAGAGAGAGAGAGAGAGATGCAGACGTATCATTACGACGAGAGAGAGAGAGAGAGAGAGAGGAGAGAGAGAGAGAGAGAGAGAGAGAGATGCAGACGTATTATTACTACACAAGCCTTTGTTTCTTATGGCGATGCACAAGAGCACCATGCAGCCACTAAAACAGGGCTAGAAAGAACAACAGAGGGGATCAGAATATACCATGGTTTTCATTCCCTGACACAGCCCCATCGGAAAATGAAGCTCCAATGCTGTAGACACATGATTCAGAGAACTGCTGCTCTCTCTCTCTCTCTCTCTCTCTCTCTCTCTCTCTCTCTCTCCTCTCTCTCTCTCTCTCTCTCATATCTAGGACACACAGACCCACATACAAGGTTCAGTGTCCCGCTCCCCGTCCCATTCCCCCCCCCCCCCCGCCCCTTCCCTCCCTTCCTCCCCTCTTCCTGCCAGCTTCTCCAGTCTTCCTGACACCGGCAATGGGATTAGCACAAAGATTCCAAATGTTCAGACCAGTTCCTATCAACCGAACTTAGCAACATGAAACGTTCGTCTGTTTCTGAGTTATATCTGCTGTAGCATCGAATTGGTGTACAAGCAAGAGAACAATTCCATTTTGTGGATAAAAGTTGGCTTCTTTTTTTAAAAATTTGTTCTGTAAACTACTCTTCAGTCTGGGATTTGGGTTGCTACTGTCTTCTGCTCGACGAAAGAGGAAGACCCTGTGTTTCGAAATACTACCGGGTATGATTACATAGATTTTTTCCCCGTGGTTATAATTGGTGACACCATTCGTCGGATCATCGTGACTCGTTATGTCTTGCTCAAGAAATTGATCGATTTTGACTGATAGTTGCCCTACCCTCCGTCTC
>CM031605.1:65537666-65545196 GCA_018398815.1 Conus ventricosus | reverse complement strand
CAATTACTTCTCCCATCACCCACTCAAGACATACTGTTATTACAGAATCATCTACCACTGCAGATATGAATGCTATCTCCCCATTTCTTCATCTAAGACATAAGAGCAAGCTTTGTTTATAATTCAATATTTCTTGCAGTCATTGCAACACCAAGCTGCTCTGTAAGTTGCTGGAACGGTGCGGTACTTATCCTTGGAATTTATTAGTTTGTTGTATATATATATATATATATATATATATATATATATATATATATATATATATATATATAGCAGTGCAGTCGGGACTTCGAACACATCAATGAACACTCCCGCGCTATACCGGTGTAACGTTGTGTATCTCCCCGCTCAGAATGGCTCTCCGGCGGTAGAGAAAGAGCACCCTATCCAAACTCATCCCCGGGGAATAAATCCAGACCATCTACCCCCTTCCTTCCCAGATCCATTCCCCTCTCCCCCTGCTTCTCAAAACCCCCACTCCCTTCAACATTCCTAAAGTATCTCCAACGACAAAACGTATCAACCAAAGCTCATTGCAGCCAAATTTGAACGAGGTAGGGGTAGGGGTGAGGGGTTCGGTACGTTAACTCTGAACCTGAGCTACAATTACCCCCTTCCCCTGCCCTCCCCCCCCCCCCCCCCCCATCCGTCCCGCGCCCCCTCTTTCAGAATCCCACCCAGTGAGGGACTTTTTGGCCGTGGCACACAAATACGCCGTGTTCTGATTGTGGGCAGGGGCCCATTTCCATCTCCCTGTCACACAACGCGGGTCAGTGTGTCCCCCCACCCTCACCCTTACCTACATTCACCCGATGGATTGTTTGTGGACCATGTCCCGAATCTGCCACTGGAGTAGTGGTTTTTAACAGGGTGGAGGGGGGGGGGGTGTAATTCTAGCTCTGATCAAAATTACTACCCATTCCCTTCATCCCCTCCCCTCATATTCCGGTGCAATGTGTTTTGGTTGATGTGTGTTGGACTTGGTTCTTCTGACAGATTCAAAGGAAGGAGTGATTTGGAATCAGAAGGAGGGGGGGGGGGGGGGGGGGAGGGGGCGATCTCACTTTACTCCCCTAGGGGGGGATTTTGAACAGGTGCCATTTTTTGTCCGCCGGGGAGTGATTTGGAGCGTGAAGTGTTTGACTGACGTTTCACCGGGAGAATCGGCTGGTTCTCATCTGCTGGGAGAGTGCTGGCTGCTGACGAAGAGAACATCCCGACAGTGTCAGCAGCCAATGAGAGCACGTTACTGTGGTTGGTGCATGCTGGGAAAAAATAATGGCTGACTTCCGTGTTGAAATCACTGCGTACCGTCATCTGTCGGCGCACTTGTACACTCTCGTTTTATTTCATTTATAAAATGACACAAAAAATGATAATGCCAATGATCCCTTTCAAAAGGGTTTTCGTTTTGATCTCTAGCAACTTTAAGGAAACGTTTATCTCGTATAAAAGATGAAGCGATTACGAAATGAACAGAAGCTGAGTTACACACAAGATTGTTTAACCTTGGTCTTCGTTTGTTTGTTTGGTCGCTTGTTTGTTTCTCTCTCCCTTTTACTTATAAATGTCGAGATCTATGATGGGTTCGGTGATCCACCGAGTTCTGTTACACTCTTTCTGATTGGTAGGGAAAATCAATGGGTTTCAGCCGGTGGGCGAGAAATGGCGATGATGACTGGCCTTGCTGCGCTGCACAGCTAACACCCAGGCTTGGCACCGTAGTCTGCGTGCTTCTCTTTGCTTCTCGTTTGCCATGGAACGCGCGAACGAAACCACATCCTTGTCATTCCATTCAATCCCACATTGCAACATGTGCAAAGTTGGCAGTAAAAGAATTCCTGGAATTTGATTATGTTGGAAAATTACAGTTCTAGAATTCTAAGTCATCAAAGAACATATTCAGAACGAAATGGTTATTGCTTTTCCCACGAAGAGTCATTAGCATCCTCTCTCTCTCTCTCTTCTCTCTCTCTCTCTCTCTCTCTCTCTCTCTCTCTCTCTCTCTCTCTCTCTCTCTCTCTCTCTCTCTCTCTCTCTCACAACACACACACACACACACACACACACACACACACACACACACACACACACACACACAACACACACACACACACACACACACACACACACACAACACACACACACACACACACACACACACACACACACACTTTGAGAGAGAGAGAGAGAGGAGAGAGAGAGAGAGAGAGACAGCAGACAGACAGACAGACAGACAGACAGACAGACACACAGACAGACACACAGACAGACAGACAGAGATGTGTGTGTGTGTGTGTTTGTGTGTGTGTGTGTGTGTGTGTGGTGTGTGTGTGTGTGTGTGTGTGTGTGTGTGTGTGTGTGTGTGTGTGTGTGAATAAAAGAACAAACAAAAAAAACGCCAAGCAACCAACAAACAAATGATACTGGAAAATGTCGTTCTTCTGTGTGCCCTGTGCTATTGATTATGAATCAGCGCCCAAGGGGCAGGTGTCAAAAGATCGTCTAGAAAGCGGAAAGAAGGAAAGCAGGTGGGGAGGGGGGGGAGGGGGCTTTGAGTGTGTGTGTGTGGGGGGGGGGGGGAAGAGGCTATGTTGTTTTTCATTCAAGGGGAAATGTGTGCATTAATTTTCAGAAACTTAATTTTGCTTTGTGCCTTTCCAACATTTGTGGGTAGTTGGCCGTTGTTGTTGCTGCTGCTGCTGTTGTTGTTGTTGTTATGTTGTTGTTACTGTTGTTTTTGTTGTTGTTTAAATACTTGTTAAGGTACGATCAACATGAGGACCAATCATGTTCTTGCTGGTTAGAATTCTGTTTGTTATGGTTATTGTTGTTCTGCTGTGGTTTTGATTATGAACGCAAAATTGTATGTATATACCTTTGCCTTATTATCGAAGGGATAATTATTTCAAAAAGGAGTGTATGAAATAAAAGTATTAAACACTTGCGACAGCGCATGAACGCTCTCTCTCTCTCTCTCTCTCTCTCTCTCTCTCTCTCTCTCTCCTCTCTCTCTCTCTCTCTCTCTCTATCTCTCTCTCTCTCTCTCTCTTCTCTCTCTCTCTCTCTTCTTCTTCTTTCTTTTCTTCTTCTTCTTCTTTTCTTCCTCCGAGTCTTCTTCCGAGTCTTCTTCTTCTTCTTCTTCTTCTTAATTGAAATGACTGACAGCTTTATTCATCAAACAAGAGAAGCATAATCTTAAGCCCCCCCCCCCCCCCCCTTTTTTTTTTATACCTCATATCCTGCAAAACAAGGCATGTGCGTGACAATTAGACGGCGCCCCATCTGTCACGATGATCCGACACAAAGAGTGATGCATCATTTTATCGCCTACAAACCATACACATTTTCTCCGCCGCTTCTGTGATCACGTCCTTCGGTTTTTGTGAAAAATCACTCCTTCCTTTCCAATGAATGCGTAAGCAAATGCAAATGGGTATAAGCGCAGACACTGGCTCACACACAGGCAATAAAAAAAGTTTATTATTCAAATTATCAAAAGAACTAAATCTTGTTTTAGAAAGAGCCATTTGAAAGAAATAAGATATATTAGGTAAAAGCCCAGAAACAGACTAATAGACAAGCACTGGATGACATTAACTTATAAACTAAATGATCAATATAACGAAATATTATTTGAGAAATAGCCACTTCAAAGAGATTAGATGCGTCTCTGACAGGATTTGCTTTAATAAGTTTCCTACTGCTGCTTTAATCCAGACACAATCCAGACAGTTCAATTCAATCGTGTTTCTAACCTAGCCGACCGGAAAGGGCCATATCAGGACTGACCAAGGCAGTTTGGTTTGTAGGGGGGGGGGGGGGGGAGGGGCGGGGATGGGACGGGGAGCGGAACACCGAGCCTTGTATGTGGGTCTGTGTGTCCTAGATATAAGAGGAGAGAGAGAGAGTAGAGAGAGAGAGGAGAGAGAGAGAGAGAGCAGTTCTCTGAATGATGTATCTACAGCATTGGAGCTTCATTTTCCGATGGAGCTGTGTCAGGGAATGAAAACCATGGTATATTCTGATCCCCTCTGTTGTTCTTTCTAGCCCTGTTTTAGTGACTGCATGGTGCTCTTGTGCATCGCCATAAGAAACAAAGGCTTGTGTAGCAATAATACGTCTGCATCTCTCTCTCTCTCTCTCGACCGTTTACAACACAAACCTCCTTACATAGTGATGGCTCAGTTTAAACTAGAACAGTTGACAGTGGTAGTTATAGTAGCACAGTCTGTTTTAGCACAGTTAGTAAAAGTGAAGCAATAAGTAATGATAACCCAAAATTATGTGTTCTCAGCTGGAATGTGGATGGTCTACATAGTAAAACTAGCGATGGGGACTGCAAATCCTACATTAGAGGCTATGACATAGCAGTACTAGTTGAAACTTTTACAGAGAAATCATACGATTTGTCTCAGCTGATGTACATTGTGTCCCCAATCCTCAGTTTGTTTACTATTTCATTCACAGATGTACATTGTGTCCCCAATCCTCAGTTTGTTTACTGTTTCATTCACAGATGTACATTGTGTCCCCAATCCTCAGTTTGTTTACTATTTCATTCACATATGTACATTGTGTCCCAAATCCTCTGTTTACTATTTCATTCACAGATGTACATTGTGTCCCCAATCCTCAGTTTGTTTACTGTTTCATTCACTGATGTACATTGTGTCCCCAATCCTCAGTTTGTTTACTATTTCATACACATATGTACGTTGTGTCCCAATCCTCAGTTTGTTTACTATTTCATTCACAGACGTACATTGTGTCCCCAATCCTCAGTTTATTTACTATTTCATTCACAGATGTACATTGTGTCCCCAATCCTCAGTTTGTTTACTATTTCATTCACAGATGTCACTTGTGTCCCCAATCCTCAGTTTGTTTACTATTTCATTCACAGATGTACATTGTGTCCCCAATCCTCAGTTTGTTTACTATTTCATTCACAGATGTACATTGTGTCCCCAATCCTCAGTTTGTTTACTATTTCATTCACAGATGTACATTGTGTCCCCAATCCTCAGTTTGTTTACTATTTCATTCACAGATGTACATTGTGTCCCCAATCCTCAGTTTGTTTACTATTTCATTCACAGTTGTACATTGTGTCCCCAATCCTCAGTTTGTTTACTATTTCATTCACAGATGTCATTGTGTCCCCAATCCTCAGTTTGTTTACTATTTCATTCACAGATGTACATTGTGTCCCCAATCCTCAGTTTGTTTACTATTTCATTCACAGATGTCATTGTGTCCCCAATCCTCAGTTTGTTTACTATTTCATTCACAGATGTCATTGTGTCCCCAATCCTCAGTTTGTTTACTATTTCATTCACAGATGTACATTGTGTCCCCAATCCTCAGTTTGTTTACTATTTCATTCACAGATGTACATTGTGTCCCCAATCCTCAGTTTGTTTACTATTTCATTCACAGATGTGCATTGTGTCCCCAATCCTCAGTTTGTTTACTATTTCATTCACAGATGTACATTGTGTCCCCAATCCTCAGTTTGTTTACTATTTCATTCACAGATGTACATTGTGTCCCCAATCCTCAGTTTGTTTACTGTTTCATTCACAGATGTGCATTGTGTCCCCAATCCTCAGTTTGTTTACTATTTCATTCACAGATGTACATTGTGTCCCCAATCCTCAGTTTGTTTACTTTTCATTCACAGATGTGCATTGTGTCCCCAATCCTCAGTTTGTTTACTATTTCATTCACAGATGTACATTGTGTCCCCAATCCTCAGTTTGTTTACTATTTCATTCACAGATGTCATTGTGTCTCCAATCCTCAGTTTGTTTACTATTTCATTCACAGATGTACATTGTGTCCCAATCCTCAGTTTGTTTTACTATTTCATTCACAGATGTACATTGTGTCCCCAATCCTCAGTTTGTTTACTATTTCATTCACAGATGTACATTGTGTCCCCAATCCTCAGTTTGTTTACTATTTCATTCACAGATGTACATTGTGTCCCCAATCCTCAATTTGTTTACTATTTCATTCACAGATGTACATTGTGTCCCCAATCCTCAGTTTGTTTACTATTTCATTCACAGATGTGCATTGTGTCCCCAGTCCTCAGTTTGTTTACTGTTTCATTCACAGATGTACATTGTGTCCCAATCCTCAGTTTGTTTACTGTTTCATTCACAGATGTGCATTGTGTCCCCAATCCTCAGTTTGTTTACTATTTCATTCACAGATGTACATTGTGTCCCCAATCCTCAGTTTGTTTACTATTTCATTCACAGATGTACATTGTGTCCCCAATCCTCAGTTTGTTTACTGTTTCATTCACAGATGTACATTGTGTCCCAAATCCTCAGTTTGTTTACTATTTCATTCACAGATGTACATTGTGTCCCCAATCCTCAGTTTGTTTACTATTTCATTCACAGATGTACATTGTGTCCCCAATCCTCAGTTTGTTTACTATTTCATTCACAGATGTACATTGTGTCCCAAATCCTCAGTTTGTTTACTATTTCATTCACAGATGTGCATTGTGTCCCAAATCCTCAGTTTGTTTACTTTTCATTCACAGATGTACATTGTGTCCCCAATCCTCAGTTTGTTTACTATTTCATTCACAGATGTGCATTGTGTCCCAAATCCTCAGTTTGTTTACTATTTCATTCACAGATGTGCATTGTGTCCCAATCCTCAGTTTGTTTACTTTTCATTCACAGATGTACATTGTGTCCCCAATCCTCAGTTTGTTTACTATTTCATTCACAGATGTACATTGTGTCCCCAATCCTCAGTTTGTTTACTATTTCATTCACAGATGTACATTGTGTCCCCAATCCTCAGTTTGTTTACTATTTCATTCACAGATGTACATTGTGTCCCCAATCCTCAGTTTGTTTACTATTTCATTCACAGATGTACATTGTGTCCCCAATCCTCAGTTTGTTTACTATTTCATTCACAGATGTACATTGTGTCCCCAATCCTCAGTTTGTTTACTATTTCATTCACAGATGTACATTGTGTCCTTATTCTTCGTTTGTTCCCCCCCCCCCCCCCCCTTAGATGTGTCCCCTCCAGTTGTAGTGTGCTAGTGTCGTTGTTTATAGTAGTACCGATTAACAGCGAGGACCTGCGACTACATTGTGGTGCCCAGTCTGTCACTGTTTTTATCGGGTTTGTGTATGATACAATGACAAATGGGTGGTTTTTCCCTCCATCGTCAGAAAAAAAAAAATGGCTTCCTGAATATGAACTTGTTTTTTTTCAAAGTAAGGAACTGCAGTGGAAATCCAAAGAAAGTTTCAAACAATTGCAGTGAGTCCGCCAACATTTGTCAGTGAGTCCGTCCAACAATTGTCATGTGTGTCCGCCAATTCAATTGTCAGTGAGTCCGCCAACAATTGTCAGTGAGTCCGCCAACATTGTCAGTAGTCGCCAACCATTGTCAGTGATGTCCGCCAACCATTGTCGTGAGTTCGCAACAATGTCATGTGATGTCCGCCAACAGATTGTCAGTGAGTCCGCCAACAATTGTCA
>CM031605.1:65530166-65535166 GCA_018398815.1 Conus ventricosus | reverse complement strand
CAGATGTGTGCAGTATGGACTAGTCAGCATGCGGTGACATTTCTTCGAGGACACCCCACCCCCTTCCCCCCCCCCCCCCCCACCCCCCCCCCCCCCACCCCCCCTAATTTTTTTTCCAACACAAGTCACACATTGTTGTTTGTGCGTCAAAGATGAAACAAGGAATAACGAGAAAGGCCCGCTAGGTAGATCACACCCTTCTGCTACAGTTCATGAACGAAAACAAATCTGTTTTTCCGTCAAGGGAATTAGAGAAAAAAGACGAATGGAAAGAGATCGTTCCACTGTGCTGTTTTTGTAACAGCTGAACAATTAAGTAGTTCTGTTTTTGTAACAGGATATAGGAAATGCGATAATGTGATGTGTGTATCTTTATATCACTAAAGAAAAACGTTAACAGTTCATGAAAATGTATCACTTCCCAGATAGCGAGGTCTATGGATCGTAAACAATCACTTGCCAGAGTTCACGCTCAGTGGAAAAAAAACTGTCACCATCGTTCGAAACGGATCTTGCATCCGTCGCTTGATCTGCATCTGTGATGGGAAATATCGGTTTGTGGCTACAGGACGAAAACCCGTTTCAGTTTGGTAAGGATACGTAATGTGGATCTGTTTTATGAATGATGGTGTTAATACGTAATGTAGATCTTTTTTTTTTTTTTAGATTATGGTACGGATACATAATGTAGGTCTGTTCTTTAAATTCTGGTACAGACCAGTAATTGGATCCGTTCTTTAAAAGGCTACAGATCCGTGATGAGGATTCTTTATTTACATTAGGGCACGGATCCGTGGTGCAGATCCGGATCCCTTCCAAACATTTGCCGGGTTCGTCTTTTGGACACGTACCATTTTTCTGTCAAATTTAGATGGCAACAATCCGGAAGTTCTGCGTAATCTTAATAGAAACACAGACAATACATAGAAACACAAACAACACACAGAAGCAAATGAAAACACAGAAGCTTGGAGAATTGTATATCCCCTACAGTTTTGTGATTTGACATTCAAGTCAAAATCTTAGGAAATTAAGCTAACTTTATTATCTCAGAAGAGAATTTACGTTGGTTCTGATCGCGCAATTTTTTGTCCCAAACAACCGATCCTAAGCGACGAACAAAATTGAGAGCGCAAAGTAAAATTACATGATCTATATCAATAGCAAACACGCTTTCTCACTCCCCATTCACTCCTCCCCCCCCCCCCCCCCCCCCCCCTCTCTCTCTCTCTCTCTCCTCCTCTTCTCCTCCTCCTCTTTTCCTTCTTCTTCTTCTTTCTGTCCCCATCTCTCTCTCTCTCCTTCTCTCTTTCTCACACACACACACACACACACACACACACACACACACACACACACACACACACACACACAACGCGCGCGCCTCCGCGCGCGCGACACCAACGCACGCACCACGCACACACACACACACACACACACACACACACACACACACACACATACACTCATACACACACACACACAAACACACACACACACACACACACACACACACACACACACACACACACGCACCACCGGCGCGCGCACATGATTATCTGTGACAAGAGTTCAGACGGAAGTTAAGAAAATGAACAAAAATATAACATTTTAACATTTTTTAATGTGTATGTGTGTGTGTGTTGTGTGTGGTCTGTGTGTGTGGTGCGTGCGTGCGTGCGTCATTTTCTTCTGTTGTACCTTTCTTTGATATGCGATTTGTTGTGGGTGGCTCAGTTATAATTAAGATTCAGAACGTTATTTCATGATCGTAAAGGATTAGATTTGTCATTTGATGTACTCACATCTGATTCTCATTGTCTTGAAATCTATTATCAAGCTATGTAAGGAATGTCACCATATTTGACGCTATAAAGAATGATACATGAACGTGAGTTGTGTGAGGCAATGACATATGGTATATCCTTATGATCGATATGATAATAATATCACATGCTGATATGAATCATGCACTAATTTATTTTATGGAAATGATCATGTATATTACGATGTTTATATGGAATGAACCACAAATGCTATGTTCATAAGGAGTGATGCACTATTATTATGATAAGGAATGATACATTAACATTATATTTCTTTGGAATAATACTCCATTAGTATAATCCCTGTAATAAATGATACGCAAATGTGATTCTTGTGAGGATTGATGCAGTAATGTCATCAAATTCCCAAGGAATGATGCACAGATAGTGCTATGTTTATGAGAAATGATATGTTTACTATCATGGTGCTCATTAGCAATAATACACGAATGTTATGGCACATGCAAGAAATACTACTTAATGCTGCTAATAACGAGTGATGCACTGTGTTTTAATACTTGTAAGGAATAAAGTACTAGTATAAGGATGCTTTATGGAGAAACACACTGACATGTTGCGTATAGCGAATTACACTCCAAGATATTAATGCTTTTAAGGAATAACACACCAATATCATGACGCATATGAGAAGTAATACACCAATATCATTATGCTTGTAAGTAATAATACACCATTATCATGACGCTTATAAGGGATTTTACAACACTATCATTATGCCTTTAAAAAATGGCACACTGATATAAAATCCCATAAGGCATAACATACTAAATTACAATTCCTATAAGTGATCATGCCAGGAAGCCATGTGGGAATGATACACTAATTGTATTAAGCCTGTAAGGAATGAAACATTAATATTATGGTGTATGTGAGGAATAACACAGTAATATTACGATGCCGTTCAGAAATAATATGCACATATCACATTTACTTCGGTCTATCTATAGCACACTTAACAAACAGGCACCGCTTGCAACTCTTTCAGGTAATTAATCCCTGATTATCAGTCTCAGCTGATCACCAAAAAAAAAAAGTTTCGCATTGCCCAATTTTTGTTTCGTACGTTACCATTAACAAAGACTTACTGACAGTCCATGACCTTGGCACGTTACGTATATCACGTTCATTCTTTTCTTTCTGCGTACGCAGGCTGATACTCCTGCGGACACTGCCTGTATAAGACAGGCAGTGGAGTTTTGTGTATATAACCGTTTTTTATCCCGCCATTATCCCGCCGAGGGAAAAATCCCCCTGTACCGAAATTCGAACCCGCAACCCCAGGATCACGAGTCCGGCGCTCTACGAACTGAGCTATTTCGGCCCCTACGCGTTCATTTTAAGCACTCTCTTTTCATCGATGTATGTACTAAGTGCGATCAGTCTCTTGAATGTTTAGCGAAGAGGATGGAAGTGTCATTTAGATCAGTCATACAAGAAATGGAAGAAGAACACGCTCGCACACACGCGCGCACGCACGCACATACGCACGCACGCACACTGACTGAAACCAATTTATTGTCAGATTAACTGAAGGTTGTACTGACGAATGGTACATTAATATCATCAACGATGAAAAGACAGACCCACCGCCAGGGCCGCTCCCGGGGAGAGTATCGCTTTTCCAGTGCACATAAGCAACACACGCACGCACGCGCGCACACACACATACTCACACAACACACACACACACACACACCCACACACACACGCACGCACGCGCGCGCGCGCGCGCGCACACACACACACACACACACACACACACACGACGCACGCACGCACGCACGCTATTACAATGTGTCCAAGACATGAATAATAGATGTCAAAGTACAGGTCGTCACGTGAAAGAGCAAGTTTCCGTTAAACTTCCTACGTGACAACCTGACGGTGAAAGTCCATACATACGAATGTCCGACAGCGCCTCTCTGGCATTGTTCGTGCCGAGTCAGTCAGTCAAGATTTCCATCTATAACCCTACCAACTACAACGACATGATGGCCGCCGGTAGTAGGGGACATAACACTCATCGGAAATCCATGATCTCTCCACGCCGATGAATGCAAGGGAAGAAACTCTTCCGGATCTGGCAGCTGTGTGTGCAATCCGTTTTCCCCTCAGTGGTTCCTGTCAGCGCGTCAGCCAATCAGGACGAGCCTGCAGGTGGACACAGCTGTAGACAGCGTGTCTGGGCATCCTTCATCGCTGGAAAACGAGGTGATGGTTAATGAAGGCGTGAGGTGAAGGTGAATACCAAGTTCTCATTGAGCTCTGGCCTTCTGTTTATAGCATCACTGGCGCCGCCATCACTTATTGACCCGCGCCTAACGGCTGAATGACACAGATGGTCAATAGAGCCATCCATCACTGCGGCAGCTCTTAACGACAGTCCCGCCGACCGCCAGGGCCGCTCCCGGGGAGAGTATCGCTTTTCCAGTGGGCTGATTGCTGTAGTCTGGGTGATTTTTGAAGAAACTGTTTTTGCATCCTCGGCTCGTGGATTTTGTTTGTGGTATGTGTCTAACGTATAATGTAGTTCATAAAGGTATAACTGTATCGTCTTTGTGTGCCTATTGTTTCATACAGTTGGAAGATACATGTTGATTTCAGTGTAGACCAAAGTGCCTGCTGAGAGTTCCCCATCCTTTTCTGTCAATCGTTCACTTCTTTCGCTCCTTCATTGTTTACATACGATTAGTTTGTTCGACAAATTACAGCCATTCATATAGAAAAAAGACTACACTAAAAAAAAAGTCTCTGCCCATCCTTCTAACCACTCTTTTAATGAAATCGTAAATGTGTGAATGACGTAATATTTCTTTAGTCTAATAGAAAACCTTATTTAGACTCCAATTCCGTGCGCTTGATTTGTTTGAAGCAAAGAATGAAAGGAAAGCACTTTGATTTCTTCATCCATGTGTGCTTGATTGGCTCAGATTAAGGAATAAAGTGAATCCTTTAAAGACGGAAATGCTGGTAAGTTTAGAAAAACAAAGGAGAGGGGGAGGAGGGAGAACAGTTCCCTAAGGAGTTGTTGGAATCTGACAGCAGATGCGGCAGAAGAATACTGACTGAATCATAAATACCAAGATGTTCTTTTCTCTGGGTATGGTCTTAGTCTGATCTGTATGAGCAAGACATATCTGTTTAAACACATAG
>CM031605.1:65512666-65525166 GCA_018398815.1 Conus ventricosus | reverse complement strand
CCCACTCAGCAGAAGTCGTAGAGCGTCTAGGGACCAGCCTGCGTACACAGACACCTGCTACAGGAAACTGAAGCCGAGGTGCCATATCTATGATGAAATTCACAACTAGAAAAAGAGAAACTTACAGTATCTATGTTTTAGAGAGGTTCTTTTTTTTTCCCTTTGGTTTCACTTCGTCTTCCACATGAACAAGATAAATGCTGCCTTGATGGGGTGGGTGGCAAAAAGGAAATCTTTTGGAATGACGTTCAACCATCTATTTTGTCTTCATCCGCAAGACTGATGATGTTCAACCATCATTTTTGTCTTCATCCGCCAAGAATAGTGACGTTCAACCATAATTTTTGTCTTCATCCGCCAAGACTGGATGATGTTCAACCATCATTTTTGTCTTCATCCGCCAAGACTAATGATGTTCAACCATCATTTTTGTCTTCATCCGCCAAGAATAGTGATGTTCAACCAATATTTTTTGTCTTCTTCCGCCAAAAACAGTAACGTCTTGTGGTTGGCAGGGGGAAATCTCGGCATTCACCTCTCGGGACTCTGCTATCAGACTCAGACTCTCAGACTCAAACTCTAATTGTCACGAGAACCCTTAAGGGTCTATACACCCAGCATCGTATACTGAGAAATCATGATTAACTGATATACCATAACTCATCTGGGCCCATAATTATGGGGAGCCATTACCGTCTTTTCATAATCCGTGCAATCATGAACTTATTTTGCAAAATGAATTTGTAGTTCGTCATTGCCAAGCATTTCGCTGGGGTGTAGGCTTTCCAAGTCGTCATTTGATAGCTGTCTGTTAGCTTCAGTCGTAGTAGTTCGTATCTAGAGCAGCTGTCCAGAAAACCAGCTTCCTCTTGACCACACCACATGCTGAGCGTTTTCTGTCTTCTCTCAGCGTGCTCGTTTATCGCCCCTCTTCTATTTATACGTCATGATGCAGGGTCATGCAATCAGTTTTGGTACAGAGCCGATGACTGGTTTGTCGGGATGTAGGTCTGGCTCACGTGACCCTGTCTCTGTTTGTCCCTGTCCCCTTTGCCTTCAATGATAATCCTATCCACGACCTCCAGTGACACAAACGAGCCGAGTTCTTGTCCATTGACGAATGCCATTTGTTATGTTACCTTTTTTCTGTTCAACAGTCAGTCACTGTTCATTAAATTCACGACTCGGTCTGAATTTCATTTGAATGAAATGATCGTTGTGGCTTTGGTGGGACATGATTAGCCAAACAGCAGTGACAGCAGATCCAACTGATCAAAAAGTGTGTCACGTGTAATGGCAGGTGTACACCCGACTTCCTGAATCGTGTGAAAGCGACATTGGAGATAGTCGTTCAATTACTCGATTGCCCACTGTTTTTGTTTGTTTGTTTTGTTTCTTTTTTTTTTTTTTTTTTTTTTGCTTCTTTTTTTTTAACACCAGTCTGTTTTGTATCCGGAGACTGTTAAGTTAAATTCAGAACGTGTTCGTTAAACAGTTTGCGGTTATTTTTCTGCAGTTTTAAGTTGCGTTCTCGTTATCAAGTGCACCAAACCAATGCACTACTCTGTTCCAGCCCTGATATGGCTTTTGTAGTTGGCGGGGCTTAAGGCGGCGTGATTTGATTTGATTTGCTGTGGACTTGGTCTACGTGCTGGCTAGGAATCTCAAGATTTTGGCTGGCTTGCGATGGTGTGCCAAAGATGGAAGATACGCTGTGTTGTTGTATCAGAACATGCGACACAGCTCAGGAAATATAGGCCTGTGACGTGTTGATGATGACCTGCAGTAATATTTCCATCACTCATAATTATTCCAGCACCTTCATTATTACAATTATCATTCGTTGTCGTTACTTTAGTAGTTGTAACAGTAGTAGTAGTAGTTGCGGTAATGGTGGTGGTGGTGGTGGTGGTGGTGGTGGTGGTGGTAATAGTAGTAGTAGTAGTAGTACTAGTAGCATAATCTGTAATATTCTTTCTTTTGTTTTGTTAAGATAATTACAACTATCATTATTAAATTTCAAAATGGAGTGACTGGTGGCGGCGAACGAAGCAAAATTAGGAATAGAGTTTGTTTAGAACTTACCGCCAATGACATTGACAAACAAAGCACATGACAAGACACGATGCATTTCAACCACTTGGGTCTTCTTCAGGCGAAAAAATAAATCACATTTAACATGTGGGACAGTACGAACAAAGAACGAAAAAAGAAGAAAGAAAAATGACTTATCCGTTTTCTTCCATGTGGTCGGTGGGCGGAAATGACATGGGGCCAGGGGGATTATGGGAGAGGAAACGGAGGGGGGGGGGGGGGTTGCGTCGGGGGAGGTGTGTGTGTGTGATATGATAGGGTTTGTGTGTCTAGTTTATTGGGATGGTGTGGTATCTTTGTGATGGTAGTGGTAGTGGTGGATTGATAGTAATGGTAAGGGGAAAGAAGGGGGGAGGAGAGAAACTGAGGGGGAGGAAAAAAAAAAAAAAAAAAGGATTTTAAGGGAAGGATAAAACAAAATTAAGATTAAATAGATGGAGGGTTGCTGTAACTACTGTATGAAGTGAGTGAAGGGGATGTGGTGGTGGTGTATGTATGTGTGTGTGTATGTGTGTGTGTTGGTAGGGGATATTGCCAACTGATGTGGAAGTGGTGGGTATGTGTGTTTGGTTATTGTTGGATGTTGATGCCTTGGGGGTGTAGTGTGCCCAGTTTGGCAATGAGATGGGATTCCTCCCCCGACGCAACCCCCCCCCCCCCCCACCACTTCCACATCAGTTGGCAATATCCCCTACCAACACACACACATACACACACACATACATACACCACCACCCATCCCCTTCACTCACTTTAAAACAGTAGTTACAGCAACCCTCCATCTATTTAATCTTTAATTTGTTTTATCCTTCCCCTTAAAATCCTTTTTTTTTTTTTTTTTTTTTTCCTCCCCCTCAGTTTCCTCTCCCCCCCCCCTTCTTTCCCCTTACCATTATATCAATCCACCACTACCACTACCATCAAAAAAGATACCACACCATCCCAATAAACTAGACACACAACCCTATCATATCACACACACACACCTCCCCCGACGGCAACCCCCCCCCCCCCCCCTCCGTTTCCTCTCCCATAATCCCCCTGGCCCCATGTCATTTCCGCCCACCGACCACATGGAAGAAAACGGATAAGTCATTTTTTCTTTCTTCTTTTTTGTTCTTTGTTCGTACTGTCCCACATGTTAAATGTGATTTATTTTTTCGCCTGAAGAAGACCCAAGTGGTTGAAATGCATCGTGTCTTGTCATGTGCTTTGTTTGTCAATGTCATTGGCGGTAAGTTCTAAACAAACTCTATTCCAAAATTTTTTTTAATCATTTTTAAATTTGATAACAACGATCTTATCTTCTGAAGAGCCTTTCCCAAAATGATCACCACACAACACACACACACACACACACACACACAAAACACACACACACACACACACACAACACACCAACAACACAACTCCGAACGCGCGCACACCCCACACACACACACACACACACACACACACACACCACACACACACACACACACACACACCACACACATACACACACACACCCCACACACACACACACATACAAACACACCACACCACAACACACCCCACACACACACACACACAACACACACACACCACACACACACACACACGCACGCACGCACGCACGCGCGCGTACAAGAATCCACTGAAATTCGTGTTCCCTTATCCATTCAGGAGGGTTATCACTTGCTGGAACAAGCAATATGGAGTAGAATTAAAGGCTATACCCTGAGAAAAGATAGCCCTCTCCAAAAAATAAGTATATTGATTCTCGGGTTTGGGGTAACCCAAATCATATTTGAATCATACAGGCGTAATCAAATTCAGACAGATTAGTTCGCTATCTTACAGGATAAAACTTAATGCGTTCATCACAAAATGCAGCAAAAATGTTAGATGTTTATGTGGTGAACAAATGTCTAGCAAGCACATCATATTTGATGAATGTCAGAGGTTAAGACCTATCTTACCAGTGATTTCTGAAAATTGTATTGAAGGCGTTTTCAAAAATGCTACTAGTTTGTTTAATATTCCGAAATGTTTACTTCATAGTCCTGTAGGACATTTGTTATAGACTAGTTGATTGTAATGTTTGTTAATGCTCATTTTTCTGACTTTTTTTTCTCTCCCCCTTATCAAAGAGACATAAATACATACACACACAATACGGTCCCCCTCCCCTCCTCTTCCTCCCTATCCCCTCCCTCCCCCCGTCTAATATCACTATGTGGATAGACGTTAAATTGAAGACAACAACAACAACAACAACAACAACAACAACAACAACACACACACACACACACACACACACACACACACACACACACACACACACACACACACACACACGCACACACACAACTATTGTAGTGGCGCAGACAATGATAGCTTGGTATCCCCAAGTCTGACAAGCGCGTTGAGCTCATGCGCAGCTTAGGCATCTGATGAACCGCGTCCACGACAACTTGTTCTTAAAACCTTTAATTTTAACTATTAATTAACTTATCCCTCCAACCATGAATCCTGAGCGCTGTAGTGTCAAGGCGTAGCAGATACGGTGTAGCGAATATGGACTAGTCGCACGCACCGATACTTCCTTGTGGAAACTGAAAGTGAGCTTGACGTTTTCAAAGTTTTGACGTTTTCAAAGTTTTGAGGTTAGGGAGAGACTTGGGATGTAAATGGAGCGGGGATGTCTCCCGGACATACAGACAGACAGACTGACAGGTTTGTAAGCTCAAGACTAACGTACGCAGAAGGTCAAAAGATAAAACAGGCGACCCCCAACAGCAGCTGAAGCAGTCAGATTGTGGAATGTCATTCAGGCCGCAGGTTTCGACATGTGTGTTCTGCTGATGGCAACATGCGCTCTTCTTGTGCATTCGTTATCAAAAAATCGGTTCCCAAGAGACTGCCTATCCGCAGGAACCGAATCCGTCCCTGGCCAGTCCACGGATCGAGGTGGACCCTGGTCAGTCCACGGATCGAGGTGGACCCTGGTCAGTCCACGGATCGAGGTGGACCCTGGTCAGTCCACGGATCGAGGTGGACCCTGGTCAGTCCACGGATCGATGTGGACCCTGGTCAGTCCACGGATCGAGGTGGACCCTGATCAGTCCACGGATCGAGGTGGACCCTGGTCAGTCCACGGATCGAGGTGGACCCTGATCAGTCCACGGATCGAGATGGACCCTGATCAGTCCACGGATGGATGTGGACCCTGGTCAGTCCACGGATCGAGGCGGACCATGGTCAGTCCACTGATCGAGGTGGACCCTGGTCAGTCCACGGATCGAGGTGGACCCTGGTCAGTCCACGGATCGAGGTGGACCCTGGTCAGTCCACGGATCGAGGTGGACCCTGGTCAGTCCACGGATCAATGTGGACCCTGATCAGTCCACGGATCAATGTGGACCCTGATCAGTCCACGGATCAATGTGGACCCTGATCAGTCCACGGATCGAGGTGGACCCTGATCAGTCCACGGATCGAGGTGGACCCTGATCAGTCCACGGATCGAGGTGGACCCTGATCAGTCCACGGATCGATGTGGGGTCAACACCCGCATGGTGTCACCAGCAACCTGTTGACTGCATAATGATATTACAATCAGTTGACTGCATAATGATATTACAATCTGTTGACTGCATAATGACATTACAATCTGTTGACTGCATAATACACATTACAGTCTGTTGACTGCATAATGATATTACAATCTGTTCATTGCATAATGATATTACAATCTGTTGACTACATAATAATGATATTACAATCTGTTGACTGCATAATGATATTACAATCTGTTGACTGCATCATGACATTACAATCTGTTGACTGCATAATAATATTGCAATCTGTTCATTGCATAATGATATTACAATCTGTTGACTGCATAATGATATTACAATCTGTTGACTGCATAATGACATTACAGTCTGTTGACTGCATAATGACGTTACAGTCTGTTGACTGCATAATGATATTACAATCTGTTGACCGCATAATGATATTACAATCTGCTGACTGCATAATGACATTAAAGTCTGTTGACTGCATAATGACGTTACAGTCTGTTGACTGCATAATGATATTACAATCTGTTGACCGCATAATGATATTACAATCTGTTGACTGCATAATGACGTTACAGTCTGTTGACTGCATAATAATATCACAATCTGTTGACTGCATAATGATATTACAATTTGTTGACTGCATGATGATATTACAATCGGTTGACTGCATAATATTATTACAATCTGTTGACTGCATAACGACGTTACAGTCTGTTGACTGCATAATGATGATATCACAATCCGTTGACTGCATAATGATATTACAATCTGTTGACTGCATAATGATATTACAATCTGTTGACTGCATAATGACGTTACAGTCTGTTGACTGCATAATGATATTACAATCTGTTGACTGCATGATGACATTACAATCTGTTGACTGCATAATGATATTACAATCTGTTCATTGCATAATGATATCACCATCTGTTAACTGCATAATGATATCACAATCTATTCATTGCATAACGACGTTACAGTCTGTTAACTGCAGAAGTCCACAATATCTTGGTTGTGGCACAACATTATAATATCGCTGTATTTCTTGCCGCGTGATTTCAATCATAATCTCGACAATGTTTGTTACGAAATTCGAATATCCAAAACAGCTTTGTTACGTAATGATAATGCTCGCTACATATTCACTGTATTATTTAAATATCCACCATAGTCTGCCGTGTGATGCGTGTTTGTTGTGTAGTGACTTCACCACGTCTACCGTATGTTTATCCTGTAATTACATGATAACGTGCACTGTCCATGTGTTGCGTGACGCGTGTTTACTATGAAGTAACATCACCAGACGTACGACATGCTTGCTGGGCAATTACTTAATGATCTCCACAAGTTCCCTAGGTAAGTACGTCACAGACAGCGCAAGCTGATCCGAGATTTGGATTGCAGAATATCTCAGGATTAGGAACACAAAAAAGACAAAGAGAGGAAGAAGGAGCAAAACGACAGCAGCCAGTGAGGTCTAGAAGGGAAGGTTAATTCCACTGACATCTTTCTATGAAGAAAAGGGTCCTCCATGAGAACTGCTACAAAACCAGTCAACTCCCGAGGCTAGTTCATCAGAATCTTGGAATTCACAAAAAGACAAAGAAAAAAAGGCTCAAAGACGTACTCCACACATCGTCTTACTATGAAATGGGAGGAAAGGGTCCTCATTGAGAACCTCTAAAGAAATTGGAGCAAGCCATCCAAAGACATTAGAGGAAGAGTTATCAGAAATTTGGGAGAAGCTTTCAGGAAGTTGGAGAAAGAGCAAACGCAAAGTAAAAAGGCCTTAAAAAGGAGCTAAACCTCAGCAAAGTTGGACAACCTTATAAATGAAGTTGGGAGGAAAGAGGCCTCTAAAAGAAAGTTGGGAGGAAAGAGGCCTTAAAAGAAGTTCGGAGGAAAGAGGCCTCTAAAAGAAAGTTGGGAGGAAAGAGGCCTTTACAGGAAAAGTTGGGAGGAAAGAGGCCTTTACAGGAAAGTTGGGAGGAAAGAGGCCTCTAAGAAAGTTGGGAGGAAAAGGCCTTTAACAGAAAGTTGGGAGGAAAGAGGCCTTTACAGGAAAGTTGGGAGAAAGAGGCCTTACAGGAAAGTTGGGAGGAAAGAGGCCTTTACAGGAAGTTGGGAGGAAAGAGGCCTCTAAAGAAAGTTGGGAGGAAAGAGGCCTTTACAGGCAAAGTTGGGAGGAAAGAGGCCTTACAGAAAGTTGGGAGGAAAGAGGCCTTACAGGAAAGTTGGGAGGAAGAGGCCTTTACAGGAAAGTTGGGAGGAAAGAGGCCTCTAAAAAAGTTGGAGAAAAGAGGCCTCTACAGGAAAGTTGGAGGAAAGAGGCCTTTACAGGAAAGTTGGAGGAAAGAGGCCTCTAAAGGAAAGTTGGAGGAAAGAAGGCCTTTACAGGAAAGTTAGATGGAGGAAAGAGGCCTCTAAAGGAAAGTTGGGAGGAAAGAGGCCTTACAGGAAAGTTGGGAGGAAAGAGGCCTTTACAGGAAAGTTGGGGGATAGAGCCTCTAAAGGAAAGTGGGAGGAAAACCTCTACAGGAAAGTTGGGAGGAAAGAGGCCTTTACAGGAAAGTTGGAGGAAAGAGCCTCTAACGGAAAGTTGAGAGGAAAGAGGCCTTTACAGGAAAGTTGGAGGAAAGAGGCCTCTAAGGAAAGTTGAGGGAAAGAGGCCTCTAAAGAAAGTTGAGAGGAAAGAGGCCTCTAAAGGAAAGTTGGGAGGAAAGAGGCCTCTAAAGGAAAGTTGAGGAGGAAAGAGGCCTTAAAGGAAAGTTGGAGGAAAGAGGCCTCTAAAGGAAAGTTGAGAGAGAAGAGGCCTCTAAAGGAAAGTTGAGGGAAAGAGGCCTCTAAGGAAAGTTGGAGGAAAGAGGCCTCTAAAGGAAAGTTGAGGGAAAAGAAGGCCTATAACAGAAAGTTGGAGGAAAGAGGCCTTTAAGGAAAGTTGGGGGAAAGAGGCCTCTAAAGGTAAGTTGAGGAGAAGAGGCCTTTACAGGAAAGTTGGGAGAAAGAGGCCTCTAAAGGAAAGTTGGGAGGAAAGAGGCCTCTAAAGGAAATTGGAGGGAAAGAGGCCTCTAAAGAAAGTTGGGAGGAAAGAGGCCTTCTAAAGGAAAGTTGAGGAGAAAGAGGCCTTAATGAATTGGGGGAAAGAGCTCTAAGGAAAGTGGAGGAAAGAGGCCTCTAAAGGAAAGTTGGGAGGAAGAGGCCTCTAAAGGAAACTGGGAGGAAAGAGGCCTCTAAAGGAAATTGAGGAGAAAGAGGCCTCTAAAGGAAAGTTGGGAGGAAAGAGGCCTTTAAGGAAATTGGGAGGAAAGAGGCCTCTAAAGGAAAGTTGGGGGAAAGAGGCCTCTAAGAAAGTGAGAAAGAGCCTCTAAAGGAAAGTTGGGAGGAAAGAGGCCTCTAAAGGAAAGTTGGGAGGAAAGAGGCCTCTAAAGGAAAGTTGGGGGAAAGAGGCCTTAAAAGGAAAGTTGGGAGGAAAGAGGCCTCTAAAGGAAAGTTGAGGGAAAAGAGGCCTTTACAGGAAAGTTGGGAAGGCTTAGGAGAAGAGGGCCTTTACAGGAAACGTTGGGGGAAAGAGGCCTCTAAAGGAAATTGGGGGAAAGAGGCCTTACAGGAAAGTTGGGAGGAAAGAGGCCTTTACAGGAAAGTTGGGAGCAAAGAGGACTCTAAAGGAAAGTTGGGGGAAAGAGGCCTTCACAGGAACATTGGGAGGAAAGAGGCCTCTAAAAAAAAGTTGGGAGGAAAGAGGCCTTTACAGGAAAGTTGGGAGGAAAGAGGCCTTTATTTTAAACTTGGGGGAAAGAGGCCTCTAAAGGAAAGTTGGGAGGAAAGAGGCCTTTACAGGAAAGTTGGGAGGAAAGAGGCCTCTAAAGGAAACCTGGGAGGAAAGAGGCCTCTAAAGGAAACCTGGGAGGAAAGAGGCCTCTAAAGGAAAGTTGGGAGGAAAGAGGCCTTTATAGGAAACTTGGGAGGAAAGAGGCCTCTAAAGGAAACCTGGGAGGAAAGAGGCCTTTATAGGAAACTTGGGAGGAAAGAGGCCTCGAAAGGAACGTTTGGGAGGAAAGAGGCCTTTATAGGAAAGTTGGGAGGAAAGAGGCCTCTAAAGGAAAGTTGGGAGAAAAGAGGCCTTTACAGGAATGTTGGGAGGAAAGAGGCCTCTAAAGGAAAGTTGGGAGGAAAGAGGCCTCTAAAGGAAAGTTGGGAGGAAAGAGGCCTTATAGGAAAGTTGGGAGGAAAGAGGCCTTTACATGAAAGTTGGGAGGAAAGAGGCCTTTACAGGAAAGTTGGGAGGAGAAGTGGCCTTTACAGGAAAGTTGAGAGGAAAGATGCCTCTAAAGGAAAGTTGGGAGGAAAGAGGCCTTTACAGGAAAGTTGGGAGGAAAGACGCCTCTACAGGAAAGTTGGGAGGAAAGAGGCCTCTAAAGGAAAGTTGGGAGGAAAGAGGCCTTTATAGAAAACTTGGGAGGAAAGAGGCCTCTAAAGGAAAGTTGGGAGGAAAGAGGCCTTTACAGGAAAGTTGAGAGGAAAGAGGCCTCTAAAGGAAAGTTGAGAGGAAAGAGGCCTTTGTAGGAAAGTTGGGAGGAAAGAGGCCTCTCAGGGTTCAACGATTCCTGGACCCGTCATTGATGTGGATTCCTGGATCTGTCATTGATGTGGATTCGCACCACAGTTTAAAAGATTCGTCCTTGAGCTCCGCTGTACTTTTCCACAAAGCGTCGTTAAATCGCTTCGACAGTTTTTGGCGAAAACGTGTCGATGTTCGTACAGGACAAGGCTAGACAAACTGTTTATGAACAAGGGTCATAGCTAAGCAAGCTCATGCTTTTTTACATCCCGCCCAAGAGAGAAATCTGAAAATAACTAATTGGCGAAAAAAGCACATGCACAAAAAGAAACATCAAAACATACTAAACCAGTACGTTCCCTTACCGCAAGGCGAAAAAGTCTTTATAACAACAACGTTAAGGTAAAACACGCTTCCACTCACATCGTCCGGTATATCCCGTACTATATCTCCCCCGTCCCTCTACCCTAAATCATACCCATGCACATGCATAAACGCGTATACACAAGAAGATGAATGGAAAGAAATGAAATGAAGACTTTATTCCATAAGGCCAAGGCCCACTTTGGAAGAGAGGAACAAAAACATATACATATAAACACCATTACATACAAATACATAAATATACATTCAAGTAATAGCAATCTGCCGCGCTTTAAACGCTTGATAAATATAAAGTGCTATTTTTCTGACTGTATTACTGTTCGCTGAGGCCAACAAGAGAGATAAACGAAAACCATTTGGATTATGAGAGAACTTTTGACCAATGAACTTTTTCTCTTATGCTATTGTAAAATGGACAACATAAAAAGAAGTACATTTCGTTTTCGACAGCAACTTTACATAGTTTACAAATTAAGTGGAGAGAGAGAGAGAGAGAGAGGAGAGAGAGAGAGAGAGAGAGAGAGAGAGAGAGAGAGAGAGAGACAGACAGACAGACAGACAGACAGACGACGAGCAGACAGACAGACAGCAGACAGACAGACAGATAGACAGACAGACAGAATAGATAAACAGAGATCCAGACAGACAGACAGACTGACGGACGGACATACAGACAGAATACAGATACAGGTAAGCAGGGTGATAACAGAGAAGTCATAATCAGACAGACTCAACCATAAAGTGTTTTGTCCTGTACTTTATTTTTCTGTGTTCTTGGCGGAAACTACCCCCCTCTTTTTCTTTTTCTTTTTTTCTCAGACATTAAGTGTGAAACACAACCCTCAATCAAGAGACTCCGAGGAAACCGTAACTCCTTTGAGAGAGGTACATGAAATCGCCATCTCTCAACACAGTATCAGCATCAGGGAAGGCAAATCCAAATGTACGGAGCATTTATGGACGCAAGGTCTCTGACCTGGGCCCCGTAGACGATTGGTTCCAGCGTTCGGCGCTAGAGCTGACGATCATGAGTTTGAACCCAAGAACCTACCGTCGAATCGAACTTTTTTTTTTCGGCTTGTAATGTTCTCCATCCACCCAGAAGTAAACGGGTACCTGAGTCAGCCAGGAAAAGTAGGGCGGCGGGAAGCAGAAGGGTGGGCTCCGTTTGTCGTGATGCCATGCTCTCGACACTGCGAGTCGCTGAGAGTTCATCGTCCGCACAGCCATTAGGCTGTTGTTGAACATTAGCCTGGATGTTTCTCTGCAGTCAGCAAGCCAGGCGTCACATCCGTAGGTGTTCTCTCATGTAATCTGTGATGTAATCACGCACTGTTATCTCTTGTGGGCGGCGGACGTATGGGTGGGGGGGGGGGGGGGGAGAGAGATAAAAAGTCAACAACCCCCTGACCCCCTCCCCCACCACCACCACCATTTTTTGTCATTTTTATACTACTGGATCGATGTGATGGGAAGAGCGTCAAAAATAGAGTTTGCGAGGTTGTGGGGTGGTTTATAGAGAGGTGAGGCTGGTGATGAACTTTCATGAAGCGAGTAACGTTTCATTTCTCCCATTACTTTCCGTTGTTTACAACATAGACTGAAGAGGTGGGATAAGCTGGTTGTAGTAGTGGCTCGTCGCAATGACTCGGAGGGGGAGAAAAAGAAGAGGAAGTGGGGGGGGGGGGGGGGGGGGGGGCTCATTGTCTTCCTCTTAATCTCAGGCTCAATCTGTCTGGAACCATCTGTGGTCTGGAACTGTTCTGAACGTGCGGAGGTCTGCGGCGAGTGATCGACTTTTAATGGCCTCTCTGGTGGCTGGGAAACACTGGCTAATTGTGGTGTGATTTTCTGCTGGGGTTTTCTGTGTGCTCTTCCTTTCTTTGTGGATC
>CM031605.1:65505529-65512566 GCA_018398815.1 Conus ventricosus | reverse complement strand
TTTCGACCTCTCGGTTGTTTTCTGTGCGTACTCCACCACCCGCACTCCGCCTCCAATGTTTTTTTTTTCTTTCTCGCCTCCTCCACTTTTTGTGGTGAAAGGTCGAGTGGTTGCTGGCGGCGGCAGATGACTCCAAAGAGGCAGGGGGGTGAGTGGCCCAGACAAGGGGAATGAGCACATTCAGAGACAGCCATAATGCCTTTCCACTTGAACGTCTTTTAACAGCCAAGATCAGCCCTCCCACCTCACCCCCACACCCCCCCTACCCTACCCCACTGAAAACCTCCATCCCATGCCCTTTCTACGCCCCCACCCCCTACCGCTGCTCCATTCTTTTCCCACTCACCCATCCCCCATTCCGTTTCTTCCATCGTGAATTATTGGATATTTATCGTTTATTCATGTCTCTGTTTACTTCATCTGCCAAGGTGATGCCTGCATCGGCTCTATCCGTTTTTTTTTGCATCGTTCATCTTGTTAACACTCACGTGATGCCTCATCGGCTCTATCCGTTTGTTTGTCTATCAGTAACATCACGTGATGCCTCTATCGGCTCTATCCGTTTGTTTGTCTATCAGTAATATCACGTGAGGGCCCCATCGGCTCTATCCGTTTGTTTGTCTATCAGTCCCATCACGTGATGCTCTATCGGCTCTTCCGTTTGTTTGTCTTTCAGTAACATTCACGTGATGCCTTCATCGGCTCTATCCGTTTGTTTGTCTGTCAGTAACACCACGTGATGCCTTCATCGGCTCTATCCGTTTGTTTGTCTGTCAGTAACCCATCAAAAACGTGATACTTCCATCGGCTCTATCAGTTTGTCTATCGTAACAATCACATAAAAAGCCCTTTGCTCGAGTTTCCCAAACCGAACGTGATGGCAGAGGGAGGCGACATAGAGACGACGGAACTTTCTGACAAGGTTTGGCCACATGAGACACGGAACGTAAACAGAGGAGGCCACATAGAGAACACGGAACGTATGAACAGGGGGATGGCAACATAGAGACGACGGAACGTCATGAACAGAGGGATGGCCACATAGGGGCCACGGAACGTCAGGAATAGGGGGATGGCGACATAGAGACATGGAACGTATGAACAGAGGGATGGCCACATAGAGCCCACGGAACGTTATGAACAGAGGGATGGCCCCCATAGAGACCAACGGAACGTTATGAACAGAGGGTGGCCACATAGAGAACACGGAACGTTATGAACAGAGGGTGGCCACATAAAGACACCGGAACGTCATGAACAGGGGGATGGCCACATAGAGACAACGGAACGTTATGAACAGGGGGATGGCGACATAGAGACACGGGAACGTTATGAACAGAGGGAGGCCACATAGAGACCACGGAAGTTATGAACAGGGGGATGGCCACATAAAGAAAACGGAACTTTTATGAACAGAGGGTGGCCACATAGAGACCAGGGAACGTTATGAACAGGGGTGGCCACATAGAACCACGGAACGTTTAAAACAGAGGGATGGCCACTGAGACCAGGAACGTTATGAACAGAGGGATGGCCACAAGAGACCACGGAACGTCAGGAACAGAGGGATGGCCACTAGAGACAACGGAACGTTATGAACAGAGGGATGGCCACATAGAGAAAAGGGAAAACGTTATGAACAGAGGGAGGCCAATAGAGACCCGGAAACCGTGGTGAACCAGAAGGGGATGCCACATAGAGACAACGGAACGCTATGAACAGAGGGATGGCCACATAGAGCCCAACGGAACCGTTATGAACAGAGGGATGGCCACTAGAGACAACGGAACGTTATGAACAAGGGAGGGGCCACATAGAGACCGGAACGTTATAAACAGGGGGATGGCCACATAGGGGACCACGGAACGTTATGAACAGAGGGATGGCCACATAGAGCCCCACGGAACGTTATGACAGAGGGATGGCCACATAGAGACCACGGAACGTTATGAACAAGGGATGGCCACAAAGACAACGGAACGTTATGAACAGAGGGATGGCCACATAGAGACCACGGAGGGGTTTGAACAGGGGGATGGCCACATAAAACCCACGGAACGTTATGAACAGAGGGAGGGCCACATAGAGACCACGGAACGTATGAACAGAGGGATGGCCAATAAAGAAAACGGAACGTTATGAACAGAGGGATGGCCACATAGAGACCACGGAATGTGGTGAACAGAGGGATGGCCACATAGAACCACGGAACGTTATGAACAGAGGGATGGCCACATAGAGACCACGGAACGTCATTAACAGAGGGATGGCCACATAGAACAACGGAACTTTTATGAACAAAGGGAGGGGCCACATAGAGACCACGAACGTTATGAACAGAGGATGGCCACATAGAGACAACGGAAGTTATGAACAGAGGGATGGCCACATGAGACAACGGAACGTTATGAACAGAGGGATGGCCACATAGAGACCCCCGGAAAACGTTATGAACAGAGGGATGGCCACTAGAGACAAAAAAGGTGAATGAACAGAGGGATGGCCCCACATAGAGACCACGGAACGTTATGAACAGAGGATGGCCACATAGAGACGACGGAACGTTATGAACAGAGGGATGGCCCATAGAGACAACGGAACGTTATGAACAGAGGGAATGGCCCATAGAGAAAAACGGAACGTTATGAACAGAGGGGGCCACATAGAGACCACGAACGTTATGAACTGGGGGATGGCGACATAGAGACGGTGCCATGGTCTTGGACTTGGAACTCACTGGTTTGAAGAAAACCCAAACAACGCTACCCCCCCCCACCCCCCCCCACCCCCAACCCCATCACCTTGACCAACTCACTCACTTGGTGTCGGTCGTTTTAACTCGTGCAGGTACCATCGCTCAGCAGACGAACGCCAAGCGAAGCTTCGTCATGATTTCCGTGTTCGGCAGAACGTAAACTGGTAAGCTGCATGAAATGAGCTCTCCCTTTTGAATGTGTGCAAGGGTGCGCTTGACTGTATTTCCAACAATGAAAGAACAAGTAGGGCAAATCGTGCTCCCTTGGTGAACTAAATAGACTCCAAAAACTCCAAACAAATGCAGCTTGCGACACCCAGTCGCTTAGCGGACATGACAAGAGAGAGAACACACAGAAGAAACAGGAGACATCCCCTTTATGAAAGGATGTTCCAACCTTGCCCATATACCATGTGACTCAAATTTACCGTCTCCTTGTTTGTTCTGTGCTCTCTCTCTCTCTCCTCTCTCTCTCTCTCTCCTCTCTCTCTCTCTCTCTCTCTCTCTCGCTAATCTGCATAATGAAAAGATCACACACACAAAACCACACGCACGCACGCACGTACGCACGCACGCACGCACGCACGCACCCCCCCCCCCCCCCCCCCCCCCCCCCCCTTTAACCATTAAAACAATATTTTATTCGGGCAACAACAACAAAAAGAGTATTGACACAAATCAGGAGTGTTGTGAGAGTTATCTTTTTATGGGAAATGAAAGTAGACATGGAGTTCGAAGAAGAGAAGGATACAGTCAGAAAGATGGGGGGGGGGGGTGGGGGTTTAAATATAATTTGCTTTAAGAGGTGGAGGACATACTGATGAATTCCTACTGGTCAAGGTGGTACTACTGCTAATAATAGTACAGATTAGAAAGCAAACGTTTAGAGGGAAAAATAACTGAGAAAAGGTAAGCAAAAGTACTTTGAAACGAAAGGAGTAAATGCTATATTATATAGACTGCAAAACACAATGGATGAAAATTAATGAAAACAGAAAATATATGCACATAATGACGTAGGCAAAACATGCTTGAAATACCCAAAAACAGATCATCTGGGAGAAACGTCTTTCCCGCTCACCCCTAGCAGTATTTTCTTCCAACAGGCCTTTTTGAGAGTTTTGTCCTGACTAAGACTACAGGTGTCTGCCTCTCTCGGGCCTGGTCGGCGCCAGTGTGTCTTCTCAGCGGAAGCGTGGACGACAGCCCTGCCATGAAGCCTCGGAGCCAAAATGAATTGCCGTGACCTCACCAGTATCCGACCAGGGCCCATCGATCATCATTGAAAAGGGAAGAAAGGGCGAGAGAAGGAAAGCGGATTACAGCAGACAAGATTCAGGCCGCAGACACTGCAGGAATTGAACACTGGCTGTTGTCTGAAGCTGGGATCTGCTGCATTGGTCACGTGTAATCATGCCTGCGCTTTCTTCACGGACTGCACGTGCATATCAGCACATATTTACGAGCTACGCTGTGCGTGTATCCGGCGCTAAATGTGCATGTATATGCGCGCTACCCCCCCCCTTTTTAACCTTCCCCTGACTTTTCCCCCCAAACCACTCCCCCCATCCCCCAACAGTTGAACCGCGCACGCATGCCAAAAAAAGGGGAGGGGAGGGGAGAGGAGAGGGGGAGAGAGTTTTAAAAATTTTTTTAAAACCAAAAAAAATTTGAAAGCGGGGGGGTTTTCCCCAGGACATAGAAAAAAAAATTTAAAGGAAAAGCAAAATGCTTTTGGGACCTTTGGGCTTTTTCAGGAAAAAAACCAAATAGTTTTTAGGACAGTGAAAACGAAAAAGAAAAACCACTTATTTCTCTATTCCCCCCCGGCCCCCCAAAAACCCCCCAAAAAAGGGGGGGGGGGGGGGGGGAAAGGAGCAAAGGGGGACTGGGGGTTTGAAAATAGTGGTTGAGGTGGGAAAAGGGGAAGGGAAATGGGGGGGGGGGGCGGGGAGAAAGGGAAAAAGCCAGATACTTGCTTTCGGACCCAGGTGAAGGGAAAAGGAACAGTAGAAAAAAGAAAAAATTGAAATGCCTCAAAAACAGTCTGAAAACCCAAAAAAACCCCGGGAAAAAAAAAAAAAAAAAAACATTTTCAGACCAAGGCAAGGACAAAAACAAACCAAGCTGGGGAGGAAAAAGAAAGGCGATAAAGAAAAAAGGTGGTTGGGACAGAAAGGAAAAGGACAGGAAACGTGGTATCGGCACCGGCAAATAAGACGAAAGGGCTAAAAGTCAAAACCAATGGATCAGACGAAGGGGCGGAACAAAGAAACAGGGGGGGCGAAAAAAAATTCTATACAGGGAAACAGACAAATCAACAACAACACAAGGTGGAAAGACGCACGGGGGGGTTTTCAGACGGGCAGGGGGCGGATCGACGCAACGGGTCGGTATAAGAAGCCCGGGGGCGGTTATACAGACAGCACAGGGCGGTAAAAGACAGACACACAGGTGGGTATCCCAAAACAGAAACAGGGGGTTAAAAAAGACAAAAACAGAAAGACTGCGCTTTGCTGTGAGAATATTTCGTGTGGCAGTTTTTTTTTTTCGCCTGTCTCTGTTGTATGTCTATTTCTATCGCACACAATTGCCGTTGGCTAATGCACCACCACATCATCCCATTTCGGAAATCCAAACAGGGTTAAAGAAAAAGATCGGCGACAGAAAAATACATCCTTTTGAGGGAACTATAAATTGCAAAAAAAATACGCAAAGGGAAGAAGAGGAATGTTGTTTTTTGATAAAATTGTACATATGAAAGTAATTTAAAAAAAAAAATAATTTTCAAACTTTTAATCTTTTTTTTTTTTTTTTTTTTTTTTTTTTTTTGGTGGGGTGTGTGTTGTTGGGGTTTTTGTGTTGTGTTGTGTGTGTGTGTGTGTGTGTGTGTTTGGGGGGTGTGTGTGTTTTGTTGGGGGGGGGGGGGGGGTTTTTTTTTTTTTTTTTTTTTTCTTTTTTTTTACGGCGCGCGCGCGGACACACACACACACACACACACCAACCCCCCACACAACCCCACACACCACCCACACAACCCCACACACGCACGCACGCACGCAGCACACTTTTACACACCCCACCCACACCCCCCACACACACACCCCCCCCCCCCCACACAAAACACACCCCCACACACACACACCCCACACCAAGAAAACGGGCAAAAAAGGGGGCGGCACACCACACACACACACACCACCACAAAACACACACACAAAACCACACACACCCCACCCCACACACAACACACCCCAAAAAAAACACACCACACACCACACACACACACACACCAAACACACACACACACACAAAACACACACACACCACCACACACACACACACAACCCAACACCACCGCGCGCGCCCCACACCACACACCAACACACACCACACACACACACACCCCCACGGAGGAGAGAGAGAGAGAGAGAGAGAGAGAGAGAGAGGGAGAAGAGGAGAGAGAGAGAGAGGAGAGAAGAGAGAGAGGAGAGAGAGAGAGAAAAGAGAGGGGAAAAGGGGGGGAAGAAAGCGGGGGGGGACAAAGGGCAGAGACAGAGAAAAGACTGAGACGACGGTTGCGGGCGGGGTTGGAGGGGGAGGGGGGGGGGGGGGGGGGGAGGGGGGATTGAGACTACAGACTCTGTCGAGAAAACCCCTTTTAGCTCTTAATTAAGGGAGTTTTCTTTGGAGAAAAGTCACGATAGCAAAACATCAGAACGGTTTTTCAGACTTTGCTTCCTTTCTTTGCTACATATCATGTCAGCAACACGACGTACGTCTTTGTGGATTAATGGATAAAACATACAAATGAAAACGAGAAAAGAAACGTATAAAAAAATAAAAAAAATTCAGAATTTGTTGTCTGTTAAGTTGGGTTCTTTTTTTTATTATTTATTCGTGGTTTATTTTTTAAGTTAAAGTCAATGTGGTATTGACCGGAGAAGGAGGGGGGGGGCGGGGGGGGGGGGGGGGGGGGGGGGGGGGGGGGGGAGGGGGAAGGGGATGAGCGGGGGGGGAAAAGAAACAAAAAAAGAAAAGGGGGACGGTGGGTTTATTTTAAAAGATGATTATGATCGCTCGCCCATAATGATAAATAAATTTAAAAACAAGACAAAAAAGGGGAGGGAAAAGGAAACAGAGAGAGAGGGGGGGGGGGATTTTGGGGGGGAGAAACAGGGCAGAAAAAAAAAAGGGGCAACGGCAGGGCAAGAAAGAGTTTTTGGGAGAGAGGAGGGGGAGAGAGAAAAGAGGAGAAAGGGGAAGGGGAGAGAGGAGGGAG
>CM031605.1:65490529-65500529 GCA_018398815.1 Conus ventricosus | reverse complement strand
TGATGGTGATGTTTGTTGTGATCGCTTATGCATCGATGGAATGATTCAACATTCACAATTGCTGATCAACATTCCTGAAATCAGTTTGACGCCAAACAATTGACCATGAAAGCAGAGCAAGGCTGTGTGAACATCGAGCATTAGAAATGGGGAAAGCAATGAACCAGGTGAAGAAGATTGCAAGGATGGGGGGGGGGGGGGGGGGGGGGGGCGAGGAGAGAGGTGGAAGAGGCGAACACGTGCAATTTCGCTGAAGTCTTCTTTAGATATCTGTCTGTCCACTGCTGCAAGCACACGATACCAGTTCCAAGACGAAAAGATGTGTATCGTGTGCGAGCATGGACACACACACACACACACACACACACACACACACACACACACACACACACACACACACCACACAAACACGCACGCACGCACGCTCGAACGCACGCACGCAGGCGCGCGCGCGCACCCGCACGCACGCACGCAGGCGCGCGCGCGCACCCGCACGCACGCACGCACGCGTGCACGCACATACACACGCACGCACGCCACGCACGCACACAAACACAACACACACACACACACACACACACACACACACACACACACACACACACAACGCACGCGCACGCACAGAGAGAGAGAGAGAGAGAGAGAGAGAGAGAGAGAGAGAGAGAGAGAGAGAGAGAGAGAGAGAGGGAGGGAGGGAGGGAGGGAGAGAGAGAGAGAGAACAGAACAGAACAGAACAGAACAGAACAGAACACAATTTTATTCAGTAAGGCCAAAGCCCCATTTGAAGGGGTGTGAACATTAATGAGCAATAATATAACAAGACAAATTTACATGATAGACAGAGACAGTGAGTGAGGTGAAGAGAGAACCCAACACAGACACACAGAGGCAGACAGAAGGAGAGACACTGTGCGACGAGCCAGTCTTCCTGCACATGGAAAACATACAAAACATGGCACAGAGTGTGGACGAAAAGAAATATAATTGATAATGCTAATAAAGACAACAACAATGATACTGATGATGATAAAATGATAATAATTATAATGAAAATGATGATGATGATGATGATGACGATGACGACGATGATGATGATGATGATAGTAGTAGTAGCAGTAGTAGTAGTAGTTGTAGTAGCAGTAGTAGTAGTAGTAGTAGTAGTATAGTAGTAGGAGTAGTAGTAGCAGTAATAGTAATCATAATAATAATAAGAATAAGAATAAGAATAGCAATAATAATGACATAATATATGATGATGATGATGATGATGATGATGATGATGATGATGATGATGATGATGATGATGATGATGATGATGATCACAACCATAAACATCTCCAAGGCCATCCACAGGAGTGTCAATTCACAGAATACTTGGCAGGCATAATTCTTCAACCGTGCATTCAGCAAAGATTCAATCGTTTTGCACAGAAAAAAAAAAGAGAAAGAATGAGAAAGGAAATACTGCAGCAAAACACCGACAAGAAACTCGTAGCATCCTGTTTCAAGCGGCAATCAATCATAATGCTGTATCAATTTCAAAGCGACGATCAGACACAAGGGTTCATCTTCTACACCAGTTATGACGGACGCCTGCAGAGAAAGTGTTTTTTATTGATTTGATCACACACACACACACACACAACACACACACACACACACACACACCACACACACACACACACACACACACACACACCACACACACTCACACACAGAGACAGACAGACTGAATGAATGAATGAATGTCGGAAGAGAGAGAGAGAGAGCGAGAGAGCGAGAGAGAGAGAGAGAGAGAGAGAGGAGAGAGAGAGAGAGAGAGAGAGAGAGAGAGAGAGAGAGAGGAGAGAGAGAGAGAGAGAGAGAGAGGAGAGAGAGAGAGGAGAGGAGAGAGAGAGAGAACAAACCGTTGATTATTGAGGAAAAGGAATAAGCGCAATGTCAGTGGCTTTTTTCAACCAACCTTCAAACCAAAAAAAAAAAAAAACAGTATCTGCACATAAGCAAAAATAAATAAATAAATAAATAAAAAAGAAGAAAGAATTGCACAAAACTGCATATCAACACAAATATGACAATGAAGATATAATGACTCAAAATGAATAATGCAATATATCTTCAGAAGCAATGAAGACATCATAGTTCATAATGAATAATGCAATATATCTTTAGAGAAGGCGAATCGGGGAAGGAGGGAGGGAAGAAGGGATGAGAAGCAACTGAGAGAGAGACAGACAGACAGACAGACAGACAGACAGAGACAGAGAGAACTCAAACTCAGACTCAAATAGTTTAATTGCATAGGCCACCGACCTACCTGCAATGAGGTCAAAAACAAAAGTACAACACACACGCGCTCGGCGCATATACTGAAAACTATGAAAGAACATATTTCCACATCAAAAATTCTATGTTCTTCCTGAAATTACTCTGGCATTTGTGTGTTAACTGACAGCAGTTTTTCTCTTTGTAACTCTGCTGGAGTGTCCCAAGTTTCACATTCACAAAGAAGAATTCTGGCACCTGATTACACATACCACGTCACAAATGAAGAAGTCCGTAGAATAATTCAACAAGCAACTGGACTCCTTGAAGACCTACTCACAGTCGTCAAGAAGCGGAAAATGAAGTGGTACGGAACATGTGTCCCGTTCAGCAGGCCTTGCAAAGACAGTCCCGCAAGGAACAGTCAGAGGGAAGCCGCAATAGAGGAAGACAAAGGAAAAGGTGGGAGGACACAGAGTGGACTGGAATGAGCCTAGCAGAATCTCAGCGAGCGGTGGAGGACAGGGACGGATGAAGGAGAGTGGTGGCCAGATCATCAGGGGTGTCCCAATGACAACAGACGATATCAAGGGATAGGTGAAGGTGAGGAGTTCTTTCTCTTCGTTTCAGTGCTTTGAAAATGAACACAGTTACAGAGCGAGTTACAATTCTCTTTTCATTTTGCAGTAAAAGAAGCAATTATACTTGATGAACATTTCTAGTATGAGGCAAAATGTATTCATGAGAGGAGAGAGAGAGAGAGAGAGAGAGAGAGAGGAGAGAGAGAGAGACAGAGAGAGAGAGAGAGAGAGAGATTACGTCTTTGTTATGACATGAGTCATTCACTGATCCTTTTGTTACAAAGGGAAAACTCTTTAAACAGATATATATATATATATATATATATATATATATATATTTATATTATATATATATATATATATATATATATATATATAATATATTATATTATATATTATAACAAAGAACAACAAAGAAAACTCGACCACTTTAAGGAAGCTATAGATTACTGTAAATAATTTTCGAGTTTTGTTGAAAAAAATTTGAAAATCAAATTTAGAAAAAAATGAAAGAAAGGGAACGGTAAAAATGAGATTGAAATGGGGGGGGGGGGGGGGGGGGGGGGGGGGGGGGGGGGGGGGGGCGGGGAGAGAGGTGGAAGAGGCGAACACGTGAAATTTTTCGCTGAAGTCTTCTTTAGTTCTGTCTGTCCACGCTAAAAGCACACGATACCAGTTCCAAGACGAAAAAAGTGTGTATCGTGTGCGGCATGGACACACACACACCACACACAACACACACAACACCCACAACACACACACACACACACAAAACACGCACGCACGCACGTCGAACGCACGCCGCAGGCGCGCGCGCGCACCCGCCGCACGCCGAGGCGCGGCGCCCCCCCGCCCCGCACGACGCACGCGTGCCGCACATACACACGCACGCACGCCACGCACGCCCCAAAACCAAACACACCACACAACACCACACACACACAACCCCCAAACAAACCACCACGCACAGAAGAGAGAGAGGGAAAAGGAGAGAGAGAGAGAAGAGAGAGAAGAGAAGGAGGGAGGGGAGGGAGGGAGGGAGAGAGAGAGGAGGCAGAACAGAAAAAACGAACAGAACAGAAAAAAATTTTTTTCAGTAAGGCCAAAGCCCCTTTTAAAAGGGGTTTTGTGAACAAAAATGAGCAATAATATAAAAAACAATTTCTGATAGACGAGCAGTGAGTGAGGTGAAGAGAGAACCCAACCGGGGAACACGGGAGACGAAGGAAAAAACACTGTGGGACGGAAAGTCTTCCTGACATGGAAAAAATAAAAAATTGGAAGTGGGGGGCCGAAAAAAAATTAATTGATTATCAAATAAAGACAACAACATGATACTGTGATGATAAAATGTAATAAATTAAAAATTTAAAAGATGGATGATGTGAGGGGAACGTGACGAGATGTTGATGTGTGTTGTAGTAGTAGCGTAGTAGTAGTGTTTAGTAGCAGTAGAAAGTATTTTGTAGTAGTTAGTAAGTAGTGGGTAGTGTGCAGTAATAGTAATCAAAATAATAATAGAATAAGAAAAGAAAGCATATTAATGCATAATAATGATGTTGATGTGATGTTTGATGATGAGATGATGAGATGATGTGATGTGATGATGTTTGATCAAACATAAACTCCCCTAGGCCCCATCCAGGGGAGTGTCAATTCACAGAATATTGGCAGGCAAAATTCTTAACCCGTGCATTCAGAAAAGATTAATCGTTTTTTGAAAGAAAAAAAAAAAAAAGGGGAAAAGAATGAAAAGGAAAAATATGCGCAAAAACCGACAAGAAACTCTTTGCATCCTGTTTCAAGCGGCAATCAATCATAAGCTGTTAAATTTTCAAAGGCGATCAGACAAAAGGGTTTCATCTTTACACCAGTTATGACGGACCCCTGCAGGAAAGTGTTTTTTATTGATTTGATCACACACACACACACACACACACACACCCACACACACACCACACACAACCACACACCACAAACACACACCCCCTCACAACAGAGACAGAAGACTGAATGAATGAATGAATGTGGGAAAAGAGAGGAGAGGAGCGGGGAAAAGGGGGGGGCAGAGAGAGAGAAAAAAAAAAAGGGGAGGGGGAGAGGGGGAGGGGGGGAAGGGGAGAGAAAAAAAAAGGGGAGAGAGGGGAGAAAAAAAAAAAAAAAAGGGGGGGAGAGGAGGGGGAAAAAAAAAAAAAGGGGGGGGGAGAGAAAAAAGGGGGTAAAAAAAACAAACCGTTTTGTTTTGAAGGGAAAAAAAAAGGAATAAGGGCAATGTCGTGGCTTTTTTAACAACCTTAAACCAAAAAAAAAAAAACAGTTTCCAAAAGCAAAAATAAATAAATAAATAAAATAAAAAAAGAAAAAAGAATTGCACAAAACTGCTATAAAACAAAATATGAAAAAATTTGAAGATATTAATGGCCTAAAATGAAATTTGGGCCAAAAATTTATTTCAGAAAAGCAATTGAAAAAACATTCTTTTTCTTATTGAATAATGGCAATATATCTTTGAAAAGGGGGAATGGGGGGGAAGGAGGGAGGGGGGAAAAAGGGAAGGGAATTTAAAAAAGAAGGCAAAAAAAAGGGGGAAAAAAGGGAACAAAGGGAAGGACTGACAGACAGACAGAAAGGGGCCCCCGGGGGGAGAGAACTTCAAACTCGATCAAATAGTTTAATTGATGGGCCACCGACCTCCTGCAAAATGGGGGTTTTTTCAAAAAAAACAAAATTTTCAAAACACACGCGCTCGGCCGCTTATACGGGAAAAACTTTGAAAGAAAATTTATTTTTCCCTTCAAAAAATTATGGTTTTTCCGAATTTCTCGGCTTTTGTGTGTTTTTTAATAAAAGAGTTTGTTATTTTGTAAATTCGGCTGGGGGGTGTCCCAATATTTCACATTCAAAAGAGAAATTTGGCACCTGTTCCAACCCGTTTCCAAAAAAGAAGGTCCGTTGAAAACCCAAAAGAAAGGTCTTTAAAAGACCTACTCCTCGTAAGACGGGGAAAAATGAGTGGTCGGACATGTTTCCTTTCGCAGGTTGCGGGGGTTTTCCCGCGGGGGGGGTCGGGGGGAAAGCCGAATAGGGGAAAAACCCAAAGGGGTGGGGAGGCAGGTGACGGGGAATGAGCTAATATTTTCGGGGCGCGGTGGAACAGGGAGGTGGGGAAGGGTGGCAGTCCAGGGGTGGCAATGCAACAGGGAAAAAGGGTTTTGGGTTGGGGTGGGGTTTTTTCTTTTTCTTCTTTCATGCTTTGGGGGAAAAAGCCATTTTGGGGGGAAAAGACAACCTTTTTTTTTTCCCAGGGACTTTAAGGGGAATGATCTTTGGGGGAAATTTTTTGGGGGGAATGGGAAATAAAAGGGGTGGGGGGAGAAGGTGGGGGAGGAGGGGGGTGGGTTTTGGGGGGGGGGATGGGGGGGGGGGGGTTTTTCGCTTTTTTTGTTGAGTTTAATCCTTTTTTACAAGGGGAAAAAAACTCTTTGTTTTTTTTTTTTTTTATTTTTTTAAAGGTTATTTTATTTTAAATTTTATTCTTTTTTTAATTAATAGGAGAAAAAATTTGTTAAAAATTTGTTAAAGGTAAAGGTTTCTTCTCAGCCTTGTTTTTTTATATTATATAAAATTTATTTTAATATAATTTTATTTTATATATTTTAAAATTTGTCAGTATATTTAAAACCCCAAAAACAATTTTTTAAGTGTAAACCCCTTGGGGAGCAAATTATTTTAAAAAATTTTTAAAAAGGGGAGGAATCTTAAAATATCTACAAATTTTTTTTAAAGCTTTTGTTGCGCTTCATCGGGGGTTTTTTGGTTTGCCCACCCCCGGGTTGTTATATGGTGTGGGCTCCCGTTTGCGGTTGTTTGCCGTGCGGGTTGGCCCCGCACGTTTTTTTTTGGGGGGTTTCCCGGTTTTTGTTTTGGGTGTGTTCACTAACAACGTTTCCATTATAGAGTTGTTTTACTATTTCTGTTTTGGTGTTTTTAAGTTGCTAAGGTGGTTTTTTTAAAATATTAACCTTTTTTCAGTTAAAAAAAGGTTTCCCTTTTTAAAAAATTGTGTTTTGGTGATGCTCTTTTTTTGATTTTCAGGTATATTTTAGTTGTTTTTGGTCTTTTTAAATTTCCCCAAAATTTTTCTCAGTTTTTTTTTTTTTATTATTTTTTTAAATCGTTTTTTTGATATTGTTTTTAATTTTTCAGTATCCTATTATTTTTCTTTTTTATTTTGATTCACATACCGGTTTCAATGTTTTGTGAAGAAGAAAGGGGAAAAGGGGTTTTTTTTGGGGGGTGAAGGGGGGGGAGAAAGGGTGGAAAAGGGAAAAAGGGGGGGAAAAAAGGGAAAAAAGAGAAATAAAAAAATAGAAAAAAGGAAAAGGGGGGGAAAAAGAGAGGAAGGAACCCCAATGCCAAAAAAAAGGGGATAAAAAAAAGAAATGGGGGAAAGGGAAGAAAAAAGGGGAAAGAAGAAAAGAAAAGAAGAAAACAATTTTAAAAAAAAAGGGGTTAAAAAAAAAAAAAAAAAAAAGGGGGGCAAAGAAAAAATGGAGGGGGGGAAAAGAAAAAAGAAAAGGAAAAAAGAAAAAAAAGGGGGTCAGGGGAAAAAAGAGGGGGAAAAAAAGGAGGGAAAGAAAGGGAAGGAAAAAGGAAGAAAAAAAGAGAAAAAAAGAAACAGGATTTTAAAAAAAAGAGGGGGTAAAGAGAAGGGGAAAGAGATTTGGAAAAAAATGAGAAAAAGAAACAATGAGAAAAAAAGGGGGGGAAGGGAAAGGTAAAAAAAAAACAAGGTTCAGAAAAAGAGAGGGGGAAAAAGTGGGAGGAGAGAAAAGGGGGAAAGAGAGGGAAAAAAGAGAGAGAAGAAAACAGGGGTCAGGAGAAAGAGAGGGGATGGAGGGAGAGGAGAGAGAGGGGGAGAGGGAGAGAGAGAGGTGGGGAAAAGGGAGAGAGAGAGAGATGGAAAAGAGAGGAGTAAAAGCAAGGGGGGTTTGCAGAGGAAATGAAAAGGGGGGATGGAGGGGGGGGAGGAAAAAAAAAAAAAAAAAAGGGAGGGAGAGAGATGAGAGAGGAGAGAAGAGAGAGGAGGGGGAAAAAGGTTAAAAGGGAGACAAGAGAAGGAAGGAGGGGAAAAAAAATTTAGGAGAAAAAAAAAAGGGGAAAAGGAGAGAGAAAAGAGAAGGAGAGGGAGAGAGAAAAGGAAAAAGGGAGAGGGGGAGAGAGAAGGGGGGAGGAGGGGGGAGAGAAAGAGAGGGAGGGGGGGAAGGAGAGAGGGGGAGAGGGGAGGGGGAGAAGAGGAGGGGGAGAGAAAAGAGGGGGGGAGGGGGAGAGAGAGAGAGAGAGGGGGGGAGAGAGGGGGGGAGAGGGGGAAGAGAGGGGAAAGAGAGAGGGGGAAAAGGGGGTTTCAGAGGAAAGAGGGGATGGGGGGGAGGGGGGGAGGGGAGAGGGGGGAGGGAGAAAAGAGAGAGCGGAGGTGCAGAGAGAAAGAGAGGGATGGGGGGGAGAGGGAGAGAGAGAGAGGGGAGAAGGAGAAGGGGGGGAGGGGAAGAGAGAGGGAGAGAAGAGGAGATGGGGAAGGGGGGGGGGGGGATGGAGGGGTGAGGGAGGAGGGGTGCAGAGAAAAAGGAGGGATGGGGGGGGAGGGGAGGAGGGGGGGGAGAGAGGGGAGAAAAAGAGAGGGGGAGAGAGAGAGGGGAGGAGGGAGAGAGGGAAAGAGAGGGGAGGAGGGGGGGAGGAGAGAGGGGGGGGAAGAGGAGAGGAGGGGGAGGAAAAGGGGGGAGGAGGGGAAAGAGAGGGGATGGGGAAAGGGGAGGGAGAGAGAGAGAGAGAGAGCAGAGTGCATAGAAGAAGAGGAAGAGGGAATGGAGAGGGGATGGGGGAGAGGAGAGGAGAGAGAGAGAGGAGGAAGGAGAAAGAAAGAGGGGAGGGGGTGAGGAGAGAGAGAGAGAGAGGAGAGAAGAGATGCGAGAGAGAGAGAGAGGAGAAAAGAGAAGAGGGCAGAGAGAAAAAAGAGGGGATGGAGGGGAGAGAGAGAGAGAGAGAGAGGAGAAAGAGAGGAGGTGAGAGAGAGAGGGGAGGAGAGGAGTGAGAGAAAAGAGAGGGGAGGAGGAGAGAGAGAGAGAGAGGAGGCGGAGTGCAAGAGAAAGAGAGGGGATGGAGGGGAGAGAGAGAGAGAGAGAGAGAGAGCAGAGGTGCAAGAGAAAGAAGGGGATGGGGAGAGAGAGAGAGAGAGAGAGAGAGAGAGAGAGAGAGGAGCAGGAGTGCAGAGAAAGAGAGGATGAGGGGAAGGGAGAGAGAGAGAGAGAGAGGGAGAGAGAGAAGTGCAGGAAAGAGAGGGGTGAGGAGAGAGAGAGAGGAGGAAGTGAGAAAAGAGAGGAGGGGGGGAGAGGAGAGATGAGAGAGAGAGAGTGCAGGAAAAAGAGGATGGAAGAGAGAGAGGAGAGAGAGAGAGAGAGAGCAGGAGGTGCAGAGAGAAAGAGAGGGGAATGAGGGAGAGAGAGAGAGAGAGAGAAGAGAGAGAGAGAGAAGAGCAGGAGGTGCAGATGAGAAAGAGGGGGATGGAGGAGAGAGAGGAGAGAGAGAGAGAGAGAGAGAGAGAGCAGGAGGTGCAGAGAGAAAGAGAGGGGATGGAGGGGAGAGAGAGAGAGAGAGAGAGAGAGAGAGAGAGAGAGAACAGGAGGTGCAGAGAGAAAGAGAGGGATGGAGGGAGAGAGAGAGAGAGAGAGAGAAGAGAGAAGAGGTGCAGAGAGAAAGAGAGGGGATGGAGAGAGAGAGAGAGAGAGAGAGAGAGAGAGGAGAGAGGTGCAGAGAGAAAGAGGGGATGGAGGGGGAGAGAGAGAAGGAGAGAGAGAGAGCAGGAGGTGCAGAGGAAAGAGAGGGGATGGAGGGGAGAGAGAGAGAGAGAGGAGAAGAGAAGAGAGAGAGAGAGCAGGTGCAGAGAGAAAGAGAGGGGATGGAGGGGGGAGAGAGAGAGAGAGAGAGAGAGAGAGAGAGAGAGGGGAGGTGCAGAGAGAAAGAGAGGGGATGGAGGGGAGAGAGAGAGAGAGAGAGAGAGAGAGAGAGAGAGAGCAGGAGGTGCAGAGAGAAAGAGAGGGGATGGAGAGAGAGAGAGAAGAGAAGAGAGGATGAGAGAGAGAGAGAGAGAGAGAGGAGA
>CM031605.1:65465061-65482561 GCA_018398815.1 Conus ventricosus | reverse complement strand
ATGTTCTGTATCTCTGTCATGTGGTAAAGATTTACAGTGTTTCCATATCTCTGTCATGTGGTAAAGATTTACAGTGTTTCCATATCTCTGGCATGTGGTAAAGATTTACAGTGTTTCCATATCTCTGGCATGTGGTAAAGATTTACAGTGTTTCCATACCACTGTCATGTGATAAAGATTTACAGTGTTTCCATACCTCTGTCCTGTGGTGAAGATTTACAGTGTTTCCATACCTCTGTCATGTGGTAAAGATTTACAGTGTTTCCATACCTCTGTCATGTGGTAAAGATTTACAATGTTTCCATATCTCTGTCAGGTGGTAAAGATGTTCTGTATCTCTGTCATGTGGTAAAGATTTACAGTGTTTCTATATCTCTGGCATGTGATAAAGATTTACAGTGTTTCCATATCTCTGGCATGTGGTAAAGATTTACAGTGTTTCCATATCTCTGGCATGTGGTAACGATTTACAGTGTTTCCATATCTCTGGCATGTGGTAAAGATTTACAGTGTTTCCATATCTCTGGCATGTGGTAAAGATTTACAGTGTTTCCATACCTCTGTCACGTGGTAAAGATTTACAGTGTTTTCATATCTCTGTCATGTGGTAAAGATTTACAGTGTTTCCATATCTCTGTCATGTGGTAAAGATTTACAGTGTTTCCATATGTCTGGCATGTGGTAAAGATTTACAGTGTTTCCATATCTCTGGCATGTGGTAAAGATTTACAGTGTTTCCATATCTCTGGCATGTGGTAAAGATTTACAGTGTTTCCATATCTCTGGCAAGTGGTAAAGATTTACAGTGTTTCCATATCTCTGGCATGTGGTAAAGATTTAAAGTGTTTCCATACCTCTGTCATGTGGTAAAGATTTACAGTGTTCCCATATCTCTGGCATGTGGTAAAGATTTACAGTGTTTCCATATCTATGTCATGTGATAAAGGTTTACAGTGTTTCCATATCCCTGTCATGTGATAAAGATTTACAGTGTTTCCATTTCTCTTTCCTGTGGTAAAGATTTACAGTGTTTCCATATCCCTGTCATGTGGTGATTTACTGTGTTTCCATATCCCTGTCATGTGATAAAGATTCACAGTGTTTCCATATCTCTGTCAGGTGGTAAAGATTTACAGTGTTTCCATATCTCTGTCATATCTCTGAAAACGATGTGCTCCAGTGAGTTCTTGTCAGATATCGGCATCCCAAAGTTAATGGAGACTGTCACTGGGCGAACGTGGTGGCGCCCTCCGGAGGGCGACTTTCACTCATGCTGGCTCCGCGCGCACGTGTGTGTGTGTGTGTGTGTGTGTGTGTGTGTGTGTGTGTGTGTGTGTGTGTGTGTGTGTGTGTGTGTGTGTGTGTGCGCGCGTGCGCGCGCGTGTGTATGTGTATGTGTATGTGTGTGTGTGTGTGTGTGTGTGTGTGTGTGTGTGTGTGTGTGTGTGTGTGTGTGTGGTGTGTGCTACAACAACAACGACACTGCAACGGCTGTTTTAACCAGTCACAATGGAGGTTACAAAAATGGGCCAGTCACGTAGCCCAACAGATATTTTAATGGTTTCAACAACAACAAGAGAGAGAGAGAGAGAGAGAGAGAGAGAGAGAGAGAGAGAGAGAGAGAGAGAGAGAGAGAGAGAGAGAGAGAGAGAGAGAGAGAGAGAGAGAGAGAAGAAAAGACAGAAATGTGAAGTTCAGATGACGTTTTAAGCTATCTAATTTCTACTTCAGCTTGTTTGGGGTTAAAAAAAACAACAACAAAACTCGTATTTATTGAAAATGAGAATAATGTCGTTTGCACAGACTAGGGATGAAAAGGAAACCTTTTTTAACACAGGCCTACCATTGCCCCCCCCCCCCCCCCCCCTGATCCGCCCCGCTTCCGCTGTTCTTTTCTCCTCCCCCCTTCGCACACTAACAAACATCTCATCTGATTGGTAGAAACAACCATTGGCATTGAAAGAGCGCTATCATAGCGCCACCTATTCCCAGTTCCCTTTTACTCCTGTTTGCACAAAATGGATTCTTCTACCTATTTTGGTCAGCGACAGATCCCTCGTCGTCCTGTGCATTAAGAGCGTGCTACACACGTGACCAAAGCTAATTGTCACAGCATAAAGACCAGCAGTCAGACTGTCACCTCAGGTCCAACTGAGGAGAAAAACACACAACCACACAAGCAAAACAGGACGAAACAAAACACACGCACAAAACCAAACGTACAAACAACTGCAACAAAAATGTCTGGAAGAGACGCAGCACACAGTCAGGAAGTCAGCGCACTTTTCTGCTGGAAACCTATGTAGTAGTCATGAAGAAATTGGATGCTAAGAAAAAACAAGACCTGGGGAGGGGGGGGGGGGAGCGCCCTTTCCTTTCCGAAACCTCCCCACGCCGTCCTGACCTAAAGAATCAGATCGAGTAGTGGGTCACAGACGTCACTGTACACCACAGAAATGACCTGGCGTGTAGCCTGAATGAACGGCGTGGGAATGACGTCACTGAAGTGGCATGGAAGATGGGACAAGAAGAACAGCGAAAAGGATTTGATTAAGAAAATATGCGCGTAGTAAAACTGATGATTCAAGGGTGTCATTACTCATATTTATTATCATTAATCCTGACAACAGAATGTTATTCGTTCTCTGTGTTCATCGGAAATGCTGCTGCTTTCTCCCCGGTTTTTTTGTTGTTGTCCCCATTTACCTTTTCCCTTTGCTTTTGTCAATTGTTAGTAATCTGAACTGTGCGTCAAAGTTTAATACACTGCGAGAGTTTTGTACATTGGAAAGGAAAATAAAATGATATTACTAAAAAAAAAATAGTGACCAGGGAGTAAGATTCTCTTGCTTTCTAGCCCAGTCATGCTCTATATTCTGGTTCCAGCGCTTTCTCTGATCCCTGAGCAACGAACACATCACGACAGCGGAATTCTCCCGCCTTCTCACTCCTCCGCACCACAATCCCACTCTCCCCCAGGCAACCGATGGATCATGCGAAGCAAAACAAACTGCCTACCCCATCCCATCCTTCATTGTCTCCCTGAAAACAAACAAAACAATGAAAGACGCAAAATCACCAAAGAGATGCACGAACAGAGAATTGCATTGCAATGACAATTTTGAAATGCGGATAAATTAACAACAGCCTAGTCTGCTGACTATCGCACATTTCCTGACGTTTGAATTGCAAACGATTCCCTGTGGAATTAACAGGCAATCGCTCTGCTTGAAATAGGACCGTTGGGACACGATTATTGGAATCGGGATAGGGGTGGGGGTGGAGGGGGGGGGGGGGGGGGGGCAAGGGGGTGTTTATCATAAAATTGCCACAGGCCTGTATACCATATTCTATTTTCCTTTTCAAATTACAAAACTTCTAAAGTATATTAAACTTGACGCACCATTACGATTATAAACAATCCGTGAGAGAAAAGGATGAAAGCGAACAGAGAAAAGACAAACAAAAATGGGGAGAAACCATCAGCCTTTCCAATGAAAACAGAACAAATCACCTGTTGTTGCTCAGGCCTGATGGAATTAAAACACGTGTGATGACATCATTGCGCACATTAGCTTTACTGAGTGCGTATGAACGCTTTAATTTCTTTATCAAAACTTTTTTTCTAAACAAATCTTAAATAAATGTTAGCGAACTGCCAAGAGAAACGTGAACAAACGAGTCACAAGACAAAACACGACGCGTTTCGACCTCTTAAATCTTCTTCAGGCAAGACACAAACAAATAGGACAATAAAAATGAACGAATAGCTTAAATTTGTTGTTGTTGTTGTTGTTGTTTGTTGCCCTATCTTCCATGCCACTTCAGTGACGTCATTCCCACGCCGTTCATTCAGGCTACTCGTCCACAGCCACACCACACCCCGTACACCGGCAATGTGCGGGGAGCAGTCAATGTCATGTAGTCATGAAGCAACCCACTGGAGGAGACACTGCAGTGCCGCCAGGTCATTTCTGTGGTGTACAGTGACGTCTGCCGTGACCCACTACTCTATCTGATTCTTTAGGTCAGGACGGCGTGGGGAGGTTTCGGAAAGGAAAGTGCGCTCCCCCTCTGACCAGGTCTTGTTTTTCTTAGCTTCCAATCATTGCGTGGCTTTTTTTAAAAATTTTATTGTTGGTCGTTGTCTGTATATTTGTTTGTGTTTGTGAATGTGTTTTGTTCTCTCTCTCTCTCTCCTCTCTCTCCTCTCTCTTCTCTCTCTCTCTCTCTCTCTCTTTGCATACTGGACACCTAACAGCAGTTCGGGTTTCAGTTATATACCAATGTTGGCTTGCGTCGAGACCAAGTGTCCTGGTACGGAATCGTGCCATTGAGTCCCTGTGCCATTTCCGTGTAATTGTTAATAAATATTTTTCAGGCTGTAAATCACTATTAAACTGTAAAACCATGTATACTTTTCGTTATTTTCCATCTCGGAATGCCAAACCTGCTGATAGGATGAGATCAGACGCTCTTTAAATTCCAGAATAAAACGTTTGTCGTCCTCGACTCCCTGGTTGTTCCAAACAAAACCAAAACCATTTGCAAATAGAAATCTCTTAACTTGAAAAACCCAGTTTAGTCTTCCGCTTTCGTGTTGATATAATAACATTGCATATGCCTGCCTACTAATCCTGGATAACGGGAGTTTAACTAGACGAAGCCAATACCTGATACATTTAATTTTTGCACGTATCTGCAGAGGGTACCTGCCAGCTTCTCCATATACCATCTTGTTAGAACCATGTATAGGGATATTCAAGAAACGCTTTACTGCTAGTGTGTGTACTTTTTCCATGAATTGATTCTCAAGAAGGCCCCATATTTCGGCACCATAAGTTAGCATTGGTTCCACTTGGGTATCAAACAGCTTCCAAAAGATGGTAGGGTCAATACATCTTAACTTCCTTAGTGATCTCAGAATTTCAATCACTCCCTTTTTTCCTTTTCTACACATATCTAACCATCCCTTACTCATGTTTAATTTTGTTGTAAAAAATAAACCTAAGTATTTATAACTATTGGTTACCAACACTTCTAAATTCCCAAACCACCACTTTTCCCGAGCTGCTAGAAAACCTCCCTTTCTAAAAACTATAATCTTCGTCTTATCTATATTAATAGCTAACTTAAGTCTGTCTGTTTCTTCTTTTAATGCATTTAACTGATTCTGTAATCCAACCACCGTGTCTGAAAAAAGGATTACATCGTCTGCAAATAATAAAAGGAAGACTTCTGCAGCATCAGGTATTAACTGTATTCCATGTCTTCCCTTCTTATTTATTTCACGCGCCAGTTCATTAATGAAAAAGGAAAACATTAGCGGACTCAATAAACACCCCTGCTTCACGCCTTGTGGACAATGGAAAAAATCAGAGTATAAACTTTTGTCTCTAACACAAGCTATAACTGAACTATAAATTCCTTTTAATGACCTATACAACTTACCTTGAACACCAGACTTTTTTAGTATATCCCATAAAATATTTCTATTAACTGTATCGAAGGCCTTCTTGAAGTCAATAAAAGCAATGTACAATTTTCTGTTACTTAATAAGTATTTTTGAGCCAGTGCATATAAGGTAAATATGTGATCCATAGTACTATAATCTTTTCTAAACCCTGCCTGCTCTTCAATAATTTTTTCTTCCATTCGGCCCATGCACTTAATCTTTATTTAAAATGGAAGTATAAACTTTACTCACAACACTAGTCAAGGCTACCCCTCGATAATTGTCTGGATTATTGGCATCCCCTCTTTTGAAAATCGGAACAATTATAGATTTGGACCACTCCTTTGGAAAATAACCAGAATTAAAAAGTCTGTTGAACAAAGTTTCAAGATAACCAATGATACTGTCAGCTGCATGTTTTAGCATTTCACTCACAATCTTGTCTGGAACAGCACTCTTTCCACATTTCAAGTTTCTGATGCTATTCTGAATTTCCTCCTTTGTTATATAGTCGTCAAAGAGAGGCTCTTGATGTTCTTGATCTTCATTCTCAAAATATAAACTATCTTCTCCATCCATGTTATCTATGTTATCAAAGTCATTGAATACGCTATAAAAGTGATCCTGCCACTGTTTGATGCCAATGTCATTATTAACTGTTTTTCTGTTTATAAGCTTCATTGTTTTCCAGAATAATTTTGGTTCATTGATAGCGTTTGTTAACTTTGCAAGTCTAGCTTCATCAAATTTCCTCTTTTTATCCCGTCTAAGATCAGTGTATTTTGTTCTCTCCTTTACATAGAGTTCTTTCTGCTGGTTCCTGTAGGATTCAGTCCTCGCTCTTTGGAAACTCTTTAATAAACGTTCAACTAGCGTTCTTTGTTCTTTACATTCCTTATCGAACCACTCGTTGTCTTTTGATTTTTTAGGATTCGTAGTTCTAATGAGACAACTAGCCGCTGTATATAAAGCGATTGAAAATATGTTCAAAGAGTCATCATATCTTCTTCAATCTTATTACAAGCATGATCAATGTATTCCTTGAAATGTTTGGAACTTACTTCATGTATAAATGTGTCTTTGAAGTCATCCGACCAAACTATCCTCTGTTCTGTCGGGTCATCTGACTTTTCTGATGATTTTTCTACATCATGGTTTCCTCCATGTTTCCATGTCAGCTGCACTGGGAGGTGCCAAGAAAAGAAGCAATTATTTACAAACAAATCGCAAAAGGGAAGCAAATCTTCTGACAAAATAAAATAGTCAATGACACTACAGCCTTGTGGTGCTACAAATGTAAATTCACCCTCGTCATCACTATTACACGAACCATTGACTATTTTTAAGTTAAAGAGAGAACACAAATCCAATAGTGATTGCCCAAAATTATTAATTACTGAATCTTTTGAAGAACGACTCTTAGATAAATCGTCATAATAATAATCATCATCATCATTATCATCCTCATCAACAGCAAAACCAAACGTAAAATTATCTATGTTCTCTATTCGTGTCTGCTGACACCCAGTTCTGGCATTAAAATCACCACACATCATTATATACACATCTTGTTTTCCAAACTCGGTATGACAAAGCAACTGGTCTTCCATGGCAAGGATTCCGTCTTTCAGGTTACTGTTGGCATATGCAGGTGAACTCTGTGGAGGAACATAGCATGCTATAAACATTACATTTTTATCAATATCTAGTAACTCTTTATCAATTTTTATCATTATGAAATTATTGAAATCTACATTTATCCGTTCAACATGCTTTTCATATTTGTTTTTGATAAGCACTAAAACACCACCTGAGCCTCGCCCATGTACTGACAGTTTTTTTGCTGGGGAACTGAATTTCAGAAAGCCCGGAAAAACATTACTCAAGTCAAACTGTGGTCCAATAAACGTCTCAGTCAGACAAACAAAATCAAATTTATTTATGAACTGTAGAAAGGAAACATCATGCATTTTTATTGAACAGATTTTCTACATTGTAATTAAGAAATGTAATTTCCTGTGCCTGTGGTCGCGCGTTGTCCTATTTCTGGCTGTGGCCAGATCTCAGGCTCCTTTGGCTTGAACGAGATGTGTTGTCACTGCCCCTTCTGTGTAGGAATGTCTGCATGTTGCCCTGCACTGTCCCACCTCTCGACTCTCTACGATCAGTGTCACCTCCACGTGCAGCCCGGTTTAAACCCCTGCCTGCCCTGCTCCCACCCCTGCTGTTAACACACTGAGGACTTGCTTCGTTCCGAACAGGTCGCAGTATGCAAAGAAAATAATAGAGAGGATGAATTCCACTTTTTCTTTTGTTGTAAAGAATATAAAGATATACGAGAGAAATATGATGTTTTTAGAACACCGTCTGCAAGGAGGCGTAACTTAGTCGCTTTGCTACAATCAGATAAAACAGAATATATAAGGTCCATGGCAATGTTTATTGCCGAAGCAGTTAGTAGGCGGAAGAAAAAACTTGACATTGCAGCCTAAAATAAAACAAAACAAAAATTTTAAATGATAACAGAAAGTTAAAAAAAAAAAGTGTAAAATAAAGTATGGCTGTTTTTCAGCGATTATATTTTCCTAGTTGGTTTGAAGGCTTGTTGGTCGCACTTGATGTTGCTTAGGGCCAGGAGCCGTTCGTTCAATTATTGGATTGTTTCATTTTGGAGTCTTTTTTTGCCTTTTCCCTTTTTTTTCGATGGTGGTTGTATAGAAGACTGTATTCCCCCCATGTCAAATAGCATGATACTTGCTGATGACATTAAACAGTATTCATTGTCATTGTCATTGTCTCTCTCTCTCTCTCTCTCTCTCTCTCTCTCTCTCTCTCTCTCTCTAAAATTCTGAAGTCTGAAGTCTCTCTCTCTCTCTCTCTCTCTCTCTCTCTCTCTCTCTCTCTCTCTCTCTCTCTCTCTCTCTGTGTTCTCCTCACTTGGGTCTGAAGCGATAGTCTCACTGCCAGTCTTTCGTGTGAAAGTGGAAGCTTTGGTCACATGCGCAGCACGTGCTTAGCGCCCATGACGACGAGGGGTCTGTCACTGACCAAATGTATAGAAGAATAGAATTCACTTCGTGCAAGCAGGAGTAAAAAGGGGATGATGGGGGACAGGCCAAGCTGTGGCAGGGCGCTAACAATGCTATTGGCTGTTCCTATCAATCACTAACAATGCTATTGGCTGTTCCTATCAATCACTAACAATGCTGTTGGCTGTTCCTATCAATCACTAACAATGCTATTGGCTGTTCCTATCAATCACTAACAATGCTATTGGCTGTTCCTATCAATCACTAACAATGCTATTGGCTGTTCCTATCAATCACTAACAATGCTATTGGCTGTTCCTATCAATCACTAACAATGCTGTTGGCTGTTCCTATCAATCAGTGGAAGGGCACCAACAATGCTATTGGCTGTTCCCATCAATCAGTGGTAGGGCACTAACAATGCTATTGGCTGTTCCTATCAATCAGTGGTAGGGCACTAACAATGCTATTGGCTGTTCCTATCAATCAGTGGAAGGGCACTAACAATGCTATTGGCTGTTCCTATCAATCAGTGGTAGGGCACCAACAATACTATTGGCTGTTCCTATCAATCAGTGGAAGGGCACTAACAATGTTATTGGCTGTTCCTATCAATCACTAACAATGCTATTGGCTGTTCCTATCAATCACTAACAATGCTGTTGGCTGTTCCTATCAATCAGTGGAAGGGCACTAACAATGCTATTGGCTGTTCCTATCAATCAGTGGAAGGGCACTAACAATGCTATTGGCTGTTCCTATCAATCAGTGGTAGGGCACTAACAATGCTATTGGCTGTTCCTATCAATCACTAACAATGCTATTGGCTGTTCCTATCAATCAGTGGAAGGGCACTAACAATGCTGTTGGCTGTTCCTATCAATCAGTGGAAGGGCGCTAACAATGCTGTTGGCTGTTCCTATCAATCAGTGGTAGGGCACCAACAATGCTGTTGGCTGTTCCTATCAATCAGTGGAAGGGCACTAACAATGCTGTTGGCTGTTCCTATCAATCAGTGGAAGGGCACTAACAATGCTGTTGGCTGTTCCTATCAATCAGTGGTAGGGCACTAACAATGCTATTGGCTGTTCCTATCAGTCAATTGTAGGGCACTAACAGTGCTGTTGGCTGTTACTATCAATCAGATGACTTTATTTCTACCAGTGTGTGGGAGTTGGGGACAGGAGGAATGGAGTGTGGGGTGGGGTGAGGGGTGGGGGGGGGGGGGGGATGGCGGGCCTGAATCAGAAAAAAAGAATATTTCTTTTCGACCTCTAGACCTTAAAGAGAACTGTCATCTCATTTCTGTCAAAGACGAAAAATATTTTTAACTGGAATGACGCAGAATTAGAGACTAGAGCTTTTTAAGTTTGTCTTTCTTTTGAATCTCAGTTTTTGTTTTTCATCTACAATCTTTAGTCTGTTTGTCGGGCTATGTGTGTCGCCCATTTCTGTCATCTTCGTTGCTTGAAAGAGCCACTGGCATGTCATTGTTGCCATAGTAACGCCTTCTCCAGATGGTAAGCGGAACGAATTCGCTCAGAGAAATTGGCTGTGGCAACGAATTCAACTTACCCAGGGTTTGGTTTTGCTTGATGCGTGCTCTGTGTGCTCACTGGCTTATTGATTCCGATTTCAGCTTAGAGATATTTGGATGCAAAGAGAACGTTTACCGGTAAACGATGCATTATTATTAAACTGTTCTGTTTGTATGCAACGTCAAATCAGTACTTCTTTATGGAGCTGAGACGTGGCGAACCACAGTTACCATCACCAACAAGATCCAGACTTTCATCAATTCCTGTCTGAGGCGCATACTGAGGATCCACTGGCCAGACAGGATCAGCAACGAGGACCTGTGGCAACAGACGAATCAGAAGCCAGCCGATGCAGAGATTCTCCAAAGGAGATGGAGGTGGATAGGCCACACCCTAAGAAAGTCTGACGACAACACCACCAGGCAGGCATTGTCCTGGAACCCGCAGGGGAAGAGAAAGAGAGGCCGCCCAAGGAACTCCTGGCGCCGAGACCTGCAGGCAGACGTGACAGCGTTGGGGAAAAACTGGAACCAGCTGGAGAGAATCGCCCTGGACCGCAGTGCCTTGAGGACCCTTGTCGGCGGCCTATGCCCCAGAAGGGGTTGTGGGCGTAAGTAAGTAAGTAAGTTCTGTTTGTATAATTCCCTTCAAATGTAACCAAGGCCCTGCTGATAAACCTCTCTCTCTCTCTCTCTCTCTCTCTCTCTCTCTCTCTCTCTCTCTGTGAGTGTTTGAGTGAGTGAGTGAGTGAGTGAGTGAGTGTGTGTGTGTGTGTGTGTGTGTGTGCACGCACGTGCGTTCCAGTCTATCTGTCTGTTCCTAAACACACTCCCATCTTAGTCAGAGGATAAAATGGGAATTCATTTACGCGCTGGGCCTACTTTATCTTGTCTTCTGATGTCCCGAGTTTGTTTTGTAAGTATTCAAACATTCCGATCAACGTATAGACCCGACAGCTGAGCCGAGACACTCTAGGTAGTATGAAAGAAGATCAGGCTGGTTTGACCATTGGCCTACTTCTCTGCCTCCAAGCTAAAATCCCCCTGGGTCGTTTCAGAACAAACCAACTTTCGTGTGCGTGTTTTTGGACCTGCCCCCACATAATCCCAGATGTAGGTTGACAAATGAGGTCAGAGAATGAAGTGGGTTTAGGTCGAGGTTTAATTAATCAGATTAAAGGTGGGAAAAGCCTCTCTCTCTCTCTCCGCCTTATATTAACCTTTCTCACTGCCATGTGAGATTAAATATTACACCTGTGTGCTCAATTCAGGGAGTACGCGTCACGTGCAGTTTGGTGTGGGGGTGGTGCGTGGAAAAAAGGTGTATGAAGGAATGGAGTGGTGGATGTGGAGAGATGGATGGGTGGGTAATGTGTGCACGTGGTTGGGTGGAGGGGAGGTATTTGTGCTCGCTATGTTGGATATGAATGTATCTCTTTTGCGACTGGAATTCATCGACAGAACAATGCGCTCCGTGTGATATTGCCATGGCAAGGGCTCTTTTGCCTGCGTTATTTCAGTCTCTCTCTCTCTGTCTCTCTGTCCCCTCCATGCACACACACCCACACCACACACACACACACACACAACACTCAAGGGTGCCTCTCTACTGTTGCAATACAGAATATCATTTTGAACTTCTTCGCCTGATGTTTAACAGCAATTTGGTGCATCACAATAACTGCAGATTTTTGTGTTGTTGTTTGTTTGTTTGTTTGTTTTTAACTTGAATTGCTATTAAATATTTCGCGTTGTTTCTAACGCAGGGAAGAAGCACGGTCAATTATGATTGGTTTTTTTTTTTTTTTTTTTTTTTTTTTTTTGCTGTCCCAACCTCTGCGCTACCTCAGAGGCAGTGCACCCACGCCGCTCATTCCGACACCCCGTCCACAGCCATAGCCCGGCTGGCCCCGCCCAAGCAGCCCCGGCACCAGCAATCCACAGGGAGCAGTCAATGTCAAGTCGTCATGAGGCAACCCACCGGAGGAGACACTGCACTGCTGCCGAGTCACTTCGGTGGTGTTCAGTGGCGCCTGTTCTGATCTAACATACGCAGGACACCACCTACTAAGCCCCCTACTGACGACAATAATTGCTTAGTCGCGGAGCCGGCGTGAGTGAGCTCTCCCTCCGGAGGGCGCCACCACGTCCGTCCAACGACAGCCCCCATGGACTCGCCGATACCGGTGACCCCGACGGAACCAAACCAAAGCCACAGACGTGGAGAGGATATCGAAATTGAGGTCACCATGAGAGCAGGGCATGAAGGGCCACAGAATTTGAGACATTTTTTTAAATGCTGATCAATTAGAATGAGGATGATTAAGATGATGCTACGGATTTCCATTTCGGTCTGAGACTACATGACAGGGCTGTACTCTACGCTTCCTTTCATAATATATCCCGGCTTCAACCAGGCCCGAGAGATACAGGCACCTGCAGTGTTGGTCAGGAAATTTGAGCAACACTCTCAGAAACGCATCCATTAAGTGGATGAAACTCGACTGTGTGGTCCCAGTCTTCCCAACTGAGTCCGCAGCAAACTCAACTCTAGGCAGGAGCCGGTCGGGGCAGAAAAACTCACATGACTGATGGGATTCGAACCCACGACCTCCCAGCCGGGAGTCCGCGACGCTAACCACTTCGCCACGGCGGCTGGTAATTATGATTGTTTGCAGGCAAATTATGTCACGACTTTTCTTCTTCTTTTTTGACCATTTTTTTTCTGCGTTGTATTGTCTTCTTGCTCTTGTTCTTGTTCTTGTTGTTGTTGTTATTGTTCTTCTTCTTCTTCGTCGTCGTCGTCGTAATCGTCGTCGTCGTAATCGTCGTCGTCATAGTCGTTGTTATCGACATTTTCGGTGTCTTCTTTTTCCTATTTTTCGGGGAGGATGGAAGGTGGGGGGGGGGGGGCAGTGGGGGGGGGGGGGGGGGGGTCGTTCTCTTGTGGCATCCTCTCTGTATTTGTTGTGCTTCTCCTTGTTGTCGTTCTGGTTGCGTTTTCCTTTCTTCATCGTTCTTTGTTGTTTTGTTTGGTTGTTTGTGGTGGTGACATTGCTCTCTCTCTCTCTCTCTCTCTCTCTCTCCTTCTCTCTCTCTCTCTCTCTCTCTCCTCTCTCTCTCTCTCTCTCTCTCTCTTAATTCCAAGTTTTGCTCGCCTTCAATAAACCTGTTCCGAGAGAACAAAAGTCGATAAAGATGACAGCCTGTCATTCCACTGTAACTGCAGTTCCAGTGTCTAACTTTCGGGGTCAGACAATGCATCCACAGAGCCCACTCTTTGATCCGAGGCACATACCCAGGATACCTGTCGGGGCAGAGACTGTCTGGCGATACAGGCGCGCCGTTTCACCCCCATGTGTTGTCAGTGTTGTCTGTCTGATTGACCTGCTGAGCTGACTGATGGCCAGCACAGCTTTGGCCGTGCTGAGCTGACTGATGACCAACACTGCTTTGGCCGTGCTGAGCTGACTGATGGGCCAACACTGCTTTGGCCGTGCTGAGCTGCTGACTGATGGCCAACACTGCTTTGGCCGTGCTGAGCTGCTGACTGATGGCCAACACTGCTTTGACCGTGCTGAGCTGACTGATGACCAACACTGCTTTGGCCGTGCTGAGCTGCTGACTGATGGCCAACACTGTTTTGGCCGTGCTGAGCTGCTGACTGATGGCCAACACTGCTTTGGCCGTGCTGAGCTGCTGACTGATGGCCAACACTGCTTTGGCCGTGCTGAGCTGCTGACTGATGGCCAACACTGCTGTGGCCGTGCTGAGCTGACTGATGGCCAACACTGCTGTGGCCGTGCTGAGCTGACTGATGGCCAACACTGCTGTGGCCGTGCTGAGCTGCTGACTGATGGCCAACACTGCTGTGGCCGTGCTGAGCTGCTGACTGATGGCCAACACTGCTTTGGCCATGCTCACCGGCAGCATCTGGCCCATGACAACGGCAACTGCCAGCTCTAATACCCAACACCTCCCTGGCAATGCCAGAATTGGCATTACATCGTTATCCGTACAAAATGTTTATGTCTTATGACCTCACTTGTCCATTATGTACTGAGAGACAAGATGATGAGGTGCATTTTGTTTCTCTGTTGCCCAGCACTCAGACACATACGTGAAACGTTAATTAAGTCCAGTTATTGTAGACATCCTTCACTGTTCTGACTGAGTCTGCTAATGTCATTGTCCATACCTGAAGAAGTACATAATCTTCCTTTGTTTTTGTATAAAGGATTTAAACTAAGAGGTGTGACTGGCGGAAAAATGTATACGAATACATTTTATATTTGGCTAGTTTTATATTGAATCTGCTACATATTTTCTTCCAGTTGAATGTTCACATCCCCGTTCATGATGAGCTGACACCTGATACGAATCAAATATCTTGAGTCTTGAGTCTTGAGTCCCTTGCAGAATTCCTAACATCTATTCGATCGATTTTAGGAGTGCTGGTCGGAAAGTTAGTACTTCAGACGACACGATGAGCCGGCGTCTTGAGTGCGATAAGTATTCTGAATCACTTCGTGTATAATTAGCTAGAAGGATACTATGGAGTTCTCAGGCTTCTATCAATGTCCAACGGATCCAGGATCTGGCCTTCGATCCAGATCCGCACTCAGATGACATGGCATGATCTTGCTGACAGACACAGAAACCAACCAACCAGAGGCCTCGGGTTAAAAAGAAGACAATCTTCTTAGGGGAAGTGAGAAAGAAAGAGGGTAATATTTGTTTTTATGGTGAAACAATAAAAGGCCCACGACTGCAAACTAATGCGCAACTTCCAGTGCCCATTTCAGAAGAAGACTTGCGGTCTTTTTGCTGGGTGCCAATGGCCGGGAAGTTTGAAGAATTCAGAACAGTAAGGAAAAGAAGAGAACCGTGAGGATGAACCAAGTAGAAAAGAAAAGAACACAGAGAGAAAAGAACAGAGGAGGAAACAAATAACACAGGGACAAGAACAAAGAGGGGAAAAAGAACAGAGAGGAAACAAATAACACAGGGACAAGAACAAAGAGGGGAAAAAGAACAGAGAGGAAACAAATAACACAGGGACAAGAACAAAGAGGGGAAAAAGAACAGAGAGGAAACAAATAACACAGGGACAAGAACAAAGAGGGGAAAAAGAACAGAGAGGAAACAAATAACACAGGGACAAGAACAAAGAGGGGAAAAAGAACAGAGAGGAAACAAATAACACAGGGACAAGAACAAAGAGGGGAAAAAGAACAGAGAGGAAACAAATAACACAGGGACAAGAACAAAGAGGGGAAAAAGAACAGAGAGGAAACAAATAACACAGGGACAAGAACAAAGGGGGAAAAAGAACAGAGAGGAAACAAATAACACAGGGACAAGAACAAAGAGGGGAAAAGAACAGAGAGGAAACAAATAACACAGGGACAAGAACAAAGAGGGGAAAAAGAACAGAGAGGAAACAAATAACACAGGGACAAGAACAAAGAGGGGAAAAAAGAACAGAGAGGAAACAAATAACACAGGGACAAGAACAAAGAGGGGAAAAAGAAAGAGAGGAAACAAATAACACAGGGGAAAAGAACAAGGAGGAAAACGAAATAAGTGAGTGGGGGAAAAGGAAATGCAAAGCACAGTGACGAAGAGAACACGAAGGAAACAAAGAGAACACAGAGGGAAACAAAGAGAACACAGAGGGAAACAAAGAGAACACAGAGGGAAAGAAAGCAGAACAAAGATGAAAAAGAAACAAACAAGAAACGAAGAGAGGACAAATGAAAACGTCAGTAGCAAATCCGCAACAAAGGAATGACAACAACAACAAAAAAAAAAAACAACAACAACAAAAACACAACTCAGATTCATAGACAGACAACGATGTCGAGTCGTTGAAACATCCCCTCTCCACCCCTCGCCCCCCCCCTTTCTCCCAACCTTTCACACACACACACACCCCCTCCCTATCGTCCTCCTCTCCTCCCCACTTCACTCCGAACCCCTTTTTCTTATTGACCTCCCCCTCCTCCTTCTCACACCCTCTCGCCTTCCCACCGTCCCTCGTCCGAGAGAGCGGAGAGGACAACCCGAACGTCGCATGAAAAAAAAAAAAGAAGAAGAAATCGGTTTCGACGAGAATGTAAGTTATACAATGGCACGAAGGAAGGCCATCGCGGTGAAACAATCAAGGTAAGCCTTGGAATGCGCTCATGCCGTTCATCTTCCTGCAGGCATGGAAACTCGTGAATTCTGGAGGCAGAGTTACAACGAAGGATCCGAGCAGACAAAGAGGACAGGTAGATAGGTAAATAGATAGACAGACAGACAGACAGACAGACAGAACGAACGAACGAACGAGTTTTATTTTCAGAGGGTAGTGGAGTAAGCATAACTGCTTTTTTTTTACATCCAGCCCTCCGGGGCCAAAAGAAAAGAAAAGAAAGAAAGAAAAAAAATCTGAAATATAACAATACCAAATGAAACAAAACTAATACACAAGAGGGAACACAGACAGAAGGGGTGGGAGATGGTGGAGGTCGGGGTGGGGGCGGGGGGTGGGGGGCATTAGAGGAGAGAGAGAGAGAGAGAGAGAGAGAGAGAGAGAGAGAGAGAGAGAGAGAGAGGGGCTAAGGGGGGGGGGGGTAAAAAAAGCAATGAGACACAGAGGAAGGGGGGAGCGGGAGGGAGAAGCAAGGCATGGTATTTAACATTAACATAGAAGGTACACAGAGAGAGAGAGAGAGAGAGAGAGGAGAGAGGAGAGAGAGAGAGAGAGAGAGAGAGAGAGAGAGAGAGAGAGAGAGAGAGAGTGATGAGAGGAGAGGTGTGAAAAAAAGTATATCATTAAATTCAGGTCTTAACTAAAAGAAACCAGCCATTTGTAACTTTTCCATTAAATATCTGTGGTATGCTTTTTTGAATGATAATAAACTGTTTTTGTTTTTGACGTATTCTGGGATTTCATTCCATAATTTCCCTCCTGAATAGATAGAGATGTCATAAACAGATCAGTTCTTGGACGAGGGATAACTATTGTGCTTTTGTTACGAAACTCTCGTACGGGAAATTTCTCTTGGATAGACAGACAGACAGACAGACAGACAGACAGACAGACAGACAAATAGATAGATAGATACATAGAGATAGATTTCATAGATAGATGCATAGATAGATACTTTGACGCTTGAATGATTTACGGAGGTCGAAATGTGTCTAAGCTGCCCTTGAATATCAGCGAGTTGGCATCCGTGTACAAAGTCGAAACAAAGATGAACCCTCGAAGGAATAACTGCAAATAGAACGCATCACACTGGCCGCCCTTGACAAAACCAGGGGGACCCATGAACGAACCAGACTAGAAGGAAGGGAGGTAACCGGGTCAGTCCTAGCACCTCTCTGCAGCTGTGTGTATGTGTGTCTGTCTATATGACGGCTCAGGCGCCAACGATGCCACTTTCCACCGAGTTCCCATCCTCCGTGTCTCCCCCCAACCGGTGTTA
>CM031605.1:65410061-65460061 GCA_018398815.1 Conus ventricosus | reverse complement strand
CCAATAAAACCTCGAATCATTTATTTCATTTTTGTTACATTTTTCGAAGCAACATGATCACAATATACTTTTTTTTTGTTAGAAAGACTGCCGCAACGTTCCATTCTGCGATGAGAGATTAACATTTTTCATCGGATCTGAGGTTTTTATAGTGGAAAGATTTTTAACAAAATTTCGGATGGGTTTTTGGAGGATGTGTTTTAAAGAGTTGTGTGAATGAATGATTTGTGAGTTGATTTTAACGTGGTGACAGCCTGATATGGCCCTTTGCGGTCGGCTGGGCTGTGTAAGCAACATTACCTTACCTACCTTTTGTTCGACATATTTCCTTTCTTTTGCTGCTCAAGCGGTTTGACCTTTCCCATCGCTCATCATGCTCGTAAACTTAAAACGTCAAGTAAACTGCCACCATCAATCCATTTCTCACGTCTGCACAGAATCCCCACCCACCCACTCCTCTCCACCCTCCACCCTCCCTCTCTGAATTCCGTGACGTCATGGTGCCTACGTTCAGACATGTCATGGTGGTAAATGTTCATTTGTGAATCCCATGTCAGACGTGTCGACAGCTGCAAGGTCTGAGAATGCCAGACCCCGTCTGTCAGCCTGCCAGTGAGTGAAATTCGAGGCGTGACAATATCCACCGTCTGTATGGACTGACGCCAGACCTCAGCCAGACCCCCAGCCATGCCAGAAACAAAAAAAACGCCACAGTCAGTTTCTCCGTGTCTTAGACAAGCGAAGAAAAAACGACTATGTTAGACAGCAATTCAATAAAATCCTTGGCAGACAATTTTCTCCGTGTCTTAGACAAGCGAAGAAAAAACGACTATGTTAGACAGCAATTCAATAAAAGCCTTGGCAGACAATTGCAAGCGTCGTAAGCTTGGTTGTTTGCAGTGTCCAGGACAGCTCTGCTTTCCCTGAGTTGGGAAAGTGACGTGAGGAAGAGCTAGTTTCCATGACGCGACACTGGCTACATTCATCCACGTTTTTCCAATGAATGTCAGCCTTCCCTACAGCAGACAGGACCAGAAACCAGAAGGTTGTGCCAAGATGGCGGCCAGTACTGTCAGACTTCGTCAGAGAAAGACAGGAAATCCGCTTAGCGTGCGGCTTCTTCAATTCCATGGTCATCCTGGTAATCCTGCTCACCTGCTCCAGACCTCTCTGTTCCCAGGGGCTGTGGTCTTCATGAATAAAATATGGGAGGACTCTCTCTCTCTCTCTCTCTCCTCTCTCTCTCTCTCTCTCTCTCTCTCTCTCTCTCTCTCTCTCTCTCTCTCTCTCTCTCTCTCTCTCTCATGTTAATGCAAGAGCGATTAGTTGGTGTTGGTGGTGAGTATGGGATTTTCATGACAAGAAAATGGTCCAGTCTTCTGCACATGCGTACGTTTTACACCATAACAGATGACGACTTGTACGCATTGCTCATTTGGACTGACGCTCAACAATGAGAAGAACGCGAATTAAGCTGTGCGTTTCTGAAATCCCCGTGCATAGTGAGACTTTTAGCAACACCAGAAGCAAAATTAATCTGTCCACTTGTTTAAAGATGCAAAAAAGAGAGAAAAAAAGAAAGGGACCGTTTATTTGATGAGGTTCCCTTCTTGAGAATTTGACAGCACAACATATAGCATTGAAGTATCATAGCCATCTAATGGTTTCCTAATCGAGTCTACTTCTGATTTTAAGGAATGTACGTACAACCAGAAATCTCTCTCTCTCTCTCTCTCTCCTCTCTCTCTCTCTCTCTCTCCTCTCTCTCTCTCTCTCTCTCTCTCTCTCTCTTGAACAATTTAGTAGTGGAAGAAAACAAGTACAGGCTAATAATTCCTCCATTATTATATGAATGACTTGGCAAATATTCGCGCGCGCGCCGCGCGTGTGTGTGTGTGTGTGTGTGTGTGTGTGTGTGTGTGTGGTGTGTGTGTGTGTGTGTTTAATTTTCATTTTATGGGTTCTGAGAGAGAGAGAAGAGAGAGAGAGAGAGAGAGGAGAGAGAAAAGAGAGAGAGAGAGAGAGAGAGAGAGAGAAAGAAGAAAAGAGAGAGAGATTTTATTTTCAGTACAGTTAAGATGTAACTTGTTTTATAGTTACAATTTCTGATTTTCTTATTTTACATATAAATGTTAAATGTTTCCCTGTGATTTTATGTCATTCAGATGTTATTTGTATTATTTTCGTTTCTCAATAATTTCGTAAGTTTTTTTTTAAAATGTCAGTGCAACAATCTGTTAATCTGACAGTAAATGGTTTGAGTCAGTCAGTCAGTGTGTGTATGTTCGGGGGTGGGGGTGGGGGGTGGTGGGGTGGGGGGGCAAACAGGCATTAAATCGTGTCACCAACCTGCAGGTAAGCGGGCTGGGAGTGCACTACTGGGTGATGTCATAGTGGGAGGCCAGTCTTTGATGACCTCAGTGGTGGGGGGTGGGGGGGGGGGGAAGGGGGGGCAAAGGCAGGCATTAGCTGTGACAACCAGAAGACAGCCATGCGATTTGTCACATGTACACCCACGATTCGTGACAGACCTCCACCATCCCACATACCCCCCCCCTCTCTCTTTCCCTACCTCTTACACACACACACACACACACACACACACACACACACACCACACACACACACCACACACACACACACACACACACACACACACACACACACACACCACACACACACCACTTAAGCTTCTCAATGGAATTGTCGCTCCATAACAAGAAATATATCATACGTGAATCAATATCTTGGAATAAATAAGTTTCATGTATTATTATTACAATCACTAAATGTCAACAGTGATAATCTACCACATTTACCAGGGTTCTATCACCCTCCAGTTTATGAACAATGTGCGGATCGAATACAAACAGCTATCTACGTGCGTGAAGGCCTGGATTTTTGTGAAAGAACTCCACCAGTATCCAGTAACATCCCTTCTGCTTCATGCTGTGCAGCAATGGTTAAATTTACATCTTCTTTGATATTGAACATTGCCTCGGTTTACCTTCCAAAAGGACCTGATGATACGAATACAGAATGGCTAAAAGGGTTCCAAGACCAAAGAGACAAATGGGTTATTGGAGGAGATTTTAACGCACATGCTCCTTTTTGGGACCATGGCTGCTCTTATGTTACAAGTAATAGATTACTAGATAACATTGCTGATTCTAATCTATATTTGCTAAATAATGGAAGTATTACTCGCATTCCAGATATAGCCACCCATAACCCCTCAGCCATCGATTTAACCTTTACATCTCCATCACTTGTAATAAACTCAATGTGGGAAACTGGAGATAACCCACTGGGATCAGATCATATTCCAATAATAATATCGTTGAATGACATATTAGAACAGGAAATCTCAGAAGATATTATTCCAAAATATATTACAAAAATGCAGATTGGTCACTTTTTCAAATCAATCTTAACAACACAGACATAGTGTTTTCAGCTAATGAAAATGTAGATGACCAATACACTGCATTTTGTAAACATATTTTAGCAGCAGCTGACAAGTCGATCCCGAAGATAAAAAACACAAAGTCAAAGAAACATAATGGAAATAATAAATTATATGGTGGAACAAAAAATGTGAAACAGCCATCAAAAAGAAAAAAGAAAGATTCAAGATTTATTGTAAAAAGAGATCAGCAAGTAATCATAAAGAAATGAAAAAGGCGGATAAAGAAAGTGTAGATGTCATAGATGATGCAAAGTTGCAGCATTGGAATAATTTTGTAACTCTGAAGTTAAGAATCATAAAGATATTGGTAAAGTGTGGGAGGAACTGAAAGCTATGAAAAATGGATTAACATCACCACAGTACCCTATAAAAATAGATAACAACAGTCTTCTTAGTGCCGATGAGAAAGCAGAAGCCTTTGTAAACATGTTTGCTGAGGTAAGCCGCACTGAAGGTCTACCAAGTACTGACCAAATATACAGCGATAAAGAAGAAAGTAGTAAAGCACAGGATGAATCAACAGCAGACAATAGTAACAATATCAATGCTCCTATAACTATCCAAGAAGTAAAAGAAGCCATTAGATCCATACCATTAAGAAAATCATCTATTGGTTTAGATGCAATATCTAATCAAATGTTAAGAAATTTGTCTGAAAACTTTGTAGAGTTTCTTCATAAATTATTTAGTACATGTTGGAGCAATGGTGTTATGCCAAAAATATGGAAACAGTCGATCGTTGTACCAATTCATAAGCAAGGAAAATGTACAAAGGATCCTAAGAATTATAGACCCATTGCATTAACTTCACATGTATGTAAACTTTCAGAAAGAATTGTTATGAATAGACTTGTACATTACTGTGAAAAATATAACATAATACCAATTAATCAAGCTGGTTTCCAGAAAGGTCGATCCACTACAGAAATTTTAGTGAAATTATCAACAAATATAAAGAAACAGTTTGCTAGACGAAAATGTGTTCTTGCTACTTTTTTCGACATAAATAAGGCTTACGATCAAGTGTGGCATTTACAGCTATTGAACAAACTTAAAAACATTGGTTTGACAGGAAATATATACAACTATGTCAGATGTTTTCTGAAGGATAGGGTAATAAGAACAAGAGTAGGAAAAACATATTCCACAAGTAGAACACTTTCAATGGGAATACCTCAAGGGTCAGTATTAGCGCCACTTCTCTTCTCGTTATTAATGCATGATCTGCCAAACAAATTATCAAAAAATGTTGTTCTTGTCCAATATGCCGACGATATATGCATGTGGATGGATGTAACGTTAAAAAAGAAAACTTCGCAGCGAGATATAAAATTCGTCAAAAAGATCTATCAGGGAGAACTAAACAAGATGGTGGATTACATGAAGCTAAATGGATTAAGTCTGTCAACCGAAAAAACAAATATGATTCTTTTTAACAGTGGATCTAACCCAGAAAGTATGCCTGTTTTCACATTGGATGATACCCTCTTAAGTACGTAACAGAGATTAAATTTCTAGGAGTTTATTTTACATCTAAGTTATCATGGAACTTTCATATCGAATATTTATTAACAAAAGCGAGAAAAAACATTAAACTTTCTGAAAATTATTTCTAAAGAAAAGTGGGGACAAGATCCAGCAACTTTGATTACTCTATGTAAGTCTTTAATGAGATCAAAAGTAACTTATGGCCAAGAAATATTCTTCAATGCGCCTAAATATCTATTACAAAAACTGCAAAGTATTGAATGTAAGGCATTGAAATTAGCCCATGGACTTCCTGTGCACGCATCATCGTCACGTACATATTATGAAGCCCAGGTACTTCCTCTAGATGATTATAGAGATTTAACATTGTAAATTTGTCATTAAAAGTACAGCTAGAAAAACACATCAAATCAGAAATTAAAATGAGATCAGATATTGATTTTCTGAAAAGAGCAAAGTCTATAACTTCTCAAATAACTATAGCAACTTATACATCAAAAATACTTTCAGATTCTGGGGTTTCCTTAGAAAAGGAAGCTTTCTCTCCCAGACCATCTTTTTGTCCTATTCCACCCTGGGAACTTAAAAAAGCCCATTTTGATATTGATCACACCAACATTAAAAAAGATGAAAATATCAATATGCTCACAAGTTATACAAAGTGTCATATTGACGAGAAATACACTAACCAATTAAAAATATACACAGATGGTTCATGTATTGGTAAGCAAACAGGCTGTGCATTCTTAATCCCAGACTTGAGGGTGGAGAAATCTTTTTACATTGGATGTAACATATCCATATTCACAGCTGAATTAACAGCAATACTCATGGCTTTGAATTACCTTTTAAATTTCCCCCAAACAATATTTCAAGTTCTGTTTTGTGTAGATTCAAAATCAGTCCTTCAGGCGCTAAAAGATTTTCATCTGCATACTAGACCTGAAATGATTATTGAGGTCAGCTGTTTGATCCACTGCTTATTGAAGGAGGCACCCAGTTATCCTTTGTTGATCCCTTCACACGTTCTTATTATTATTAGATAAAGTAATAGGCAGCTAAATGTGGAGCAAACATATCTCTGGTTCTAATATCTAAACTAGCCTTATCGGTACATGAGCAATGCAACCTAGTTAAACATATTTTGAAAAAAATCAAAGATAGAATGTTAAACAACAATCAAAATCAGTTTGATACTTTTGATATTAAAATTATTCAACATAACTTTAGTTAAATAAAATATACTTTCGTTGATTAGGTGGAAACTTGATGCTTTAAAAAAATATATTAAAAACATAATGTGTTTTGTAAAAAGAAAATAACACGTGAACATATTGTTGCATGTCAAGACATGAAAAAAATAATCCAGTGTGAGACAAAATAGTGCACAGGCATATTTGAGTCACCAGCTCTAACACATGAGTTTTTTGTATGCTTAGAGCACTCCATTGGGGAAGTATTTATAGGTTCCTTTTTGATGTATGTGGGGCGGGCATAAGTGTGGGGAGGGAAGATGGAATAATGTACAAAGCTTAAAAGTGACAAAGACGGAGAAAAGTTACGGTTCTGTGCCTTGATGGTTGTTAAATTGATTAGTTTTGTTAATTGTTTTTTCTTTCCCTTTGAAATTTTTTTTTGTTGTTATTGAAAAATTTAAGTGCTTTGTAATTTCGATTATTATTCATATAAGCACTCATATAAGCACACACATATGTATACACACACACACCACTCAAACACACTCGCATATGTATACACACACGCGCACACGCACATGCACTCATACATGTGCGTGCACAAGCATAAGCACACACGTAAGAACTTGTAAATACTTTTATTCCAGTTTTTGTTGCAAAATAACTTACACATTATATGCAATTCACCAGCTTTAACCTAAGATTTTTTTTTGTAAGTTTAGATATAAGTCCAATTGTTCACTACAGTATCTGGAATTTTTTTTTCTTAATATAAAAGTGATGGAAGGGGAGGGAGGGACGGGGAGAGGATAGAGAGGGAAGGAAAGGAAGGGGGTGGGTGGGGTGGGGTGGGGGTGTTCACTGATTTTGTTGTTGTTATATATATATATATTTTTCCCCTTCTGTTTCTTATTTCTAATAGTGTAGTTATATACATATTTCTTTAATCAGATATATTTAAATAACCGCCTAAGCACCATATGTGTACACACATTCACACATACATGCATGCATACTTGGAACTCTATAACTTTCAGCCATGCACTAGTCTTATTCTCTGACACACTACTTTTTTTATCGTCTAATATCACGCTTAGTGGAAAGACGTTAAATGAATGACACACACACACACACACACACGCACGCACACACGCACGCACATACACTCACGCACGCACGCACGTACGCACACACACACGCACGCATACACACACACACACACACACACACACACACACACACACACACACACACACACACACACACACGCACGCACGCACGCACGCACGCACGCACGCACGCACGCACGCACGCACGCACGCACACACACACCACACACACACACACACACACACACACCACGCACGCACGCACGCACGCACGCACGCACACACGCACGCATGTCTAATATCACTTTAAGTGCACAGACGTTAAATGAACTAACTAACTAAACGCATGCGCGCACACACGCACACGCACACACGCGCAAGCGCACACCCACGCACGCACATGCACATACATTTGCGCACGCACACACACACACACACACACACACACACACACACACACACACACACACACACACACACACACACAGCAAACACACACACACACCAAACACAGAGAGAGAAAGAGAGAGAGAGAGGGGGGGGGGGGGGGGAGGAGATGTCGGAACTTTAAATTTACCGATGCATTAAAAGAAAAAAGAACCTTGAAAATCTCTCAAAATGTGTGATATCGATACTGCCAGGTAGACTAACAGTCTTTCAACCGCTGGTGATGTTGAAATGTGTTTTCTCTTCTCTGTTCCAATCCCCATGATTCCCTGTGAGATCTGATACAGAAAATGTCTTTCAGCTTTGTTTGGAATAACAAAACTGACAATTAAAAGGATGTAAACAGCGGGGAACAAGTACTCCACATTAAAATGTGCTTTCCTTGAAAATCGCCAGCATAAGGAAAGCTACACGCAAAGCTATAAACAGATATGGATCTTGTTTTCATTTCATCCCGAAATAGATAACCTCGATCTGTCTGGATTAGGCGAGTTTATAAACAACAAAATAAATAAAGTTTGGAAAGAACATTTTCAGACGTTGTGAACATGCTACAAACATTTCAACAAAGGTGAAGTGCCAGCTGTTGAACCTTGTTTCTGCAACGAGAAGTTCAAAATGGATGCCAAACCATTCTTTCGCAAAAAAAAAAAAAAAAAAAAAAATGGATGTAGAAGAAAAACGTATTTTACCGATTAAACATTTACAGTAAAAAATGTTCTAAGTCGCTGTACAATGAGGTGAATGTGCTGATCAATATCAGTGACAGAATATGTACAAAAGCGACCGGATAACTATACCAATAATGACAAAACTACAGCACTATAAACACTGTAGTGTTAGTAGGGGACCCGCAGGTAGCATTATACTACGATAAAACCATACAGTTTTGGGTTGATCTTTATACCTTTATCAAGTGGAATCAAAGTCTTAACACGCCTATAGATTTGACTATTGTACTAAAAAAAAGGAAAGAAACTAAAAGAAAGGAATAAAATCAGAATGACTCGGCTGAAAAATACAGAAATTTTGGCAACCAACCCTGTTTTAAAAATATGTGACTGACAGCGACAGACATTTTTTTCTCTGTAATAAAGAAAAAAGCGATCAATCTTTGCTTGTGAGACTTGTGAACTGAAACGTACTTTCTGTCAGAATCAGCAAATCATTTGAACAGTAAGCGCTCATTCGGTGAAAGATCGTCTGTTAATGTAAAGATTGTTGTATCTGGCACTGATCAAGAAACAAAAAACGGACGATATGTTGGATCGGATCATGTAATGGGTTAACGTTTGGTACAAAATATAGATATAGAATTAACACAATTAAACTTCATCTCAATATGTTTCTAAAGAACCTGATCTTTAATCACAACATAGAGAAACATAGGCGCTTGATCGAAAGGAATTATGCAAATTACAAAAGAAAATGGTTCACATATATTACATCATGTCAGGCGACTTTGGTGCTTTATCAGACGGAATATGGTCATTGAAATATGACTGCATATTTTTTTCCGTCTTCCAATCCTTTTGATTTAAGACTGCAGTGGCATATTTTACAACTTTGCTATTCACACATGCTGTCATCATTATGTATGCTTGTGCTTTGTATCTTTATTCTGTGCGTGTATTAAATGTTGTTGTTCCTTCGAAAGTACGACATCAATTTAAGAGAGAGAGAGAGAGAGAGAGAGAGAGAGAGAGAGAAGAGAGAGAGAGAGAGAGAGAGAGGAGAGAGAGAGAGCAATGCAATCATCACCAACATACAATGCCATGCGGACAACAACAACAACAACAACAGCAACAACAACAATTAAACAGAAAGACGCCCATTGTAGCGATTAAACACACGCATGTCTGTGAACAAAACCCATGGATCATTAGAATACTGAAACAAAAACAGCCATGCCAGTTGATATAATTATAACTGAAAGGTAAACAACCACAGAACTATCCAGGAATCGTACCCACTAGACACCAGGCTACCACAACACCGCTCTTATACAATAGAAGCTACAACAACACCACTCTTATACGATAGAAGCTACCACAATACCACTCTTATACAATAGGAGCTACCACAATACCACTCTCATACAATAGAAGCTATCACCATACCACTCTCATACAATAGAAGCTACCACAATACCACTCTTATACAATAGAAGCTACCACAACACCACTCCTACACAACAGAAGAGCAGAGAAGCACAAGACAACCAAGAGCTTGTCGACAACTGGACAACAGATCAGAAGAACGGAATCCACAGTTTATAGACCGTAGAACAATAGAGAACCACAACAATATGACATTAGCTGACAACAAAACAATCGACAACCCAGAATTAGCAGAACAACAGACTGCTACGAGACAACAGACAACCACACAACAACACGATAACAGAATACAGATAGCTGACAACAAAACAATCGACAACCTAGAATTAGCAGAACAACAGACTGCTGCTACGAGACAACAGACAACCACACAACCACACGATAACAGAATACAGACCATGCACAAGGTGGCAGAACTTTAAACATCCACAGCACAACAGATTCATAGACAGACCACATCATAACATGAAAAACATACATCCCCAAGATAAAAGAAAACCAGAAAACAGCGATACAACACGACAAGAGACACCCACAAGACAGCAGAAAAACAGACAACAGCAAAGTAACAGAACTCTAAACATCCACAAGATAACAAATCAATAGACAGTTCATAAATAGCAGAAACCCCCCCAAAAAAGACCAGATAACAGAACTACAGAAACCACATAACCACAAAAGAATACACAGACAGCCACACAGTAACGGAGCAACAGACAACCACAAAATAACAAAAGAAAGAGACAAGCATCGGAGAACACAATAACAGCAACCAGAAGTGACTCGCCACTAGCGCTGTGTCTCCTCCGGTGGGCTACCTCGTTTATGTCGATTTGACTTTCTTGCTCCCTGTGAATTGCTAGTGCAGGGGTAGCCGTTGGACAAGGCGGTGTGTGGCTGTGCACACAGAGCGGGAGGGAGCGCCGTGGGAGAAATACCACGGAACTGACACAGAAGGTGAAACAAAAACAAACACAAAAAACCCAGAACTTCCATTCTTTTGTTAGTTGTGTAATGAAGTATATGGGTAAAGCAAGCTAATATTGCTTATAGCTCAACGAACCGCAAAGTGTTATGTTAGAGCTGTCACCTCGTTCAACTCACAAGTGATTAAAAAAAAACGTTATTGATACAATGCAATCCTTTAACATAAACCTTCCACAAACACAACCGAACATTGGTTAGAAATCGTTCTTCTGTAAAATTCTAGATCGGGAAAAAAAAATGTTAATCTCTTTCAGAAATTCAAAGATCACATCAGGTGGGAATCTCTGAATAAGGTTTTCATAGAGTCTGCTGTAAAGTGTTTATGTCTCACATCATGCAAACCCCAACACGCTAAATGAACATGTTTCATTGTGAGTGGTACATGACATGGAGTGCACCACGGAAATTAAGTATGGAGAAACAATAAAGTAATGAGTAACTAAGTAAACAAAATGATGCTTTTCATTATGCATTCCCCCTAGCTGGCGTGAGCAGTTCGTTACTTATTTTTTGTTCAAGTTTAACGTTCTGTATTAAATTCGATGAAGAGAACATTAACCTAGCGCATATGTAATAAGATAATTAGCAGTAACTTCCGACAACGTGTGCAGCTGAACAGCACGCTGGGATAGTACACATGGTACCAGCCGTTGTATTTATCGTAATGCTCTGTATTCAGCATTAGTCTGAGCGTATTGCGTTATAAGGTTTTCTTTTTCATGAATATATAGCAATACCTGTATATACAGTTATAAAGTGTCTTGATTAGTCAGTTAAATAACAAATGTTGGGAATGTTTGTCTGTTGGGAATGTTTTGTCTGTTTTTTCTCATACGTTGCCCCAGTTACACTATTGCCACACCGTTTATTCCAGCCACCCCCCCTCCACACACACACACATACACACACACACACACACACACACACACACACACACACACCACACACACACACACACATAACACACACCAAACACACACACACACACACACCACACACACACACACACACACACACACACGCACGCACGCACGCACGCACGCACGCACGCACGCACGCACGCACGCACACACACACACACACACACACACACACACACACACACACACACCAGTTCTGTCGCTGCACCAGCTGTGACGGTCCATGAGGAGTAAGCAGTATCAGACCATCATGAGATCCCCCCCCCCCCCCCCCCCCCCCCCCCCCCCCCCCCCCAGGAACAACTGCATTGCTGCCACACCTCTACCCGTGCTCAGTGCCTGCGCCCTCCGACAACCAAACGCGAACCACTTCCACTAACCACCCTTACGGCGACACCCACCGCCAGTGCTGGAGACAACCGTGAGCAGCGTCCCCTTTCCTGTAGGGGGCGCTGCTACCACTGCCATCCAATCACCTCCTCCATGAACTTGCCGATTCCGGTGGTTTGACATGAATCCACCATAGACAGGAACTGGGAACTGGGGGGTCATCACGACAGCATGACATGAAGGATAATGGAAGTGGTATTGTTCACATGATCAATGAGGATGATGAGACGATGTTGTGGACCGTCTTTCTGGGCTACAGAACACGACAGAACTGTACGCTACGCGACCTTTCATGGGACTATATTTAGACGTCACGCAGGCCCGAGAAATACAAACACCTGTATGTTGGCTCGGAAATTGGACCAACATTCCCAGAATAACATCCAGCCAGTGGTTCATCTCCAAGATGTGTATCAAGTCTTCTCACTAAAGCCCGCATCACAACCCAGCTGTGGGTAGGAGCCGATAAACAAGTATACCTTTAGTGAGACTCGAACCCACTTTCTCTTATTTTGCAGCTCGCCATGCTAGCCACTGGACCACAGCGGCCGATAGGTTGGCAGTCTTGCTTTAGCACGAGTAACTCCAGGTTTTGTGGATACAGAGAAAGGTCCACAATAGCATGGGGAATCGAATCTAGGGTCTCTTCTGTTTTATTTTTCGCTCTTTGCTGACATAACCAAGACAACACTGACCGACACACACTCTGCTAGTCCCAATATTTAGACCATAACAAGACAACACTGACCGACACACACGTCTGCTAGTCCCAATATTTAGACCGGTGTGCTGGCTGACCTGGGGTGTCATGATAACATGGGCGCCAGATCATCGATTCAGGAACACACATCATTCAGATACCAGTCACTCACTCACTGCCCACCGCTGCCTGCCCCACTCTCTGTCTGTCCCTTCCCTCCCCCTCCCCCCCCCCATGTCACAGTAGTAGCGCTGTTCTGCCTGCAAGTAGTTCTACTCGTCCTTGTGCTTTCTCGCTACAGACCAGACAAGCACCACCTGCAGGTCAAACTGACCGTCCTAAACGCTGTCACTAGACTGTGTAACAGTTTCTTTTTTCTTGTTTGTTTTTAAAGGCGACTACTAATTCACCCCAAACATGCATCATTCGACAGTTCATGGAAGGGAGAGCACCTCGTATAATGACAATAACGAGGTTTTTACAGTTATTTCCCGCCTAGAGTGTCTTCTTCGTTGTCAGCCATGAAATCTGTCAAACTGTCTGCGTCCGAGAAAGAACCGATTTTTTCAAAGTACACGAAGATAGACTCCGCCGTCCCCAAAACAATGAAAATGTTGAAGAAACATCTACCTTCGGTCACTACGTTCTTATACAGAAAAATCTCAAAGACGGCAAAGAATTCGAAGAAAACCGAAGGAGCGAGATGACTGACTCAGGGCAGATCGGACTTGAATCATATAAAACATGGCCGAAAAATAGGAAAATTACGTTTCAGAACTAAACACTTTTATTTTTTTTAATTTAAAAAAAGGGTGAAATAAAGGCGGGGAAAAAAAACTAAAAAAAACCAAGAGCTTGTCAAAAGGACAACAATCAAAGAACGGAACCCAAACAGTTTTATAACCGTAGAACAATAGAGAACCACAACAATATAAACATTAGCTGACAAAAAAAACAATCGCCCCCCAAAATTAAACCAAAACCCAAAACTCTACGAGACAACAGAAAAACCACACAAAAAACACGAAAACCCAAATACAGATAGCAAAACAAAAAAAACAATCGACAACCTAAAAAAATTAGCAAAACCCAACAACGGCTGCTAGGGAGCCCAACAAAAAAACCACAAAACCCACGTTTAAACAAAAATACAGACCATGCCCAAGGGGGCAGAACTTTAAACACCCCAAAACCCACAACAGTTTTCATAGACGGGACCACATCATAACATGAAAAACATCCCAACCCCAAAGAAAAAAAAAACCAGAAAACACGATACAACACGACAAGAGACACCCACAAGACAGCAGAAAAACAGAAAAACAGCAAAGTAACAAACCTAAACACCCACAAGATAACAAATCAATAGACAGTTCAAAATAGCAAAAACCCCCCCCCAAAAAAAGACCAAAATAACAGAACACAAAAACCACAAAACCCACAAAAAAAACACAACGCCCCCCCAAAAGAAAGGGAGCAACAGCCCAACCACAAAAAAAACAAAAGAAAAACAAGCATCGGAACACAATAACAGCAACCAGAAGTGACTCGCCACTAGCGCTGTGTCCCCCCGGGTGGGCAACCTCGTTTAAGTCATTTGATTTTCCCTTGCTCCCTGTGAATTGCTAGTGCGGGGGTGGGCCGTTGGACAAGGGGGTGTGTGGCTGTGCACACAGAGCGGGAGGACCCGGCCGTGGGAAAAAATACCACGGAACGACACGGGGGGGGTGAAACAAAAAAAAAACAAAAAAAACCCAGAACTTCCATTTTTTTTTTTTATTTTGTTAATGAATTTAGGGTAAAGCAAGCAAATTATTGTTTTATGGGCTCAACAAACCCGCAAAGTGTTATTTTAACCCTTCACCTCGTTAAACCTCACAAGGGGATTAAAAAAAAACGTTTTTGATACAATGCAACCCTTTTAAACCATAAACCTTCCACAAACACACCGAACATTTGGTTAGAAATCTTTCTTCGGGAAAATTCAGATGGGGAAAAAAAAATAAAAAATCTTTTTCCGGGAAATTCAAAGACCACATCAGTGGGAATCTCTGAAAAAGGTTTTCAAGAGTCTGCTGTAAATGTTAGGGTCTCCCATCAGAAAACCCCAACACCTAAAATAAAACAGTTTAAATTGTGAGTGGTAAAAGACATGGGGGTCACCACGGAAATTAAGTATGGAAAACAATAAAGTAAGAGTAACTAAGTAAACAAAATGATCCTTTTTCATTATCCCTTCCCCCTAGCGGCTGAGCATTTCGTTACTTATTTTTTTTTTCAAGTTTAACGTTCTGTAAAAAATTTCCCATGAAGAGAACATTAACCTAGCGCATATGTAATAAAAAATTTAAGCAAAACCTTCCGAAAAAACGTGTGCAGCGAAAAAGGCACGCTGGGATAGTACACATGGTACCAGCCGTTTTATTTATCTTAAGCTCTTATCGCTTTTAGTCGAGCGTATTGCGTTAAAAGGGTTTTCCCGGGGGGGAATTTATTAGCAATACCTTATATACATTTTATAAAGTGTCTTGATTAGTCATTTAAATAACAAATTTTGGGGAAAATGTTTGCCCTTTTGGGGAAATTTTGTCTTTTTTTTCCCTCATACGTTCCCCCATTACACTTTTTTGCCAAAAACCTTTTAAATTCCCCCAGCCACCCCCCTTTTTCCACCACAAACACACAACAACACACACACACACACACCCAACACCCACACACAAAACCACACACACACACACAAAATCCCACAAAACCAAACAAAACACAACACACACACCACCCCAAAACCCCACACACACACACAAAACAGGGCACGCAACGCACGCAGGGCACGCACGAAACGCACGCACCCCACGAAACCAACAAAACACACACACACACACACACACACACACACACACACACCCATTCGGGTCGCTGAAACCACTGTGAGGGCCCCATGAGGATTAAGCATTATCAGACCATCATGAGACCCCCCCCCCCCCCCCCCCCCCCCCCCCCCCCCCAGGAGACAACTGCATTGCTGCCAGGCACCCCCCCCCGGGTGCTCAGTGCGCTGCCCCCGGGATCAAAAACGCAAAACACTTCCACAACCCCCCTTTACAGGGACAATCACCGCTCAGGGGCTGGAGTAAACCCGTGGGGAGCGCCCCCCTTCCTTTTAGGGGGGGGCTCCCTACCACTGCCATCCAATCACCCCTCCCCAAAAATTTGGGCCGTTTCCCGGGGGTTTGACATGAATCCACCATAGACAGGAACGGGGAAAACGGGGGGGTTTAAACACGAAAAGCTTTGACATGAAGGAAAAAGGAATTTGGTATTTTTTCCCATGATAAATTTGGGGAAGATGAAAAACGATGTTTGGGAACCGTCTTTCGGGGCTACAAACACGACGAACGTACGCTACGCAAATTTTTCAGGGACTATTTTTAGACGCCCACGCAGGCCCAGAAATAAAAAACACCTGTATTTTTGGCCCTGGGAAAATTTGGGACCAACATTCCCCGAATAACACCCCAGCCAGTGGTTCATCTCCAAATGTTTTTCAAGCCCTTCTCACAAAGCCCCCCAACCCACCCCCAGCGGGGGGGTAGGAGCCGATAAACAAGTATCCCTTTAGTGAGACCGAACCCACTTTCTCTTATTTTTGAAAGCTCCCCAAAGCTAGCCACGGGAAACCACAGGGGGCCAAATGGGTTTTGGCAGTCTTGCTTTGGGCACGAGAAAATCCCGGGTTTTGGGGATACAAGAAAGGTCCAAAAATAGCAGGGGAAACAAAATCTAGGGTCTCTTCTGTTTTTTTTTTTCGCTTTTTCCCGACAAAACCCAAAAACAACACTGACCGACCACACCGTCGCTATCCCAAAATTTAAACCAAAACCCAGACAACACTGACCGACAACAACTCTCTATTTCCCAAATTTATTTAGACCGGGGGTGTTTGGCTACCTGGGGGTGTCGATAAATGGGCGCCAGATCATTTTTTCCCGGAACCCACTCTTTCAAAATACCAGTCATCACTCATTTCCCCCACCGCGGCCTGCCCCACCCTTTGTTTTGTCCCCCCCCTCCCCCTCCCCCCCCCCCTGTCACAGTAAAAGCGCTGTTCGGGCCGCAAGTATTTTCTACTCCCCCCTTGTGCTTTCTCGCAAAAGACCAGACAAGCACACCTGCAGGTCAAACTGACCGCCCCTAAACGCTGTCACAGACTGTGTAACGGGTTTCTTTTTTTTTGTTTTTTTTAAAAAAGGGCGACTACAAAATTCACCCCAAACATGCATCTTTCGACATTTCCCAGGGGAAAGGGAAAAGCCCCCGGGTTAATGACAATAACGGGGTTTTTTTAACAGTTTTTTTTCCCGCCTAGAGTTTTTTCCCCTTCGTTGCAGCCATGAATCTTCAAACTGTCTGCTTCCAGAAAAAACCCCGATTTTTTCAAAAACACGAAGATAGATTTCCGCCGCCCCCCAAAAAACAAGGAAAATTTTTGAAGAAACATCAAAACCTTTTCGGTCACTACGTTTCTTTTTACAAAAAAAATCTCAAAAAAAAGGGCAAAAAAAATTTCCCGAAGAAAAACCAAAGGGGACCCGGGGGAGTTTTAAACTGACCCCCGGGGCAGATGGGAACTTTGGGAATAAAGGTAAAAACATGGCCGTAGAAAAAAAAAGGGAAAGATTACGTTTATGAACAATACATTTTGTTTTTTTTTTTTTAATTTAGAAAGTAAAAGGGGGCGAAAAAAGCAATTTTGTTATAAACGGGGGAATCGGGAAGAGAAAAAAGAAAATGTTTTCTCAAAAGAAAACCCGTTGAAAAAAAAGCATTGGGGGATTAACTGCACACAACGGCAGAACGTGCTGAAAAAAAAGGGGTTTTTTATTCCAACGATGCTCTAGAGGTACTAGGGATTCAGACTGCATACAAGGGCAGAACAGAACTGAAAAAAAAGGATTTATTTCCAACGATGCGCTAGGGGTACTGGGCAAAGACAGGAAAGTGACCAAATAAGAACCAAGGGGACCTCCCTGTCTGGGAAAACAGCTACCCTACACCATGGGGAATTCTCCTACACTGTTTGCCAGAAACTCTGGAAACAAAAACTCCTAAAAGTGGGTAGAGCATTTTTGACCAGAACGTAGGTTTCCGCGGCCAAACATTTTGGTTGCCCAACCTCGGGTGATGTGGGAGGGAAAAAAGGGACTAGCGCAAACCCCAAACACCCCACAGCTTGCTTACAATCTCATTCATATATCATGCTTTCGTCACACAAACCACTAGTAAAGTCTATAATTTTAACTACACATATCATGGAACGAAAAAACAATCCCTAGGGGAGTCAAACAAAATAAACATTCTCTTTTTCCCCTGAACTTCACAAAATCTTTTTTCCTAAAAAAACTTTAACTAACCCGGGAATAAAAAATTTTCTACTTTTAACCTGGCCAGGGGGAACTTAACAAATCACAAAATCACGTCTTTTCTTCTCTTTTTTTTTTTTTTTTTTTTTAAACTGTCATTTCCAACACGGCACAACTGCGGAACTGGAAGGGGGTCGTTTGGCACGGGCGTTTGGTCTTTTTTTCCCTGCATGGCGAAGTGACGTTTCCCCAGGATGAGGTCAAAAACCCCCCTTTTAAGATAAAACCGTGACAATCAAAAATGGGAATCTTTTTTCCTTTCTTTTTTCCGGCTTTAAACCGCATTGCACTCTCTCTCTCTCTCTCTCTGCCCTCCCCTTACAAAGGGAAACAGGGTTGCTTTATTTTTTTTTTTTTTTTTCTTTTCTTTCTTTTCCTCTTAAATTATTTTAGAAACCTCTCCCCCACATCTTTTCTTAGTTCCTCCTCTGCAGACAATCCATGCTAACCTAAAATTGGTTCTTTTCCTCTCCCCCCCTCTCTCTCTCTTTTCCCCTCTCACCCCGGGGCCCAGAGCTTCCATTTCCGAACCTCTCTCTCCGTTCTTCCCTCCTCCTCGTTCTGCCTTCATCTCCCCCTTTTTCTCTCCTGCAGGGGCCCTATCCCCAGAACCTCCTCTCTCTCTCCCCTTTTTTCGTTCTCATCTCCCTCGGGCCTTCCTGTGGGCGAGAGCCTACTCCCCCAAAACTTCCCCCCCTCTCTCTCTCTCTGTCTGTTCGTTTTTTTTCCGTTCCCCCCTCTCTCTAAATCACGGCTTTAAACTTTATGCCCCCCTTTTCCTTTTCCCAAAGGGGGCCGTCCCCAGGCAGTATTTTTACCCCCTTTGGGTCACGGTCGCTAACCGGAGGGGCCCACCACCCCTCCCCAAAACCTATTACACACTAAGCAGAAAAACCCCGCACACTAACACAACTTTAAAATCAGGGGGCACCTCTTTATTTTCACAAAACCCAAAAACATACCAGGGGCGCCACCATTTCACGTCCATCTAAAACCCACACACCGGTATCCCACTTTTTCCCCCTTACCCACACCCCCCTTTCTACGACCATGAAAACCCCCCAACCCGTTTTCTAAACACCTTTTGCGGTAATCACTGCGCCCCTAAGGACCCCAAGATACCCCGCACACTTTGGTGGCAAACTACGGGGGGACAAGGAAAAACCCCAAAGGGGACCCAAATTTATCAAACTACTACCCCCCCAAAAACCTCCCCCCCAAAAAACCCACCCTTCTCTTTTGACCTGGGACCGACTACCCCCCCACGGTCACTGCGTCCCTAGGGGGGAAAACAACAATTTCCCCCACACTGTGCGGCCACAAACTTCCCAAAAAGGGAGGCAGAAGCAAACCCCCCTTTAACCCCTACTCCCAACACTCACCCCGCTACCCCCCCCTAGGGGACAACCCACCCGGGCCCGGAAACTCCAGCCCCGGGGTTTTTGTGCGGGGCCCCCCTCACGGGCTGACACCTCCCTGGAAGACTCTGCACCCCCGGGGGCTGACCGGGGCTCCCGCAGACTGACTCCTCTTCCGCGAAGACCCCAAACCCCCCCGGGCGCTGACCGGGGGCCTCCCCGCAGACGACTCCTCCCCCCGGCGCGGGGGCACGAAAAAAAAAACCCCCCGGGCCCACACCAACGCCCTCTCGAAAGGACCGGGCTCGAAGGACCCTCCTCCCGAAGGCCCCGCCGGACTCGGGGGTAAAAGGGAAAGGTCGGTGCAGCGCCCTTTTCCCCAGGAGGGCCCCAAACAGGGAAACAACAGGTGGCTAAGAACTCCGGACAAACCCCCCGGTAGCGGGAGGAGAACTGCCTCACAGAAGGCAGAGGGCCGGGATGGCCCTCCCTCTCCCCGGGAAAACAGAAAGGGCACAGAAAACCGCCGCTCACCTGCCGGCCCGCGGAAAGTATACTGGGGGGGTCGGCCCCCACCTCAGGACGAAGCGGGATACCTGCTGACACAACGGGACAGCAAAACGTTCAACCACACCAGTTTTTGCAACGGGCTGAAGGGGCCCTCCAACAGAGAAAAACACGGGAACCCGGCAAAAGAACGACAAACCCCAAACACCACGAACATAACGGATCACCAACCGGACAGACAAAACGATCAACCAAAACCAGTTCTGCAACTGGCTGAAGGGGCCCCCTGCCAACAGAGACGAAAACAGCCCCGGCCCCCAGGCCAAGGGCACCCAGCCCCGACGGGGAACCTGGCCCTAACTATGACCAAGTCACTCAGCTCAACAAAAGGGCGCGGCCGCCGCAACTACAAGGCCGTCCCTCCGACGAACCCGGGGACCGAAGTGAACTACCCCAACGCTTCTGCCCGGGCCCGAACCAAGCAAAACCCTACTCAAAAACACAAAACAGCAAATTGGGGTCAGACCGCGTAAATCCCTCCGCAAAAGCTGACAACGACCCAAACCCCAAACGGACTAGTTGGCTCGTGCAAAAACACAAACCAATTTACCACAAAAAACCTCACAGATTTGAAACACCAACAACAGCCGAAAACCTGCCCCGCCTTCTCTATTGTAGCCCCAAGTAACAAAAGGGTAACAATCGGGAATAAAACCCCAAAACCTCCCCTTTCCCACCCCTTTAAAACAAGTCAAGTTTTGGAACTCAAAATTTTTGTGTTTTCTTATTTCCCCAAAACCCTACCTAGCCAAAACCTTCCCCCTTAAAAAAAACCCCCAAATCTTACACCCCAAACACTCGAAACACAAAAAAAATAAACACAAAACACCCCGCACAACGCTTTTCTTTTTTCTGAACTACCATTACTCCAAAAAACTTTAAGGGCCCGGTTTTTAACAACTGCCAAAGGGTTTGACACACCCCCCCTGCCTAATTTTTTAACTACGGGTTTAAAACCAACAAAAACTTCTCACTCGATCGGTTTTTAACCTCACACCCTCCCAAAAACAACCCCAACTCCACAACACCACTTTTCCCTGCTGTTTACTTTTGATGGCTTTCCCAAACGTTTTTCCAACAGCATCATTTTTTAAATAAAACATTAACTGCAGAAAAACATTTTTTAAAAACCGGGCCCCTTTCTGCCTCACCCGACCTTAACCGGGCCCCTTACGGGCAGAAATTACACAACGCTCTACATATAAATTTCAAAACCCGAGGGTGCTCTGAACCATGCACGACCGCCATGCAACACTTTTTGGCTACAATTACCACCCCCCAAAAAAACACTTTGCTACTTATTCTCTTTAAAGACACGGGCACATGCTATTTTTCGAAAAATTTTCAACCCCAAATTAAACACGGTAAATAGAACTTACGGGTTCTCCCCTCTCTCTCTCTCTCTCGCCTCTTCTCTCTCCCCCATCTCTCTCTCTCCCCTCCTCCTCCCCTCTCTTTCAAGGGGCAAGCGACTCAAGAAGTCTGCCGCCACATTGTCCTTTCCAACACCCCCTCACCGTAAACTGGAATGGCGGGCAGTGCCCACCTTGTGATCCTCCCACAAACACCCCCTAGACCCCACAGCCCCTTTCCCCGGGTTTCATCCCAAATGAAATTCCTTGTACCTGAAACCGCTGTTCCCCAATTTCTTCTTTGTCAACTCAAAATTTCTCAGCTCCCTTGTTCCTTTTTTTAAACGTCCTCTGCCGCTGTGCGGACCCTTCCCTTTCTGGTTGCAACCAGAGATCTTTTCAGAATCTGCCGGGCCTGCCATCAGTGGCTTCCTTCCCCGGAAAAACCTTTGAGCCCTTTTCCCCTTTAACAAAAACGCTGACACGGACAAAAACCTGGCAGTACCGACAAAATTGTCACATGCATGCCTGGCCAAAAAAATGGCAAACCCAAAACCCGCCCCTTTGGGTTTCGGGGGGAAACCTAAGTGTCCAACGGGGGTTAGGGCGGGGCCTAGCTTCATCACCGGGGCCCCTATTCAGTTTGGGACGCAGTTTTGGGATTTCGCTACCCCTTGGGACCCTAAAAAACCGCCTGACCAGTACACCAGTTTTCCCGAGGGGAATCGACTCGCCCCAAATTTGGTGGGGAAGTGCGCCCCTTTTTTAAACACGCACTCCGAGCCTTCCCCCCCAAGGGTTTTTCATCCTTCCCGGGCCTAAATTTAAAACCTTTTTGGGTAAAAGGTGTCCAGAAAGCACCCCCTCACGGGCAGGGAAACGGTTCTTCCCCTTTGCCCCGGCCCTGCGCCCGTTCTGCACGGGCCCCTCCCAAAATCCGGCCCCTGCGAAACCAGGCCCCGTACCCAAACCCGGGAATTTCCTTCTCCTTTGCGAATTTTTCCCGATCAGGACTTCCTGCACCGGGGCTTTTCCCAAAAACCAAAACCTCCAATTTCCCTTTCGTTTAATGGCGACCCAATTTTCTTTTTACCGCCACAGGTAACCCCGACCTACATCGGATTCACCCCAAAACAACTGGAACTGTCCTCCCTGTGTGGGCGCCCCTTTTCTGGCCCAAACCCAAAGGGGGCCACTACGGTGTACCCGGGCCACCATGTCTCGTAACCAAATTTCCCCGGAGTTCCTTTAAACTTTTTACAACCCCACGCAGGCTCGTACTCCCGCTAAAGCGTTTGGTCGCCCACAACGTAGGGAACTACTCGAGTTTGGGGCCCGGTCCAACAAAACAGCCCCAAAAGGAAGGGGGCCTGGGGGGGCTTTTCCCTTTAGCGATGTGGCCCGGTTTCCCTTTGGCGGGTTAAAACAACAAAGGGGTCGACTAGCCCCCCGATCTCCTTTTTTGGGTTTTGGTTTGTAGTGAAACCATCACTTTTTTTTGGGACCTCCCCTGCAACTGGCTCTCGCCCTTTTCCCATCCCCAAATTACCCAGGTAGGGCGGGGTTAACCGTTCGGTCTTGCTTGCCTTCCTCCCCAACCTTTTGGCCCTGCAAAACATTAGCCTCTTTTTTGCCATTTTTTCGGGTTTTTTTCGGCTTTTTTTCCCGGGACCTCGGATCGTAACTCGGGGGACACCCAGCGGGGGTTTAAAACTGTTTTTGGGAAAAAGCAATCCTTAACACCCTTTTCCACATTCTCACCTTTTGCCCGCAGCCGCACACCAAAAAGGAAAACCCACCGCTTCTTTTAAAACCACCGGGCAAAGCCCTCAGCAGGGGCCCCTTGATTTTTCTGAACTTTTCCCGGTGGGCCCCCACAATCAAAGCCTAAAAGGGGCTAAACCCGGGCGTTCTTTATCTGATAAAGTCCCAAACTCCCCACACTTAACCGAAACCCCTGCTTCTCTACCCTTTTCCCTCTCAGCAGAGACATCAGCTTTTGGGGCCTGGGGGTCCGCTCCACTTGCACATCGGGGCTAAAAACGCTAAAATTGGGCGATAAAAAGCGTCAAACGTCTCGTTCCCCCCTCCTAGCGGCTCAAAATGGACACGCTTCTTTCCCCTTCACCTCGATCAAGCTTTTTCCCTGGGGCGTCCCTTCATCGGGGCCCGTCCTCCAAAAATTTTTTAGTTTTCTGCCCCTTTGCCTCTAACTCAGTTTTTGCCCGTGCTTGAGTTTCTATTTCTTTTATCACCCTTTTTTTCCTCCACTTTTTTCCTCGCATTTTCCATTTCCTTTCGGCCCGCTGTTTTCCCTCGTCTCACCCTTTCCGTTTGAAACCTTTCTAGCCCCCCTTTTCCTATCACTTTCTCCTTTATAAAAATCCCCCCTCTGCCTATCAGTTTTCCCTCCTCTTCAATCTTCCTCTGCTTCAACTCTAGCCCCCGCCAGCAGCTTTCTCTTTTTTTCACCCTTCATCTTCTGCCTCTTTTTAAACCCCCTCTCCCCTACACTTTCTCTTCTTCACCCTTTTCCTTCTGCCTCACTTTCCCTTCCCCCTCCGGACCCCCAAACCCTTTCTGCTTCTCTCGCTATCTTCTCATCCTCTTTTACGGACCGGGGTCTGTGCCCAAAACTTGGCGAGGTCCCCCCCCATTTTTAAAACCCCTTTCGCCGCTCCCAATTTGAAAAAACTTTGCAAAAGCCCCCGCCCCCCTTTTTCTTGACCCCCCCCCGCATCCTGCTAAAAAAACCCCTTGGGTTTTGGTATCTGCCGTAGGGGCCTTTGGGACCCAAAGACACATGGGGGTGGGTACTGCGGAGGGCTGGGGTTTTTAGACATGGGTTAACCCCTCCCAAACACAGAGCTAGCAATAAACAGTATGCTTTCTGAGCGCAACTGGATTTTCCCCCCGACTAACCCCCCTAAGCCCCCCCCTAAGGCCCCAACCCAAATCCCCCCACATTTTAATTCTCAAAAAACCCCGGGGGAAACCCCACAAAAATTTTAACCCAATCCCCCTGTTTCCAAAAACCCCTATCCCCCCCGGGGTTTTTTTTCCCCCAAAAAAAAAAAAAAAAAAAAATAACAAAAAAATTACCCCCGACCACTGTGAAAGGGGCCACCATTTAAACCCTGGGTTCACAGGCCTCACTTCCCCCGGTAGGCCACACCCCCCACCCCCTTTGAAACCCTCCCATTTAAATATGCACTCTCAACCCCTTAGTGTCAAAACCCTGCGCACCCCCGTGTTTTCCACGCACAGCCACCGGGGCTTACTCCTCCCCTTTAATCCCCACGGGAAATCCGACCACACCCCGTGCACAGTCACGGGCGGGGGTACCCCCCTACCTACTCACGGGGTATACCACACTCAAGGGACAAAAGGGGAAACCCAAGGAAACTCCGTAGCCCTCCGGCCCCCTCCCCTTTACATTTTAAACTGCGTATCACTCCAACCCCCAACAACCACTAAATATTTTTTGGTTTCACTCATCCCTCACTCAAAACGGTAGCGCCAACCCATTCACCCCAACACAATGCCCGGGCCCAATGCCATTTAAAAAAGCTGCCGAAGTGGACGGGGACCCCCCCCGTACCACCCCCAGGTCCGGGTACGTCCCACCAACCACCCACCCCAAAAAGGGAACAAACACACCGGAAAAACACAAACCCCCCCCCCCAAACCCCCCTTCCTAGCTACCTTTTCCCCCTACCCGGGAACCCCACCCCTACCCCCGCATCTCCCCCAAAAATTGTCACGCCGCTAACCCGGAGGGCCCTACCCCCCCTACCCACACCATTCCCAAAATAAGCAGAAAAACACAGCACACTAACAAAAAACTTTAAAATCACGCCACCTTTTTAATTTCACACACCCAAAACCCTCCCCGGGCCCAAACCACTCACGCCCAAACTACAACCACACCCCGGGTACCCCACTTCTTCCCTGACCCACACTACCCTGCGAAACGACCATGAGAACCCCAACCTATCCCTAAAGCACCAGTTCGGTATATCACGCGTCCTAAGGACGCAGAAATACCCGCACACGTGGGGGGCTAACTACTGGGGAAAAGGGAAAAACCCAAGGGACCCCTAAAAACAAAACTCTACCCCCCAAACCCCCTTTTCCCCCCAGGCCCCAAACCCTTCTTTTTTAAACCCGGGACCACTACCGCCCCCGGTCACATGCTTTCCCAAAGGGGGGGGAAAACAACAAGTTCCCTACACTGTGCTGGCCACTTACGTCCCAAAAGGGGGCCCAGTAGCTAACCCCCCAAAACCCCCTACTCCCTAACACTACCCCCTCGCTACCCCCCCCCTATGGGAAAACCCCAAATCCGGGCCCCCGGAGAGCTCCATCCTCGGGGGGGGGTGCGGGGCCCCCCCAGGGGGCTAAACACCTCCCGGAAAGACTCGCCCCCCGGCGCTGACCGTGGCTCCTCGCAGACTGATCCTCTTCCGCGAAGACTCCCCCCCCCGGCGCTGACCGTGGCTCCTCGCAGACTGACCCCCTCCCCGTTTGGGCAGGGGCCACCTGACGCACACCAGACGCCCTTTTCGCAGGAGCCCGGGGGCTCGAAGGACTCCTCCTCCTCTAAAAGGGCCCCCGGACTTTTGGGGTGGGGAAAGGGTCTGGTGCAGCGCCCTCTCCCGGGCCCCCCAAACGGGGAAGAGCAAAAAGGGGGCTAAGAACTCCGGACAAACCCCCCGGTTTGGGCGGGAGGAAACGCCTCACAAAGGCAAGGGCCCCGGGGGAGGGGTCTCCCTCCCCCCCGGGAAAAACAGCGGGCACAAAAAACCGCCGCTCCCCCTGCCGGCCCCGGAAAGTGGGACGCGGTGGTCGGCCCCAGCCTCAGGCAAAGCAGGAAAAACCGCGGGAAACAACTGGCCCGACAACGTTAAACCCAAAACCAGTTTTGCAACGGGCTGAAGGGGGCCTGCCAACAGAGACGCCCAAAAAACCCCCGCAAAAAACACACGAACCACAACACCACGAACAAACGGTCCCCAAACCTGGACAGACAGACGATCAACCACACCATTTTCTGCAACTGGTTTAAAGGGCGCCAACAAGACGACACAGAACCCGGCCCAGGCCAAGGGCACCCCCAAGACCCGACGAGGACCGGGCACAAACTATAAACCTCGAATACTACCAACTAACGGCCCCCTGCCGCCGAAACCCTACAAGGCCGTCCCCCTCCGACGAACACCAAAACCGGGGAAAGTGAAGCCCCCCCCAACGCATTTTTTAAACCTGGCCCGGAAACCCAACCCGAACTCTACCCAAAACACAAAACACGATTGGGTCAAGCAGGGGACCCCTTTCCGCGAGCTGACACCCCCGACCAAGGGGACTAGTTTTTTGGCTCGTCCCAACAACACGAAAATTTTAAACCACAAAAACCTCACAGATTTGACAACACCAAAACAGCCGATTTTCCCCCCCCTTCCTAGTGTGGGCCCAAAATTTAAAAAAAAGGGTAACAATGGGGAATAAAACCAACCCCCCCCCCATCCTTCCCTTCCAAAAAGGTTTTCAAGATTGGGGGGGGGGGGGGGGGGGGGGGGGGGGGAACTCAAAGGAAAAAAAAAAAAAAAATTGGGGTTTTTATTTTAAAAAAATTTTGTTTTTTTTTTTTAAAAAAATATAATATAAGAAAATTTTTTTTTAAAAATTTTTGAAGGTGGGTTATTTGGAAAATTTAAAAGGGAAGGGGTTTTTATAAAGGATGTGAAAGGTAAAAAGATTTTAATTTTTTTTATTTGAAAATTAAATAGAAGGGGGAATTAATTTGTTGAATTGGGGTTTTTAAATTAATTAGAAAGGAAAAAAAGAAAAGGGGGTTTAAAAGGATTAAAATAAAAGGGCGGGGTTTCCAAAAATTTGGAGATGAAGTGAAGGGTATAGAAAAGGAACATCGGGCGCCCGGTCAAACTGTTTTAGTCCGCCCTGGGCCGGGACAAAAACCGTCCTTGGGGGCCTCCCCCCAAATGTTTTAAATTGGCTAAATCCGAACCGGGGCCGGGTCTCCCGGGGCCCCCCAAATATTTAATTTTAGAGCTTATGTCCAACAACCTGGACCACGACTTGGTTGTTCTTTTTTTGCCCGGGTACAACCCCCCCCTTTGGCAAAAGACTATGAAACCGCATCTTTCTCAAAACCACGAACAAAAAAAAAAAACAACCGTTTGCTGACACAACCGCTAACTGCAAATTTAAAAAAATATTTTTCCCCACCAACGGTTTAAAAATTTAATAAAATACATCTTTAGTGAATACCACCCCCAATGGTTATCATTGAGGGCGCTCTTGCGTTTTTCCCAATTCATTTTAAAAAACGACCTCTGTCCACCTTTAAGCGTTTCCCCCCCTACCTGCGGATTTCCATCTCTCCTTTTCACAATTCTTATGAAAAGCACAATATAATAAAAACACCATCCATGACACTTCAAATGAGGAATCTCCATCCCACTTATTTCAAAAAAATGCATTACAAAACCCAACGGCTGGATGCTCCAAACATAACTACTTTTTCATGAACAAAATCCACAAAGAAAATTTTAACAAGTCTCACACACAAAAAAAAATTAGCCCTAGCCAACGGAATTAACCCATAACCAAACAACCTAAATGTAATCAACACCCTATTATCAACAAAGCAAACCCCCCCTATTTACTGACTTCCTCTGAGTTGCAAACTTGCCCAGACCCAAACGACTTAAAAAACAGCTCCACATTCTGTCGACCTGGAATGTAAATGCACCTCGATACCCCGTAGGGCTGCAGGCCATTTCCCAACGCAGAACCCTGCTGGTTTTTTTACTGTGCCTCCGCAGGGAAATTTTAGTGTTTTGGGGGAAACGTCTCCTTTACGAACTCTTTCCCCATACAAGTATTTTGGAACTTCTGCCCGGCCCCCCCCACAGCTAAACATCCCTTTTTTTTAAAAGGGTTTCTAAACCCCTTTTTCCAAAAACTTTGTCAGCTTCCTGCTGGCAAACTTCCCCAAAAAAAACTCGACCCTTCATGCTCCTGCAAAAATAAATGCACCAACCCACCACCTGATCAACTTTCCAAACAAAAAAGGGTTTTGGGCCAAAATCTGGGAGCTCCAAGATGGACGGGAACCTAGTCTTTTCCCAAAACCTTTTGCAGTGCTTGCTCTGCAGCGTCTACCACTCGAAAAAACTTTCCGGTTTCCCTCCTTGACCAAATCACTGGGGAGGGCCCGTGATTGCTGCGAAATTTTTGGGAAAAAACTCCCAAAAGAAACCCAAAAAAACCCAGCAGACTCCTGACTTCTGTTTTGGGCTTTTGGGCTCTCTGAATTCATCATCTTTTCCCCCCTTTCCTCTTTCCCCGGGTGCTTTTTGTCGCCTTTCCCACAACAAAAACCCAGGAACCCTACTGTCCCAGCCCTTAAAACAGTGGGCACATCCCCGTAAGACTCTTCTCCTGGAAACCAGGGAACAAAAAAACCCCCCCTTTCTGCTGGGTCCCCTTTTACCTCCATCCCAATTTTATTGCTGCTGCGCCTATGTGCTTTGGGGCTCAAGGGTGAAGTATTTGCGGACAAATTTTTATGGAAAAGTTTTTTAATTTTCCCATTCACATCGATTTGGTAAATTTCCCGATCAAACCCTTTTTAATGATGGGAATGGTCCCCTTTCCAAAAGCATTTACAGCTTGTTGTGATCCGTGGGGAAACAGTAACGGGGCTTGAACTCCCACCTTGAGGAATTTTCTTCCCCACCTTCCTGTCATATTTTCCTTTTTTTCTGGACGACCCTACCACCTGCAAACTCCCCTTGGGCCTTTCAATGTCTCCTATCTGTGCCCACCTTTGGGAACAGGGCCCAGATTTTGGGGCCCCTCCGATCAACGGCCACCTCCTGAAATGGTGTTCAATTAAAGGGGGAAAGTTTTTAAGGGGGCCCTTCCTCTTCCCCCCCTCTTTTGGCTGACCTTTTACACACGTCCATGACAAAGCAGAAAACCCCTTGATGTCCCGCCATTGCTCCTGCCAATGAAAGTCATCAAAGATTTGGTTTCCCGCTGTTTTTCTGGTGCCGAGATTACCCCGCCATGAGGGGACTCGTGACCCACTGACATAAAAAGTGGGCCCCGATAACAAAGCTGGTCCCCCTAACGAGGGTTTTACCTTTCCTGTCTTCCCCCCTTTGGGGGAAAACTCGTTCCCAACCCGCCCGGCCTTTCACAAGAAAAATTTTGTCTCACCTCCCCACCCTCCTGTTTCTTCTCTCCACCCCTTGCCAACTCCCCAAAACTTTTACGAGGCGAAGGGTCTTTTTCCCCCGCGGGTGCCCTAAAATCCCTCAGGCGACACATCTACCGGGCTTCCCCTTCTGGGAAAGACTAAAGGTTTTTCAACCTTTTCCTCCTTCTTTCCCGGGTTTTTAACTGCTGCCCCCCGAAGGGAGTCAACAACTCAGGATCCCCTGGATCCCCTTTCCCCTGGAATATTTCCAATGATCAAATCATTAAGGGGGGTTTTCCATCAAAAAACGCAGACAAATCCCCTGAGAAGTAAGGGTACGTACTTTTATCTTTGCAACTGGAAAATCCCCCACAGTGGGCCCTCGATTAGAGTACAGGTCCCGGGTTTTCCCTGTCAAATCCCCTTTCTCGACCACGTTTTTTTTGTACTACACCGCATGAAAAAACCAAATGTCCCCGTAAAAACTTTTCACCCTCTGCTGGCCAATTTCCCCCCTTTCTTTTCCCCTGGTAACGAACCCACTCAGGGGCCCAGTGCCCCCATCCCCGACCCCTGACTGGCTGTCCAGTGCTAGCCAAGGGTGCCACCCCCTCTTCAGACGAATCCCCCCTTTTGGGTTTCCCCTGGGAGGGCGTTTCCCCTTTACGACCCTTTTCCCCAAACCCCTTTCAAGGCTGCTGCCCTTTTGGAACCCCCCTGGGGACAAACCTCGCCACATTTCCCCTTTTTGTTTACAAAAGAAAACCCCCTAATTCCCTTTGCCCTTCCTTCTGCCCCACCACCTTGGGGTTTGGGGGGAAAAAAACCCCCCCCCCCTTTCAGAAAAAATTTTCCCCCAGGGCCCCCTTTCAAACCTTTTCCCCCTTGGCCTGGGGAAACCCGTTTTTCCCCCCTGCCCCTTTGTGCCCAAAAACCCCCTCTATACACCTCTGCGAACCCCAAAAACTCCCCCGCTGTCCCCTGGCTGTCCTCTTTTCAAATTATGGTTAACCAGGGCAAACCTGACAAAAACTGTTTTTCATAACTACTTTTTTCAACTCAGGGGAACTCCTTTTCGTACCACCAAACTCAACCCCTTTTCCCAAAAAAGTGACTAACGGGCCCCAAAAATGAGTGTAAAGTCCCCCTGCTTGTTTTTTTAGCTGAAAAGAAATTTCTTCCTGAATCCTTCCTCTGGGGTCAAATCCTTTCAACAACGATTTCCCTTTACACGCCGAAATCAACTGTTTTTTCTGCTGGTAACCAGTGGGAAAAATTTTTAAGCCTTTCCCTTTTGTAACGCCGACAAAATGACTGCCCACCCTTCGGGGGGCCAAAACCCCGACTGGTCCCCAAAAAATTTTTTGAAACGACTGATGTATGCCCTCAATATTTTCGGTTTTTTTCAGGGAAATTTTGGGAACTTGGGCGGGGCCCAGCCCGGCCCCACAAGGCCCTGGAGACTGAACTCCATCCCGGTGGTCTCCCTTTTTTAAAACCCCCACCCTTTTTCTAACTCTAATTGAAACCTTTAAATCTTTTTGTTTTTCCCGCGTTTCCCTAGCTTTAAAACCTTTTTCCCTTTCCCGCGTTTTTTCCCCAGCCCCAATTTTCATTTGCCTGAATCCTTAATTTTTTTTTTTTTTCTTTTCGCTTCTGCTGCGACAAAAGGGGGTTTTTTTCCGCCCTTCCCTCCCTTTCCCCTCTTTTTTCCCGGTTTTTTAAAGAATGCCGGGAACTCATTCCTGAGAAAACCAGGGTCACGGGGCCCACCCTCACAAGTTGTTCAATAGGGGTGGGTTTTTTTCTTCCGCCATTATATCCTTTCTTTTTTTTTTTTTTTAACAAGATTTTTTTACTAAAGACAGCCAAACTGGTGGGTTAAAACCCCCACACGAGTGACGTAAAAGCACAATCCTTTAATGATAAAATTTGCTTTGGGGCAACGTAGTTAGTTTTTTAAAACCCCAGCGCCTGACCCAAAATATGAGAGCGAATTATAGTAATCGGGGCAAATGAGTACTCTGGGGCTGAAAACCAAGCCTAGTATTAACAATCTTGGAAGCAATGCCAAGCCTAGGTAAAAATTTAAATATCTTTAAACAAAACAGTAAGACAACCCCTTTTCCTTTGGGTTACAAAACTTAATCCCCCCCCACTTCCTCTCGGGGAAAATTTTAACAATTATAATAAATGGGCCAGAATACCTTGGGGGCCGCCAATAAATTTTTCAACCTCGGGTGATGCAGTGGGGGGAAGGGCCCAAGGCCCCAGCCCAAACACCCCACAGCTTTTCTTACAATCTCATTCATATAACATGCATTCGTCACATCAAACCACTAGTAAATCATAACTTTTCTACACCAAAACATAGAAAAGAAACCCTCCCAAAGCATATGGAATCAAACAAAAAAAAACATTCTCTCCCTTTCCCGAACCCTTTACAAAATCAATTTTTCTAAAAAAATCATAACTAACCCGGGGGGAAATAGATTTCTACTTTTCCTGGCCAGGTTATCTTTAAAATTCCCGAATCACTGTCTTTTCTTCTCTTTTTTTTTCTTTTGGGTTTTTTTTTCCCCTGTCACTTTTCCCCCAAAACGGGCACAACTGCCCGGCACTGGTATTGGCTGCGGGCCCGGCGTGGTCTGTGGTTTTTGCTTTCAAAATGACGGGGTGGGCCCGGTATAGGGCCCAACCCCCGTTTAAAATGAACAAATGACATCAACACGATCTTTTCTCCTTTCTTTCTTTCCCGCATTAACGCATTGCACCCCTCCTCTCTCCTCTTCTTTGTCTGCCTTAACAAATGGACATTGGGTTGGGTTTTCTTTTTTTTTTTTTTCTTTTTTTTTTTTCCTCTTCATTAGTTTTCAACCTCTCTCTCCACATCTGCCCCTTTTTGTCCTCCTCTGGGGACTACCCCATGCTAATCTCCAACTTTGGTTTTTCTTCTCTCCTCCCCCTCATCTCTCCTCCTGCCCCCTCTCCCCCTGAAAAGCTTCCCACTCCGAAACCCCTCTCTTTTTCTCTCTCTTTGTTCGGGTTTTCCTCCTCGTTTCTGCTCTTCAAACTCCCTGCCTTTTCTCCCTTTCAGAGACTATAAACCCCAAAACCCCCCAACCTCTCTCCCTGTTCGTTTTTCATCTCCCTGCCTTCCTGTAGGCGAGAGCCTACTCCCCCCCCCGAACTTTTTTTCCCCTTCTCTCCCCTGTCTGTTTGTTTTCTCGTTTTTCCCCCCCCTTCCCCTCACTCAGCATTAACCCTTTTTGCCCTCACCCGGTCCAAAGGGGCCCGTACCATTGGTTTAGTATTTTTACCCGCCTGATAAACCCAATTTTCTCCCTTTTAATTCCAATTTTGGGAATTCAAAACATGAAAAGTCACGCCTACACCCTTACACTCTGTGGTGGTCAATTGGGCCAAATTTTAAATTTATTACTAATTTCAAACCCCCCCACCACGCACTAAACCCTTCCCCCCCTCCCCCTTTCCCCGCTTTAAAAATGCGACGGGCCGACTAACAATGGCGCTGGTTTTCCCTAAATTTTGGGTAGGGTAGCCTTTACCAGGCGCTACGACTCGTCTCGCTAACAAACAGGGGTCGGGCAAAGCGCTTAATTTCCCTCCCAGGCCGGGCCCGACCTCTCTGTGGAGCCTCCCCCCCTATGCTTAATTGGCTGGGTCCGACCAAAGGGGCCCCCCCTGGGGGTGGCGCCCAAAAAATTTTTGAGTTAGAGCTATGTCCAAGCAACCGGACCACGACTTGGTTTTTCCCATTTTTGACCGTGACATTGGTGCCCAAACCTTGACTTTCGTCAACACACTTCTCTGCGAAAAAATTTTTGAGACAGAGGAAAAGGGGGGAAAAAATTTTTCGTTCATTGTGGCTTCTCGCAGTCCCCGGCGTCAATAACAAATTTAAAACCAAAAGTTTTGGGAAAAAGAATTTAACGTGACCCTAACCCGGACAAAAATGCTGAAACCCCCCCCGCAGACCTTGGGCCCTTTAGGAAAAACAGGTTTTTGCCAAATCTCCCCCCTTACATTCAGTTGCTATGTTTAATCGGGCATTTTGTCAGTTATAATTATGTGTTGAAAAAAACATTTTATGCATCGCAAGGCGATTTTAGTACTAACCTTTTGGGCCCAAAATCTTTATCCCCTTTCGTATTTAAGATTGATCAATCAAATTTAAACAAACCAAACAATCAAACAATCAAAAAAAATCAATAAACAACAATCATCCAGTCAGTCAGTCGGGGGAGTCAGGCAGGGCCCGCAAAATCAATCAAACATTCCCAAACAAACAGGGCACTCAGTCCCTCAATCAATCAAACAAACAAAACAAACAATTTAATCAATCAATTATTCAGAATTTTAGCTTTTTTTAAAATGAACAAAAGTAGGCGGAAACTTTAAAAAAAATTTCCCAAAAAAAAATTATTCGCAATCCGCCAAACAAAGGGGGAAAAAAATTACGAGAAAAACCTAAGAGGTCGGAAAAAAGCGTTGTTTTTTGTCTGGAAATTTTTTTTTCCCTGTTCCGGTGGACTCACTGAAAAAATTTTGTTTTAAATCCAAAATTTTTCCTTCCGATCATTTCGCACGATCTGCCCCTGTCACGTGGTGAAAGTGTTTTTGGCCTGAGAGCATTTGCATAAACCCCGGACGGCACTTCCATTTATAAACCCTCGTCTGTCGGGACCGAGATGTGGCCGGGAAGAAGGAGGGGGGGGGGGGGGGGTCACTTAATGAAAAGCTTTTTGAAAGAAAAAGCATGGCGCTCAAATCTTTTTGTTTTTAAGCAAAAATTCCCCCACACAAGGTATACTTGATCTTTTTAGACAGACCGATTGATAGATAGATAATAGAAAGAGAGAGAGAGAGAGAGAGAGAGAGAGAGAGAGAGAAAAGAAGAGAGAAATATATAGATAGACATACCGATAATAGATACATAGATTGCCCAAAAAATGGATAATAGATAAAAAAAAAAATAGAAAGAAAAGGTAGGGGAGATGAATTTATAAGATCGAAAAGAAAACAGCCCGGGTAATAAGTAGATGGGTAAATAGACAATTTCACAGACCCAATTGAAGATAGATAGACAGACAGACAACAAAACAGACAACAGAAAAGATAGGGTAGATAGATAGATAGAAAGTAGTTTTTTGGGAAACCTTTTGTAAACAAAAAGCATCGAAATTTGAAGTGGAAAACCCAGTGGGCCCCTGGGAAAAAAAGCTTCAAAACTTTTTTTGAGGGGGAGTCTTGCGAAGAGTAGGCTTTTCCGCCCCAGAAAAAAATGTTATGTTTTAAAATGACAGGATGTCTCATTTCTGCATCGTTTTAGGCAAACCTTAAGACTTTCCCCCCATCAAAGGTTTGTGCGTTTTGAAAACCGGCAAAACCCCAAAAGCACCGGCGTATTAGCAGTCTTTAAATAATTCTGTCTGGACCCCTAGAGTGAGGGGGATTTCAGGAAAACCCCCGAACACTGTCTGGGGGAGAGGGGGTGGAAGGGTGTTCTTCTTTGAAGTCTTTTGTTGGCAACTCTTTAATCCCACCCGTCCCGTTTTTTTGAGCCGGCCCCCGATCCTTCCCCCGGGAGTAGTTTTGAAAGAGTGGAGGGGAAAAATGAGGCCTAATCCCAAATCACTTCCCCCCGAAAGCCGGGGCCACTGCTTTTGGCCGATAGGGGTTTCCTGTTGAAAACGTTTTTTTGACTTGGGGGGGGGTGGAGAGTCCCTTTTGCAAAAAAGGGCAGGTCGACTTTGATTCTGATTTTTTCCAACCCCTGGCTGGACATGAAAACAAGACGTTCCCTCTTTTCGAAGGGGATTTAAAGAAAATTTTCCCCCCCCCTCTCCCCTCTCCCTCTCTCTCCTCAAATCTCTCCCTCTCTCTCCCCTTTTCTCCTCTCCTCTCTCCTTCTCTCTCCTCTCTCTCCCCTTTTCGAAATTTTTTTATGGGAAAAAGAATTTTTTCGGTGGCGTGGAAAACCAGAAAAAAAGCAAAAGTGATTGTTTGCTGGGTTTAAAAAAAAAAAAAAGAAAAAAAAAAAAAATTACTATTTAAACCGTAAAACCCCCTGTCCCCCCAGGGAAAACCACTCGGTTCAGGTGGGCCCCCCCCCTGCGTCCCCACCGACCTTTCATAAAAAACAGAAAACCAGGGGAAACCCACAAGCCTTTGGGGAATGTTGAGAATATTTGGAAATACCGGTTGTTGACACGGGGGGATCAAAGGGAAAGAAAAAATTTCCCCCGAGAGAGTTGTTCAAAAACATCCCAGACACACACACGAAAAGATAAACACATACAACACAGGGCACAGAAAACACTCAGACACACACAGACACACATTTCACACACAAGACCCCCCCCAGACACACACAGACACACAGACACACACACACACACCCACACACACAAAACACACACACACACACAACCCCACACACACACCACACACAAAAACACACACAGAGGAAGTATTAACACCTGGAAAACCAAAAAAGCTTGGAACGTCAAACAAAAATCAAAAAAATCCCCTCACCCCGCCCCCTCCCTTTAAACAAATCCCCCTCTCCCCTCCCCCCCCCCTTCCCCCTTAAAAAAAAACCCCTCACCCCGCTTCCTCCGTTTTTAAAAAAAAAAAAAACCCAAAATCAAAATAAATGGGCTAGAATCTCATTTACCATTTTTGGGACCCCCCGATTATCGAAAAAAGGAGTACTTCACAAGGGGAACGGAAAGGGAAAGGGTGTCTGTGTGTCTGGGCCCTTTTTTGTTTTCGTCCCGTTGCGTCTGTCCGTGGGCAAACGCTTTCACTTTTCTCCAGACAAAATTCGGGGCCCATCTTTTGAAATTTGGGAGTAAAGTTCTTATGGGTCAAAGGATGATGCCCCCATATTTAATTTTACCAGAATTTTAAAACAAACCCTTTTGATCTCATAACTGACTGGGAGAAACATGGTATTTCATAGTTTTTCATGCTCTTGACATGTACAGCATATTTAAGATAAACTGGGGGTAAAGTTATAAGCTTTGCATCTTGGTTTTAAAAATTCAAACGAGTCAGTGGGCCCGTCCGAGCATGTTTGCTAGGTTTTTTTTTTTCGATTTTAAAAAAAAAAATTGTTTTTTTGTGTTAAGCTGAAAGTCCTTTAAAATTCAACCAAACTCAAATGAGCTCCAACACATTCTGTGATTGTCTTTTTTTCCCTGGAAAGAACGCAAAAACCCTGACACCCCTTTATGAAGTAATGTTTTCCCGTTCTTGTTTTTTGTAAGTGTTGATTTTTTTTTCTCTTTTTGATAATGGATTTTAAAGGTTTGGGGGAAAAACTTTATCATTGTTTCAGTTTTCCCTTTGTTTTTATGCAATTAATTCAAAATTTGGGCAATTTTCTTTTTTCTTGACGGGGTTTTTTTTTTGTGAAATTGGGGTCACCGTTTCAGGGGATTTTTACATGTTTATTTTTGTGTTCTTTTTGGGTTTTTGTTTTTTTTTGTTGTTTCCAAAGGCATAAACCCAAAAATTAAGTCACTTTTTAATTTTGTTAATTATGTGGGGGTGTGTGTGTTGTTGTGGTGTGTGGTGTTGTGTGTGGGTTTTGTGTGTGTGTTTTGTGAGGTTGTGTGGGAGTCTCTCTCTGTGTGGGTGTGTGGGGTGTGTGTTTTGTGTGTGTTTTGGTTGTGTGTGTGGGTGTGTGGTGGTGTGTGGGTGTGTGTGTGAGTCCTCCTGTGTTTTTGTGTGTGTGTTTGTGTGTGTGTTTGTTGGGGGGGGTGTTTTGTGTGTGGTTGTGTGTTTGGGGTGTGTGTGTTTGGTGTGTGTTGCAGGCCTTGGGGGGATTTATTGACGGGGGCCCCGGGAATTTTTTATGTCAGGAAAGCTTCCCCATTTTTTTCTTTGTGCCTTTGTCCGTGAGTGTGCTTGGGGGGATGGGTGCCTTTCAGACAGCAAATTTGTTTGGGTTAAACGGGATGTGAAACCCTTTTTCAGTGGGACCAAAAATCTTTCTTTTCCTTTTTTTTTTTAAAAAATAAATGGTAGAATTCGGACTTGATAAATTCGGTCAAAAACTTTTCTTTTGGGAGTTTTCATATTTTTCTTTTCTTTTTTCCCTTTTTTGTTTTCCCCCTTGCTCCCCTCCCCATCATCCTTTTTTTTCCCCCCTCCTCGTCTCTTTTACTTTGTTTGATGTTGGGTTTTTTGTTGATGAAGATGGGAAGATATTTTTGTTCTTTTAAATTTTTTCTTCCTCCCCTCCTCCTCCTCCTCCTCCTCCCCCTCCTCCTCTTCTTTCTTCTTTTCCCCCCTTTTTTTCTTCTTCTTCTTTTTCTTTCTTCTTCTTTTTCTCCCCTTCCCCCCCCATCATTTCCTTTTTTTTTCCTCCTCCTCGCCTCTTTCACCCGGTTTTTTGTTGCTGGTGGGTTTCTTTTTGGTTTTTTGTTCTTCTTCTTCCTACGCCCCCCTCCTCTTCATCTTCTCCTTCCCCCTCCTTCCGCTTCTTCTTCTTTCTTCTTCTTCCCTTTTTTCTTCTTCTCTTCTTCTTCTTCTTCCTTTTTTCTTTTTTCTTCTTTTTTTTTTTTTTTTTCTTTCCCTTTTTCTTCTTTCTTCTTTTTTTTCTTCTTTCCCTTTTTTTCTTCTTCTTCTTCTCTTCTTCCCCTCCTCCTCCCCCCTCCTCCCCTCCCCTCCTCCTCCTCCTCCTCCTCCTCCCCTCCCTTCTTCTCCCTTCTCCTCCTCCTCCTTTTTTCCCCTTTTCTTCTTTTTCTTCTTCTTTTTCTTTCTTCTTCTTCTTCTTTCTTCTTTTCTTTCTTCTTCTTTTCTTCTTTTTCTCTGCCTCCCTCGTCATCGTCCTCCCCCTCTTTTCTCTACGTTTCACTTCTTAGTGCATCATCCTCGGGGTGCAGGGTGGGACTTTACGAAAACCCTTCCCCTTCCTTGCCTCCCCCCCCCCCTCTCTCCTCCCCTCTCTCTCCTTTTCCTCTCTCAATCCTCTCGTCCTCTCCCTCCTCTCTCGTTTTCTCCTCTTTTCCCCCCTCTTCTCTCCCTCTCTCTGTGTTTTTCCCCCGACCGAGTTCTCACTCTTGAAGATTGGGTAAGAGGACATGGCTGAGGTATTGGCCAGGAATAATTTTAAAGTGTTTTTTTTCACAAGGAATCCCTTTTCTCTTCCTTTTTCCTTCCATAAAAGCCCGCCTGTTTTTTTCCGGGGACGGGCAAATGAATGTCTTTCTATGTGACATTTTTTTTGAACTGTTTTCTCTTTTTTTCGCCAGGGAAATTTTTAAAATTGTTTCCCCTCCAAGAAAAATTCCCCATCCTCTTCCCCCCGTTAGGTTCCCTTTTCCCCCGGTTTTTTTTGTTTTGTTCTTTAAGCTTTTTTTCTCCTTTTTAAATGATCTTTTTTTCTCTTCTTTTTTTTAAAAATTCAGGACTTTCTTCCTTTAAAAAACACTGTCGTCTGTAATTTTTGGGGTTTTTTCGTTGTGTGGCTGGGATGGGTTTTTTGAATAGAGCTAGACAAAAACAATAAAAAGTTCCCTGAACAATTTTTTTTTGAAGGGCCATTTAAAGGGGGACCTTTTTAACAATGCACACCAAAGTCACTCGATGTTTTGTCCCGCGTGAAAATACTGGGTTTTGTTCGGGTTTCACCCGAAGATGCTGGGGCTTTCGTGCAGCATGAGCGACACTGTGAAAAGCTGCGAAACACAATTTAAAGTCCTTTAGTTTAAGTTTCCCTGAGCTGACTCAAAATTTTTTGTTTTTTTTTTTATAGAGACAGAAAGCCAGTTTCAGCCAAAGGGGACGGGGGGCGATCGAAAAGAAGGGGAAGAGAGGAGAAGAGAGAGAGAGAGAGAGGAGAGAGAGAAGAGAGAAAAGAGAAAGAGAGAAAAGAGAAAAGACCAAACTCAAGCTCCAAACCCCAAATACTTCAATGGGAAAGGCCCCCCGAAACCTTTTCTTCAATGAGGTCAAGAACGAAAGTAGAACACTCCCGCTTCGGCGCATATAAAAAGGAAAAAAATTTAAAAAAAAATATTTGCATAACAAAAAGTTTTTCCCGAAATTACTCTGGGAAATTTGGGGTGCTAAATTTTAACTTCCCAATTCGTTTTTGTGGGTTTAAAATGAACAAAACCCCACTGGCGACTTAAAAATTCTCTTTTCCTTTTTTTTTTAAAAGAAAAAATTTACACTTGAAGAACATTTCTAAATATGAGGGAAAATGTTTTATCCTTCCCAAAACTTTATAGGGTGGGCAAACAATCACAAAAAGTATTTCGTCCCCCCGATATATTAAAAGAATGGCCCGTTTTTGGAGTTTAAATGTAGATTTTTTGATGGACCCTTCAAATCACAAAAATTTAAGGGCGAAATCTCACGAACACTTTTGGGTAAATTTAGGGGTTGTAAAAATCAATTTAATATTTTCCCCGGGCTGCCATTAAAGGGTTTGGGAAAGGGAAAGATATGTTGAATTTTTCTTTTCACCCCTTAAAATATTTTACTATTTTCAATTTGTCTATAACCCGTCAATCATGTGTCGGGTTTTTTCCACGTAAAAATGTTTTTCGTAATTTAACCCCCTTTAAAAACCCAAACCCAAAAAAAAAGCCCCAAAATATTTCCCAAAAAATTTTTTTAAATTTGAAGATACCCAATTTTTTGGGGACACTCCGATTTCCCTTTTACAATTTAAAAAATTTTGAATTTTCCACTTCCAAAAATTTGGTTTTGGGAGTCTAGGCCCTATTAAAACTTTTTCAAATTTGGGAAACCCGTAGCGCACTTTTTATTTCACCTCTTTAGATAGATAGATAAAAGATAGATAATAGATAAATAATAGAAAGAAAGAAGAGATAGAGAGAGAGAGAGACCGACAGCCAGACAGACAGACAGACCAAAAGAGAGAACAGACAGACCGACAGACCGACAGACAGAGACAAATAGAGAGAGAGAATATCTGAGACTGTCGTCTTGGGTTTTGTTATTGAAGAACTGACTACTTTCTGGAAATGTTGTCTTGTTTTTTTTATTGATGAGCTAACTAAAGTCTGATCTGTTGTCTTTTTTCGTTGTCCCTTTATGAGCTGGGCTACGTCTGAGACTGTTTTTGTTGTTTTTTTAAAGGACTTACAAAACACTGAGACTGTTGTCTTTTGCTGCACCCCCCCTGAGTGACTGAGACTGAGACTGTTGCTGTGTTGTTTTTTTTCGATGAATTGTATAGTTGCGGGGCCATCTGGCCCCTTCAAAGGGTTTCCCAGCAAGAAATTTAAAAAGTCAAATTTTGCAAAAACCTGGGGTAAAGTCATCACTTGCAACCTTTGTGTTCAAAGAAATACAAATGGGGAGACCTCCGGGGGAGGGCCCAAAAGAGCTTTTTTTCTGAGCACCTTCGCTCAATGCGGCTGGGTATGAAGAAACCCGTGGGTGTCACTTCAACAGCCCCTACCAAAAAACTTCACCCATGCGAGAGTGGGTGCTTTGGGGAGAACCGTCCAGTGGACTCAAACGGGCCCCTTTATGGAGTCATCCATCATCGCCGACTGGGGGGCCCCGCCCCTCCGGCCTGAAAAACCAGAGAGTGAAAAGCAGCTGAGGGCCCAAGCATCCTCTCCCCCTTTTTCTACAAACCCCCCCCCCCACCTTTTTTCCAACAGGGGCCCTCTTTTCTTCCCCACTTTTAAATTTTTCATATTCCTACCACTCTTAACCCCCCCCTTTAAATTCTTTTTTTCCCCCTGAGCTCTATTTATTCCTTCTTCTTCTTTTTATTTTTCAGGGCCCCATATAAGATCTGTCTCTGTCCCCCCCATAACTCCCAAGCCCGAGAAAAGCTCTATGAGCAAAAGCTTGCCCTTTCTTTTCCCTTTTGTCCCCCGATTTACCCATACCAAACCCCGGTGAGTGCACGCTTCCACCCTTTTTTCTCCGATGAATTGTAAAATTTTGGGACAGTTTTCTTCTTACTGGTATTACTGACCCGGGAAACGAGAAATGCTGCATTTGTTGTTGTTGTTGTTGTTGATGTTGATTGACTACCCGGGATTCGGGGACTGCTGTCTGATATTTGGTATTATTGGTGGAATCAAATAAATTTTTCCCCTGTTTGCACTCACTGACCGACCAGTGGCTGAGAATTTGTTTTTCTTTTTTTGTTGTTTTTAACGGAAGACTAATGTCTGAGATTGTTGCTTTCAAATTTTTATTAAATTTACTGACAAATCCTTTAACTGCTGTCTTTCCCGTTTGGGGATTAATTGACTGACTAATTCCCAGATTTGTTGTCTTTTTGTTGGGTTTTTAATAGACAGAAAAAACGTCTGAATTTTTCTCTTTGGTGTTGTTTTTTACATTACTGACTAAAAGTCTGATAGTCGTCTTTCGTTTATTAACCCGGGGACTAATATCTAATTTTTGTGTTTTTTGTTTTATTATTGACCTATTAACGAAATTTTTCTGGAAAATTTGTTTTTCTTTTTTTGGGGTTTTTTTTTATTTTTTAAAATTTAAATGGCAAATTCTAGATTTTTTTTTGTTTAATAATTGACTGACTAATGTCCCGGGGGGGGAAAGGATTTTTTTTTTTGGTTTTTTTAAAAATATTGGTTATGGGAAATTAACGGGGGGGGTCACGATTTTGTAGTTGTATGTATATTATTTTTTTTTCCCCTTCTGTTTCTTATTTTTAATAGTGTAGTTTATACATATTTCTTTAATCAGATATATTTAATAACCGCCTAAGCACCATATGTGTACACCACATTCACACATACATGCATGCATACTTGGAACTCTATAACTTTCAGCCATGCACTAGTCTTATTCTGACACACTCCTTTTTTTATCGTCTAATATCACGCTTAGTGGAAAGACGTTAAATGAATGACACACACACCACACACACACACACGCACGCACACACGCACGCACATACACTCACGCACGCACGCACGTACGCGCACAACACACGCACGCATACACACATACACACACACACACACACACACAACAACACACCACACACACACACACACACACACACACACAACACACACACACACCACACGCACGCACGCACGCACGCACGCACGCACGCACGCACGCACACACACAACACACACACACACGCACGCACGCACGCACGCACGCACGCACACGCACACGCACGCATGTCTAATATCACTTTAAGTGCACAGACGTTTAAATCGAACTAACTAACTAATCTAACGCATGCGCGCACACACGCACACGCACACACGCGCAAGCGCACACCCACGCACGCACATGCACATACATTTGCGCACGCACACACACACACACACACACACACACACACACACACACACACACACACACACACACACACACACACACACACACACACATACACAGCAAACACACCAAACACAGAGAGAGAAAGAGAGAGAGAGAGAGAGGGGGGGGGGGGGGGAGGAGATGTCGGAACTTTAAATTTACCGATGCATTAAAAGATAAAAAGAACCTTGAAAATCTCTCAAAATGTGTGATATCGATACTGCCAGGTAGACTAACAGTCTTTCAGCCGCTGGTGATGTTGAAATGTGTTTCTCTTCTCTGTTCCAATCCCATGATTCCCTGTGAGATCTGATACAGAAAATGGCTTTCAGCTTTGTTTGGAATAACAAAACTGACAATTAAAAGGATGTAAACAGCGGGGGGAACAAGTACTCCACATTAAAATGTGCTTTCCTTGAAAATCGCCAGCATAAGGAAAGCTACACGCAAAGCTATAAACAGATATGGATCTTGTTTTCATTTATCCCGAAATAGATAACCTCGATCTGTCTGGATTAGGCGAGTTTATAAACAACAAAATAAATAAAGTTTGGAAAGAACTTTTTCAGACGTTGTGAACTTGCTACAAACATAGACATTTCAACAAGGTGAAGTGCCAGCTGTTGAACCTTGTTTCTGCAACGAGAAGTTCAAAATGGATGCCAAACCTTTCTTTCGCAAAAAAAAAAAAAAAAATGGATGTAGAAGAAAAACGTATTTTACCGATTAAACATTTACAGACTATGCAAATGTTCTAAGTCGCTGTACAATGAGGTAAATGTCCTGATCAATATCAGTGACAGAATATGTACAAAAGCGCCCGGATAACTATACAATAATGACAAAACTACAGCACTATAAAACCTGTGTTTTTGTAGGGGCCCCGCAGGTAGCATTATACTACGATAAAACCATACAGTTTTGGGTTGATCTTTATACCTTTTTAAAGTGGAATCAAAGTCTTAACACACCTTAGATTGACTATTGTACTAAAAAAAAAAAGGAAAGAAACTAAAAGAAAGGAATAAAATCAGAATGCCCTCGGCTGAAAAATATAGAAATTTTGGCAACCAAACCTGTTTTAAAAATATGTGACTGACAGCGCAGACATTTTTTCTCTGTAAAAGAAAAGAAGCGATCAATCTTTGCTTGAGAGACTTGTGAACTGAAACGTACTTTCGTCAGAATCAGCAGATCATTTGAACGTAAGCGCTCAGTCGGTTTAAAAATCGTCTGGTTAATGTAAAGATTGTTGTATCTGGCACTGATCAAGAAACAAAAAAGGACGATATGTTGGATCGGATCATGTAATGGGTTAAACGTTTGGTACAAAATATAGATATAGAATTAATACAATTAAACTTCATCTCAATTATGGTTTTAAAGAACCTGTCTTTAATCACAACATAGAGAAAAAATAGGCGATTGATCGAAAGGAATTATGCAAATTACAAAAAAAATGGTTCACATATATTACATCATGTCAGGCGACTTTGGTGCTTTTATCAGACGGAATATGGTCATTTAAATTTTGACTGCATAAATTTTTTTCCGTCTTCCAATCCTTTTGATTTAAGACTGCAGTGGCATATTTTTTACAACTTTGCTATTCACACATGCTGTCATCATTATGTATGCTTGTGCTTTGTATTTTATTCTGTGCGTGTATTAAATGTTGTTGTTCCTTCGAAAGTACGACATCAATTTGAGAGAGAGAGAGAGAGAGAGAGGAGAGAGAGAGAGAGAGAGAGAGAGAGAGAGAGAGAGAGGAGAGAGAGAGGAGAGGAGAGAGAGGAGGAGAGAGAGAGAGTGAGAGAGAGAGAGAACGAACGAACGAACGAACGAACGAACGAACGAATTTTATTTTAAGAGGGTAGTGAATTAAGCATGAATACTTTTTTTTTACATCCAGCCCTCTGGGAAAAAAAATCGATATATAGTAAAAAGCAAATCAGAAAAAAATGCAACAATTCTTGCATGGGAACCTTTGACAAAAAGAAGATAGAAGAAAAAGAAACCAGTGAATACCACCACACCACCACCACCACCATAACAACAACAACAACAACAACAACAACAACAACAACAAACAACAACGAGAAAAAATGATCAGGGCAATAGGGGGGAGTGTGAATGGAGAGAGAGAGAGAGAGAGAGAGAGATGAGAGAGAGGAGAGAGAGAGAGAGAGAGAGAGTGGAGAGAGAGAGGGAGAGAGAGAGAGGTAGAGAGGAGAGAGAGAGAGAGACTGACCGACCGCCCGACCGACCGACCGACGACTGGCGAAAGAAAGGCAGAGATAAAGAAAGTGAAAGACAATGAAGCAGATATAGATAATCACTACGAAAACTTTGAAAAAACACATTAATGGCACAGGATGATCACTGCAATTTGCGTAGAATTAAGTCAACTTCGAGCATCACATGTTTGTTAAATTGAATCTGAATTGAGAATTATCAATACATTTTCGGGTATAGTGCAGTCAAATCTGAGACGTTCATAAGATATTTGTGAAAATTAGACTTGAACTTTTTAAAGTTGATTGATTTTTAAGTTCTTCAGGAATATGGATCCATAGCCAACCCCCGGAATACGCCAGACTAGACTTGTATAGATTAGAGAGAGAGAGAGAGAGAGAGATGAGAGAGATGAGAGAGGAGAGGAGAGAGAGAGAGACGAGAGAGAGGAGAGAGAGAGTGAGAAGAGAGAGAGAGAGAGGCAATGCAATCATCACCAACATACAATGCCATGCGGACAACAACAACAACAAGAACAACAGCAACAACAACAATTACACAGAAAGACGCCCATTGTAGCGATTAAACACACGCATGTCTGTGAACAAAACCCATGGATCATTAGAATACTGAAACAAAAACAATCATGCCAGTTGATATAATTATAACTGAAAGGTAAACAACACAGAACTATCCAGGAATCGTACCCACTAGACACACAACACCACTCTTATACGATAGAAGCTACCACAAACACCACTCTTATACGATAGAAGCTATCACCATACCACTCTCATACGATAGAAGCTATCACCATACCACTCTCATACAATAGAAGCTATCACCATTACACTCTCATACAATAGAAGCTATCACCATACCACTCTCATACGATAGAAGCTACCACAATACCACTCTTATACAATAGAAGCTACCACAACACCACTCCTACACAACAGAAGAGCAGAGAAGCACAAGACAACCAAGAGTTGTCGACAACTGGACAACAGATCAGAAGAACGGAATCCACAGTTTATAGACCGTTAGAACAATGACTTACTTGACTTAGTCCTCTGAATTCCCTGGGGAAAATAGGGCCGCAACCACACTCTTCCAGCGGGACACGGTTTTGGGAGATCTTCTTCAGCTTGGCCCACGTCATTCCGGCGACCTTCACTTCTGCGTCGGTACTCCTTCGCCATGTCTGTCTTGGTCTTCCCACTCTTCTTTTGCCCTGAGGGTTCCATTCAAGGGCTTGTCTTGTGATGTTGGATGGAGACTTTCTGAGGGTGTGGCCAATCCATCCCCACTTCCGTTTTCTGATTTCTATTTCTATTGGAACTTGCATGGTCTTGTTCCACAGTTCTGTGTTGGCAATAACATCTGGCCATCTGATGTTCACAATTTTTCGCAGACATCTGTTGATAAATGTTTGGAGTTTGTGGGTGTTTGTCTTTGTTGTTCGCCACGTTTCAGAACCATACAAAAGGACAGGTTTCACATTTGAGTTGAAGATTCTGATCTTGTTATGGAGTGAGAGGGCAGAGGAATTCCAGATAGGCCGTAGCGTAGTAAAGGTGTGCCTGGCTTTATTGATGCGACTCTTGATATCCTCATCTGTACCTCCATCTTTGCTGACCACACTGCCGAGGTAGACAAACTTGTCAACTTCAATGATGTCTTCCTGTTGTAGTCGTAGTGGGTCTCGTTGCTGGTTGTTGACTCTCATGGTTCTGTTTTCTTTATGTTGATTTGGAGGCCTGTCTTTCCTGCTTCTTCTGCTACCCGGCACAGCTTCTCTTGTGCGTCTTGCTGTTTGTGGTACAGAAGGCTGATGTCGTCGGCGAAGTCCAGGTCTTCCAGTTGCTTGGTTAAAGTCCACTGGATTCCTGTCCTCTTGCCGTCTGTAGACTGCCGCATTATCCAGTCAACGACCATCAGGAAAATTGTTGGCGATAGTAGACACCCTGACGGACGCCGGTTTGTACAGTGTAGAACAATAGAGAACCACAACAATATGACATTAGCTGACAACCAAACAATCGACAACCTGGAATCAGCAGAACAACAGACTGCTGCTACGAGACAACAGACAACCACACAACAACACGATAACAGAATACAGATAGCTGACAACAAAACAATCGATAACCTAGAATTAGCAGAACAACAGACTGCATGCTGCTACGAGACAACAGACAACCACACAACCACACGACAACAGAATACAGACCATGCACAAGGTGGCAGAACTTTAAACATCCACAGCGCAACAGATTCCTAGACAGACCACATCATAACATGAAAAACATACATCCCCAAGATCAAAGAAAACCAGAAAACAGCGATACAACACGACAAGAGACACCCACAAGATAGCAGAAAAACAGACAACAGCAAAGTAACAGAACTCTAAACATCCACAAGATAACAAATCAATAGACAGTTCATAAATAGCAGAACCCCCCCCCCCAAAAAAAAAAAAAAAAAAAAAAAAAGACCAGATAACAGAACTACAGAAACCACATAACCACAGAAGAATACACAGACGGCCACACAGTAACGGAGCAACAGACAACCACAAAATAACAAAAGAAAGAGACAAGCATCGGAGAACACAATAACAGCAACCAGAAGTGACTCGCCACTAGCGCTGTGTCTCCTCCGGTGGGTTGCCTCGTTTATGTCGATTTGACTTTCTTGCTCCCTGTGAATTGCTGGTGCAGGGGTAGCCGTTGGACAAGGCGGTGTGTGGCTGTGCACACAGAGCCGGAGGAAGCGCCGTGGGAGAAATACCACGGAACTGACACAGAAGGTGAAACAAAAACAAACACAAAAAACCAGAACTTCCATTCTTTTGTTAGTTGTGTAATGAAGTGTATGGGTAAAGCAAGCTAATATTGCTTATAGCTCAACGAACCGCAAAGTATTATATTAGAGCTGTCACCTCGTTCAACTCACAAGTGATTAAAAAAAACGTTATTGATACAATGCAATCCTTTAACATAAACCTTCCACAACACACCGAACATTTGGTTAGAAATCGTTCTTCTGTAAAATTCTAGATCGGAAAAAAAAATGTTAATCTCTTTCATCATGCAAATCCCAACACGCTAAATGAACATGTTTCATTGTGAGTGGTACATGACATGGAGTGCACCACGGAAATTAAGTATGGAGAAACAATAAAGTAATGAGTAACTAAGTAAATAAAATGATGCTTTTCATTATGCATTCCCCCTAGCTGGCGTGAGCAGTCGTTACTTATTTTTTGTTCAAGTTTAACGTTCTGTATTAAATTCGATGAAGAGAACATTAACCTAGCGCATATGTAATAAGATAATTAGCAGTAACTTCCGACAACGTGTGCAGCTGAACAGCACGCTGGGATAGTACACATGGTACCAGCCGTTGTATTTATCGTAATGCTCTGTATTCAGCATTAGCCTGAGCGTATTGCGTTATAAGGTTTTCTTTTTCATGAATATATAGCAATACCTGTATATACAGTTCTAAAGTGTCTTGATTAGTCAGTTAAATAACAAATGTTGGGAATGTTTGTCTGTTGGGAATGTTTGTCTGTTTTTTCTCATACGTTGCCCCAGTTACACTATTGCCACACCGTTTATTCCAGCCACCCCCCCCTCCACACACACACACATACACACACACACACACACACACACACACACACACCACACACACACACACACATACACACACCAAACACACACACACACACACACACACACACACACACACACACACACACACCAAACACACACACACACACACACACACACACACACACACACACACACACACACACACACCAAACACACACACATCAGTTCTGTCGCTGCACCAGCTGTGACGGTCCATGGGGAGTAAGCAGTATCAGACCCGGAGGAGACAACTGCATTGCTGCCAGGTCACCTCTACCGTGCTCAGTGCTGCTGGCTCTTATCAAGCATACGCAGAACACTTCCACTGAAACCTTTACAGACGACAATCACCGCTCAGTGCTGGAGTCAACGTGAGAGAGCGTCCCTTCCTGTTAGGGGGCGCTGTACCACTGCCATCCAATCACACCTCCCATGAACTTGCCGATTCCGATGGTTTGACATGAATCCACCATAGACAGGAACTGGGAACTGGGGGGTCATCACGACAGCATGACATGAAGGATAATGGAAGTGGTATTGTTCACATGATCAATGAGGATGATGAGGACGATGTTGTGGACCGTCTTTCTGGGCTACAGAACACGACAGAACTGTTCGCTACGCGACCTTTCATGGGACTATATTTAGACGTCACGCAGGCCCGAGAAATACAAACACCTGTAGTGTTGGCTCGGAAATTGGACCAACATTCCCAGAATAACATCCAGCCAGTGGTTCATCTCCAGAGTGTGTGTCAAGTCTTCTCACTATATATTATATTGGGTATTTATATAGCGCCTATCCTCGGTCACAGACCAAGCTCTAAGCGCTTTACAATAACACACTACCTCACTCACTCAACGGGCTGCCTACCCAGGTAGAGCCGGCCGAAGAGCAGCCTACTGGCGCTCATTCAGTCGTTTCCCGTACCATTCAAATATCAGTCAGTCATTTTCATTTATCTCATTTATTCCTCCAGTTTCTCAGTCACTCATTTTCATTTATCTCA
>CM031605.1:65400061-65405061 GCA_018398815.1 Conus ventricosus | reverse complement strand
ATTTTTGTACTCCCAGTTCTTATCGAACAAGGAGTACTTCACAATGGGAACGAAGGAATGCTGTGTGTGTGTGTGTGTGTCTGTCTGTGTGTTTGTCCGTGGTCAAACTGTCTTTCACTTGCTCCAGACAAAACGTCTGGGCCGATCTTTCTGAAAATTTGTAGGTATGTTCATTATGGGTCACGGATGATGCCCGATATTTATTTTACCAGAATATTTAAAAAATAACTTTAGATCTCATAACTGACTTGTAGATCATGGGTATTTCATAGTTTACATGCTCTGACATGTACACGCATATTCAAGATAAACTGGGAGTAGGTTTATATGCTTTGCATCTTGTTAAACATTCAAACGAGTCAGTGGCCCGTACAAGCATGTCGACTAGGTTGTTTTCGATTTTTAAAAAAATTGTTTGTGTGTTAAGCTGACGTCATAAACTTCATCTCAAACTCAAATTAGCTCCAAGCACATTCTGTGATTGTCTTTTTTTCCATGGAAAGAACGCAAAACCATGACACACTCATGAAGTAATGTTGCAGTTCTTGTTATTGTAAGTGTTTTTTTTTGTTGTTGTATGTTATTGTAAGTGTTGATTTTGTTCTCTTTTTGATAATGGATTTAAGGTTGGTAAGACTTGTATCATTATTCAGTTCGTTTGTTCTATGCAATGAGTATTCAACGATGAGCACTATCTTTATATCTGGCGGAGTTTTATTTGTGTAAATTGGATACACCGTTGTACAGGGGCATTTATACATTGTTTTTTTGTGTTCTTTGTTGTTGTTTTGGTTGTTGCTCCATGTCTATAATCAAAGATTAAGTCACGTTTGATTTTTGGTGTAATGTGTTGTTGTGTGTGTGTGTGTGTGTGTGTGTGTGTGTGTGTGTGTGTGTGTGTGTGTGTGTGTGTGTGTGTGTGTGTGTGTGTGTGTGTGGTGTGTGTGTGTGTGTGTGTGTGTGTGTGTGTGTGTGTGTGTGTGTGTGTGTGTGTGTGTGTGTGTGTGCAGGCTTGGGGGCATATTATTGACGGGCGTCGAATTTCTTTGTCAGGAAAGCTTCCTCATTGTTTCTTTGTGTCTCTTGTCCGTGAGTGTGCTTGGTGAGTGGGTGCTGCAGGACAGCATTTGTTTGGAGTTATTGGCATGTGACCGTTTTACAGTGGGACCAAAATATCTTACTTATCCTTTTTTTTAATAAATAAATGGTAGAATTCGGACTTTATGAAATTCGGTCAAAAACTTTTCTTTTGGTAGTTTTAATATTTTCTTTTTCTTTCCTTTTTCAGTTGTCTTCATGTCTCCTCCTCCCTATCATCCATTTTCCCTCCTCCTCGTCCTCTTTTACTGTTGTTGTTGATGTTGTTGTTGTTGATGATGATGATGATATTGTTGTTCTTCTATTTCTTCTTCTTCCTCCTCCTCCTCCTCCTCCCTCCTCTCCTCTTCTTCTTTCCTCTTTTTCTTCTTCTTCTTCTTCTTCTTCTTCTTCTTCTCTTCTTCTTCTTCTTCTTCTTCTTCTTCTTCTCCTCTTCCCCCTATCATCCTTTTTCTTCCTCCTCCTCGTCCTCTTTCACTGTTGTTGTTGCTGTTGTTGCTGTTGTTCTTGTTCTTCTTCTTCCTACGCCTCCTCCTCTTCATCTTCTCCTTCTCCTCCTTCCGCTTCTTTTCTTCTTCTTCTTCTTCTTCTTCTCTTCTTCTTCTTCTTCTTCTTCTTCTTCTTCTTCTTCTTTTTCTTTTTTTTCTTCTTCTTCTTTTTTCTTCTTCTTCTTCTTCTTCTTTTCTTTCTTCTTCTCTCCTCTTTTTCTCTTCCTCCTCCCTCCTCCCTCCTCCTCCTCCTCCCTCCTCTTCTTCTCCCCTTCTCCTCCTCCTCCTTCTTCTCCTTCTTTCTTTCTTCTTCTTCTTCTTCTTCTTCTTCTTCTCTTCTTTCTTCTTCTTCTTCTTCTTCTTCTTCTTCTTCTCTGCCTCGTCGTCATCGTCACCCCCCTCTTCTCTCTACGTTTCACTTCTTAGTGCATCAGTCCTCGGCGTGCAGATGGTACTTTACAACCTTCACTTCCTTGCCCCCCCTCCTCTCTCTCCCCTCTCTTCTCTCTCTCTCTCTCTCTCTCTCTCTCTCCTCTCTCTCTCTCTCTGTGTTTTCCAGACCGAGTTCTCACTCTTGAAGATTGATGTAGAGAGGACATGGCTGAGGTATTGGCCAGGAATAAATTTAACGTGTTTCTTGTCACAAGGAATGCTTTGCTCTTCCTTTTCCTTCCATACGCCAGCCTGTTTTTCCCGGGGGGACGGGCAAATGAATGTCTTTCTATGTGACATTTTTCTGAACTGTTGCTCTTGTGTCGCAGGATTTGGAATATTGTTCTCCTCACAAGAAAAGTTCCACATCCTCTTCCCCCTGTTAGGTTCCTTTTCCAGGTTTTTGTGTTAGTTCTTTAAGCTTTTTTTCTCCTTTTTAAATGATCTGTTTTCTCTTCTTTTTTTAAAGTTCAGGACTTTCTTCCAGTAAACACACTGTCGTCTGTAATTCGGTGTTTGTTCGTTGTGTGGCTGGTGATGTTGTGTGTAATAGAGCTAGACAATCAATACAAGTTCTCCTGAACACATTTTTTCTGAAGTCCAGTTAAGGGTGACCTTCCAAGCAGATGCACACCAGTGTCACTCGGATGTGTTTGTCTGCGTGTAAGTACTGGCTTTTGTTCGGTTTGCACCTGAAGATGCTGGTCTGCGTGCAGCATGAGCGACACTGTGAAAGACTGCTGAAACACAATCAAGCTCCGTTTAGTTTAGAGTTCCTGAGTGGACTCTAAGTTCTCGTTTTTTGTCATAGAGACAGACAGCCAGCTTCAGCCAACGTTTGATCGATCGATCAGTAAGAGAGAGAGAGAGAGAGAGAGAGGAGAAGAGAGAGAGAAGAGAAGAGAGAGAGAGATGAGAGAGAGGAGAGAGGAGAGAGAGAGAGAGAGAGACTCAAACTCAAGCTCAAACTCAAATACTTCAAGGCAAAGGCCACCGACCTATCTGCAATGAGGTCAAGAACGAAAGTAGAACACATCCGCGCTCGGCGCATATACTGAAAATTTTGAAAGAAAATATTTGCATAACAAAATGTTCTCCTGAAATTACTCTGGTATTTGTGTGCTAATGATAACAGTTCCTATATTCGTTTTAGTGCTTTAAAATGAACATAACTACGGAGCGACTTACAATTCTCTTTTCTTTTTGCAGTAAAAGAAGCAATGACACTTGAAGAACATTTCTAGTATGAGGCAAAATGTATTTATCTCTCAAATCTTTAAGGATGGACAAACAATCACAAAATGTATTTCGTCCCTCTATGATTACAGAATGGACAGTTTTGGAAGTTTAGTGTAGATCTTGATGGACATTCAAATCACTAATATCAAGTCGAAATCTCACGAACACTTTGCTAAATTTAGGGATTGTAATATCAATTGAATATTTCCCAGGCTGCCATTAGGATTTGAAGGAACGATATGTGAATTTTCTGTCACCATTAAGTATTTTACTATCTCAATTTTGTCTATAAACAGTCAATCATGTGTCGTTTAAGTCCACGTAAAAAACAGTTTCTCGTAATTCACTCCATTTCAACCAAACAAAAGAAAAGCCATAAGTATCCAAACAATGTTTTATCGAAGATACCCAATTTGTTTGTACACTCCGATTTCTTGTGCATTGAAATAATTTTGAATTTTCCACTTCCTATGCTTGGTTTGGTAGTCTAGCCGTATGACAGCTTTTGCAATTTGAACCAGTAGCGCACTGATTTTATTGCACCATCTATAGATAGATAGATAGATAGATAGATAGATAGATAGATAGATAGATAGAAGATAGAGATAGAGGAAGAGAGAGACGACAGACAGACAGACAGACAGACAGACAGAGAGAGAGAGACAGTCAGACGGACAGACAGACAGCGAGACAAATAGAGAGAGAGAATATCTGAGACTGTCGTCTTGTTTGTTGTTATTGATGAACTGACTACTGTCTGAGGACTGTTGTCTTGTTTGTTGTTATTGATGAGCTAACTAATGTCTGAGTCTGTTGTCTTGTTCGTTGTCATTGATGAGCTGACTACTGTCTGAGACTGTTTTTGTTTGTTGTTAATGGACTTACTAATCACTGAGACTGTTGTCTTTTGCTGTCACCACTGAGTGACTGATGACTGAGACTGTGTCTGTGTTGTTTTATCGATGAATTGTATAGTGCGGGTCCATCGGCCAGTTCAGGGTCCTAGCAAGATTCAACTGTCAATCTGCAGACCTGGTGTACGTCATCACTTGCACCTTGTGTTCAAAGAAATACACTGGGGAGACCTACCGCAGCCTGAATGAGCGTTTCTCTGAGCACCTTCGCTCAATGCGGCTGGGTATAAAAGATCCCTAGGCTGTCACTTCAACAGCCCCTACCACAACTTCACCCATGCGAGAGTGGCTGCTGTCTGGCAGAACCGGTCCAGTGGACTCTATCGCCTCTTTATGGAGTCATCCATCATCGCACGACTGGGGACCCTCGCCCCTGCCGGCCTGAACACCAGAGAGTGACAGCAGCTGAGCCTCAAGCATCCTCTCCCCCTTTTCTACTACCCCCCCCCCCCACTCTTTTTTTTCAACAGGCCATCTTGCTTTCCACTTTAACTTGTTCATGATTCCTACTCACTGCTTAACCCCAGTTAACTTCTTTTTGTCTCTGAGCTCTATTCATTCCTTCTTCTTCTTTTTATTGTCAGTCCCCATATAAGATCTGTCTCTGTCACCCACTAACTCTAAGCCTGATGACAGCTCTATGAGCAGAAAGCTTGCTTGCTTTCCTTCTTGTTCCCCCGATCACCATACTCAAACCCTGGTGAGTGCACGCTTCCACCATTTTTCTTCTCGATGAATTGTATAATGTTTGGGACAGTTGTCTTCTTACTGGTAGTTACTGACTGGTATCTGAGACTGCTGCATTTGTTGTTGTTGTTGTTGTTGATGT
>CM031605.1:65391660-65396904 GCA_018398815.1 Conus ventricosus | reverse complement strand
AAAAAAAAAAAAAAGATCAACTGGGCACTCCCGATCCAGACTGGTTATTTCGTCTACCAAAATGCCAAGTTGCGAATGTTGTAGTTTTATTACGAGTGTTTGGACAAATTGTCCCAGATCGATTTTCAACTTTGGGATGGATTCGCTGTACGTGGCATCAGTCGTTGAAGGTTGGATCAAGTCTTACGACCCTCCATACGACAGCAGTTTTCCTTTGAGTACACTCTGTGGTTTCCGAGTCAAGCTGTAGCTTCTTTTTTCTGTATGATAGCGTTCCAACGTGATTGTGGTCTTGATGGCTGTTCTAATAGTCGTTTTCTTTTTTCTTGTATCAGAGTGGACTGTTTAATCCATTATTTTTTGGGAACCAGTTCCCCACCTCCTCGCGGTATTTCCTGGGTGGTCCTTCATTCTGTCGGACTGACTTTAGTTAGATTTACTTTTTGCTTTGACTTTAGTCCGTTTTATTGCTTGAACGATCAGCGGACAGGGGGAGACATGTCATTTACACTAATATCACGATGCTCTGACGCAACATGCTTTTTCTTTTGACACACAAATACGTTCATATAGCCTTCCTGATTCGATTATACATTTCGATGGTTTTAAAAAAATACTCAGATTTTTTTTTTAAGAAGTTGACAGATAGACGTTATAAATTAGCGTGCATGTGCTTTCATCGCCCTTAAGGTGTTTCATAGTGACGTCACATCGATCTCGCGATGCAATCACCGAGCATCCCCTGTCATATTATTCGCCACTAAGGTGCATTAATAGCAATGTCGAGAGTCAGTCATGATCATCTGGTAATGTGTAGCGGGTTAAACTTCGGACCTTTCAAGGGAGCTGACTGCTTTTTTTCAGCATGTGTTTGTGTCCCTTGGGAGACGGCTTAACAAACAAACAAACAAAGACACCTACTAACCCCCAAATCTCATTCTTTAACTATTAATGAACAGTCTAAAGAGTCAGTCATGATGAGCTGGTAAAGGTGTAGCAGGTACACTTCGGCCCTTTCAAGGGAGCTGACTGTGTTTGTGTGTTGTCGCCCTTGGTAAACGAAAAAAAAAAAATGTTACAACCAGTCTGTCATTTTTTCTTTACGTTTTTAAAAACTGATTGCATCATTAAGATGCAAGTCTCGTCATCGCCCGTAGGGTCTCTTCATAGGGACTCACATCGATCGTTCGATGTCATCAGCGGCCATGCTCTGTCATGTGATTTGCCCCCTGAGGGTTTTAATAGCAGTGTGAAAAATCACTGATGATCAGTTATTATGGGTTTAGCCAGTACAGTTCAAGTGAGCCCGCTGTTGGTTTTTGTTTGTTTTTGTGTTGTCACCCTTGGAAGACGGTGTAAATAACTAGTAATGAACCGGTCTAAGGAGTCAGTCATGCTCAGCTAGTATGGGTTCAGTAGGTAACAGTTCGGGCCTTTCAGGGAGCTGACTGTCTTTTTTCAGCATGTGATGTCACCTTTGGGAGACGCGCTAACCCAACACGAGTCGCTTAAAACAAGACTGTCATTTGTTTGTTTGTTTTCTTTACAGCTGATTGCACCTCTCGTGATGCAAATCGCCCGTAGGGTCTATCAATAGGAAGTCACATCGATCTCGCGATGTCATCAGCGAGCCTCTCGGTCATGTGATTCGTCCTTAAAAAAAAAAAGTCGCTTAAATCAGTATGTCATCTTTTTTTTTTTTTTTTTTTTTTTTCCGCCTCCTTCCACGCCTCCTTCTTTTAGGCATGAGAAGTCCCTGTCCTTACTACTAATGTGGTTGCTTGCGTGCGTGCGTGAGTGCATGCGTGCGTGCGTGAGCGTGCGCATATGAGTGTGTGTGTGTGTGTGTGTGTGTGTGCGTGCGTGCGTGCGTGCGTGCGTGCGTGCGCGCGCGCGCGTGTGTGTGTGTGTGTGTGTGTGTGTGTGTGTGTGTGTGTGTGTGTGTTGACAATGCCGGTGCAGTGCATGAATACCAATTTGGTGCTGTATTTTATCCTATGCCTCATAACCCACACCGGGTGCCCCATCCTGAGAAGCTGAGTGGTTTCTCGTTCTTCGTTCTTCTGTCCTAAATGTTATTTGTTCTTGGCTGAAGAAGACCCAAGAGGTCGAAATGCATTGTGTCTTGTCCTGGGCTGTGTTTGTCTAAATCCTTGGCGGTAACTAACCCCCTCTCTTTCTAAATTTTTCTTTCCCCAGTTTGAATTCTTCTTTCGAATGTTCAACGTCTCTGCAGCATAACTTGCAAGGGATTTCACCGATTCATCGTCGTAGTTTAATTTTAGTGCTCTAACTGTGTCCTTTTGTGTGTGTTTTTTAAGCAATATTCTTTAAGAAAATCATGCTTTTTCCATGAATAGTATTTAGTTCTTTACAATCAAAAAGAAGTGCGACTCCTCCTCCCTGAAGAAACCAAACGATGGGTAAGGCGACAATGAAAATGGCTCAGTATGGAGAGAGAGAGAGAGAGAGAGAGAGAGAGAGAGAGAGAGAGAGAGAGAGAGAGAGAGAGAGAGAGAGACTGACACATGTGTATTGGCGTTAGCCTTTAACAGCCCTAGTGCCAAGGGGGACAATTCACAACATGTAGCGACGAGCAGGAAATAAGAAAGAATTACTCCATAGATATAGTTTCGTGAACGCATACACACAAACACACATGCGCGCGCGCACACACACACACACACACACACACACACACACACACACACACACACACACACACACACACACACACAACACATTCAAAGAACTACTTTTACGATAGACACGTTTTGAGGTAACTTTCAAAATCCATGGATACACTTACACACGTAAAGCAATTATAAATGCCAAATTGTAACATTCATCTATAACTATATTGAATTACTACTTTAAGTTTCTGGTTGAATTAGTTTATCTTCCCAGTTTATGCTGGGAAAAGAGAGAGAGAGAGAGAGAGAGAGAGAGAGAGAGAGAGAGAGAGAGAGAGAGAGAGAGAGAGATTAATGAACAGAAGACTTTTAACCTATTCATTCTGCTAAGAAAACTAGTAGCAGTCTTGTTTTTCAATTGTATACTACAATAAGAACTCAGTCTCTAAACAGTAGTCTGCTGTTCAACAGTGTCGTACAGGTTAAGACATGATCTAAAATCAGTCAGAAAATACTTCTGCGGAGTCGGACATAGCCATTGTCTTATTTGGGAAGACTCGGTTTCCGAAAAGCACTCTTCTTGTTTGTTGTGTCTTTCGCTCATAATTTTTGTTTTTAAAAAACTGGTTGTTTTGACAAGCAACCAGCCAGATAAGACAGTTGCCTCTTTCAATCAACAACTAAACTATTAATGCTGTTTACATACAACATTTTTCAACTTTCTTTCACACACACACACAAAAAAAGATTTGCTTCAAAATCACATAAACAGATCCTTACGGGAAAAAAACAAACTTTTTTTTTTCTTTCGAAGTTCGCGCTCACAGTCTCACACACAAAAACAATCTTTCCACAAAATTAGTTTCCCGGTCTTCACAGAGCTATTCCAATTCTTCACCAATGTCCAGTCTCTGCGACCTCTTGTGTCAACTTACGAAACAAACCACAAACTGTACCTGCGTCCCTCACAACGCAAAAGACTATAGATCTTTTCTGCACGGAGAGAAAATTCTTGAAAACCGAAGAAAAACCATGATATTAACATCATATTCTTTATCTAAAGAACACTTATCGTTTGTGTGTGTGTGTTTTTTTTTCTCTTTTTTTTTTTTTTACTCATCTTTCTTTTCTTTCATCATGCTTTCTGATGATTTTTTTGTTGTTTTTCTTTTGTTTCTTTTCTTTTCTTTCTTCTCTTATTTTTTTTTACAATTGGTAACCGAGCTTTAATCTACACCAGACACTTTCTGTGTCTCTCAAAAAACAAATATGAGACATGCGTTCCTGCGGAACCTCATTGTCCCTCTCTACAGCGCAGACGACCTCCCTCTCTCCCTCTCTCTCTCTCTCTCTCTCTCTCTCTCTCTCTTAACCTTACTGCTTTACTCCTGTGCGTGAGGACGTAAGGAAACGTTACGAATTTATTTGTTTTTGTTAACCTTTGATTTGATACACACTAAAAATGAACGTGTTTTGCAGGAAAGGAAGAGGAAATGTTATTGTTCTGTTAACCCCCTCCCCCCTTGTAAAAATACCTCTTTAGTAATGACAATAGAATATCAAAGTGTCAAAAGTCTCTCTCACTCTCTCTCTCTCTCTCTCTCTCTCTCTCTCTCCTCTCTCTCTCTCTCTCTCTTCTCTCTCTCTCTCTTTCAAATTTTTAGAGAGGCGTGTTCTATCGTCTTACAACTTCCTATACAAAGGCGAGAGGTGGGGTGGGGACTACCATACTATCTGTTTTTTTTTATTTTTTTAAAAATTTATTATAATTTTGTTTATTTGTTTGTTTATTTATTTATTTTATTTGCTGTCCCCAACCTCTGCGCCACCTCAGAGGCAGTGCACTAACGCCGCTCATTCCGACACCCGTCCACAGACACAGCCCGGTCGGCCCCGCCGCAGCCCCGCACCGGCAATCCACAGGGAGCAGTCAATGTCAAGTCGTCAAGAGGCAACCCCACCGGAGGAGACACTGCACTGCTGCCGAGTCACTTCGGTGGTGTTCAGTGGCGCCTGTTCTGATCTAACATACGCAGGACACCACCTACTAAGCCCCCTACTGACGACAATAATAATATTGCTTAGTCGCGGAGCCGGTGTCGTATATAATACTGTCGCTCATAAAATCGTGTCGCAGCGACAGTATTTCCCGGGAAATACTGCATTTTATGGACAGCTACAATATTCTATAGGACATTTTTCGTGAAAAGTTGTCGCGCGACAATTTTTTCCAGCAAATATTGTCGCTGCAACAATATATATCTTAATGGAGTGTCCTGCGCGTGCCTGTACCCATCGTCAACACAGCGCAGGCCTCCAAGGGTGGTACAGGACTGCTCTAAAGGCAGGTGAAGACAGTGCTTCTCTGGGTCCTCCCCAGCACCTTCGGGTGTTTCTTTTTCTTCGACACCGGCGTGAGTGAGCTCTCCCTCCGGAAGGCGCCACCACGTCCGTCAACGACAGCCCCCATGGACTCGCCGATACCGGTGACCCCGACGGAACCAAACCAAGACCACAGACGTGGAGAGGACATCGAAATTGAGGTCACCATGAGAGCAGGGCATGAAGGGCCACAGAATTTGAGACTTCTTTTTTTATGCTGATCGATGAA
>CM031605.1:65384160-65386660 GCA_018398815.1 Conus ventricosus | reverse complement strand
TGAAAGACACAACTGGGAGACTGCCAGTAAGAATTATGCTGTGTAAATTCTTTTTGTGAAGTCTGGATGACGAAAAATGATGACAATTCAGTCTATTTTGTTAAAGTTTTTTAAACACAGTCTGCAAGATGATTTTTCTTTTCAGCGCTGGCATGGCTGTTTAAAAAGGTGGCGATTGTAAAAACACCAGAACCCATTAGATTTGGGTGTAGAATTTGAAAACCATCGTGCATAATGTTTATATCTGCAACATTTTGTCGCTGCGCTACTGTCTCTGCTATTTTTTTTTCTCAAAAAAGGGCAGTGTTGAAAATGTTATAATACAACAGTTTATCACGCTAAAATATCATGTCAGCAGTGGATGTGGTCCGCGCTGAAACTTCATTGTATTAGGGACAATAGCAAGAATCTCTCTCACACATACGCTCTCTGTCTCTGTCTCTCTGTCTCTGTCTATGTCTCTGTCCTCTCTCTCTCTACTCTCTCTCTCTCTCTCTCTCTCATCTCTCTCTCTCTCTCTCCCTCTCTCTCTTTCTCTCTCTGTGTCTGTATGTGTGTCTCCGTCTCTCTCTGTGTCTCTGTCTCTCTTTCTGTCTCTGTCTCTCTGTCCCTGTCTCTCTCTCTATCTCTCTATCCCTCTCTCTCTCTCTCTCTCTCTCTCTCTCTCTCTCTCTCTCTCTCTTTATCTCTCTCTCTTTCTGTCTGTGTTTCTGTCTCTCTCTGTCTTTGTTTCTCCATCACTTCCTTCTCCCTTCTTTCTCCATTACCTCCTCTCTCTCCGTCTCTGTCCTTTTCTCTCTTGTGTCAGTGCCTCTCTTCTCTCTCTCTCTCTCTCTCTCTCTCTCTCTCGCTCGCTCGCCTCGCTCTTTAAATTCCAACCCGCACCACCCCCCATCCCCTATCCTCTCTCCCCCCCTATTTCTTTCGAGCTTGACCACCTTTTCTCTCCTCACCTACAGTCCCCCCCTCCCCCCTCCCCCATTTTTTTCTCCTCTCTTCCCCCCTCCATCCCTACCACCACTCCAACACCCTCAACTCCCCACCCGCCCCACCCCCCACCCCCCCACCCCCACTCCCACCCCCACTCCCCTCTCAGTGTCCTTGAAGCCTGTGGGCAGCACACCCCTTGTCTGCCAGCGGGTGTTTGGTAAAAGGATTTCAACCCCGTCGATGTGATGTGGAAGCTGGACGTGAAGAGCGGACGACAGGAGCCTGCTATCCATCCCCCAACACCTAGCTGCACGACCTTCCAAGGTGTGACGGCGGCTGAAAGGAAGTCTGTTTGCGAGTCGTTTAGGTCCCCTGACACGCAGAGGACGTTGGTGTCATCTGCTTTGTCCACCTCCACAGGGGGTGGGGGACCGGGCAGGTGCGTGTGCGAGTGAATGAGGAGACTGGGGAGAACTTACAGTTACGTGAGACTGTGTCTGGAGGGGGTTTGGACTGTTGCTTCGTGGGAGACATCTTCACTGTTGTTCTGTGTTCTGTCTGAGGAATGGTTGAGTTGGGTTTTTTCTATGTTCGTCTCGACCCATTATTCTCAGAGTTTTTAAGCTTGTGTGTGTGTGTGTGTGTGTGTGTGTGTGTGTGTGTGTGTGTGTGTGTGTGTGGTGTGTGTGTGTGTGTGTGTGTTGTGCCCAAAGCGTGTATGTTGTTGCTGTTGTTGTTGTTGTCTTCAATTTAACGTCTTTCCACATTAACTGATATTAGACGAAATGTGTGTGTGTGTGTGTGTGGTGTTGTGTGTGGTGTGTGTGTGTGTGTGTGTGTGTGTGTGTGTGTGTGTGTGTGTGTGTTTTGTGCCCGAAGCGTGCTTGTATGTGTGTGTGTGTGCGTGCGTGCGTGCGTGCGTGTCGTGTGTGTGTGTGTGTGTGTGTGTGTGTGTGTGTTGTGTGTGTTGTGTGTGTGTGTGTGTGTGTGTTGTGCCCGAAGCGTGCTTGTGTGTGTGTGTGTGTGTGTGTTGTTGTGGTGTGTGTGTGTGTGTGTGTGTGTGTGTGTGTGTGTGTTGTAAGGTGTGTGAATGAAAGACTCTCTCTACCTCTGTATCTCTCTCTCTTCTCTCTCTCTCCTCCTCCTCTCTCTCTCCTCTTCTCTCTCTCATCTCTCTCTCTCCTCTCCTCTCTTTCTCTCTCTCTTTCCCCCTTCCCTCCCCCCCCCTCTCTTTCTCTCTCCGTCTCCCTCTCTCTCTCTCTGTCTCTCTCTCTCTCCGTCTCCCCCTCTCTCTCTCTCTCTCTCTCTCTCTCTCTCTCTCCTCTCTCTCTCTCTCTCTCTCTCTTTCTCTTCTCTCTTTCCCCTTCCCTCCCCCCCCTCTCTTTCTCTCTCCCGTCTCCCTCTCTCTCTCTCTGTCTCTCCTCTCTCCGTCCTCCCCCCTCTCTCTCTCCTCTCTCCCTCTCTCTCTCTCCTCCCTCTCCTCTCTCTCTCTCTTCTCTCTCTCTCTCTCTCTCTCTCCTCACCCTCTCTCTGTGTAGGGGGATGGGGAGGACGAAGGCTGAGCAAGGTG
>CM031605.1:65356660-65379160 GCA_018398815.1 Conus ventricosus | reverse complement strand
ACTATTTTTTTTCCAAAGGCGTGAAAATAAAATTAAATTAGGAAGAGAAAAAAAATGTATGTTGAAAATAATTCGTTTTGTACCATCTTCATCCGTACTAGAGTTTCTTGTTACATATTAAGTCTGTTGATTTTTTTTTTGTATTGGATTCTCATGGCTTCGTATGCTCTCGTCGCATTTAAGAACGTTGTCAATCTTTACTGCATCTACATACGCTCCATGGACCTTTGACGCCAAGTAACTCATTATTATAGAGAGCAGGGGAGACGAAAGGAAATCTCACCCCTTTATTCATCTTTCCTTTCCAACCTTCGTTCTTTGTTTTCTGAAAATACCCGCATTGGCCTTTCTCGCATTGACCTCATCGTCCTCGCTTACCATGTTCCCATCCTCCGTTTTTCTCACCATGACTTCATCCATCATTTTCCTTCTCATGCCATTGACTTTTCCTTGGTCTTTGATTTGTGGCATCCTCATCCACCCTTTTTCTTCTGCACCATTTCTTACCGTCCTTTCGTTCCCCGCTATTTGTTATCCGTCCTTTCGTTCCCGCTATTTCTTATCCGTCCTTTCATTCCTCACTGTTTCTTATCCGTCCTTCATTCCTCACTGTTTCTTATCCGTCCTTTCATTCCTCACTGTTTCTTATCCGTCCTTTCATTCCTCACTGTTTCTTATCGTTCTTTTCTTCTCTATCATGTTCACAACCACTACGTCATTTTCTTCTTTCTTGGCTTTCTCACACACCGTTTTCTTTCTCGAGGTTAATTCGATAGGTAAATTCAGGCGTGATGTCCACATGCACCATAGCGTGCACGGTAAATTCAGGCGTGATGTCCACATGCACCATAGCGTGCACGGTAAATTCAGGCGTGATGTCCACATGCACCATAACGTGCATGGTAAGTTCAGGCGTGATGTCCACATGCACCATAACGTGCATGGTAAGTTCAGGCGTGATGTCCACATGCACCATAGCGTGCATGGTAAATTCAGGCGTGATGTCCACATGCACCATAGCGTGCATGGTAAATTCAGGCGTGATGTCCACATGCACCATAGCGTGCACGGTAAATTCAGGCGTGATGTCCACATGCACCATAGCGTGCATGGTAAATTCAGGCGTGATGTCCACATGCACCATAACGTGCATGGTAAATTCAGGCGTGATGTCCATGCACCATAACGTGCATGGTAAATTCAGGCGTGATGTCCACATGCACCATAACGTGCATGGTAAATTCAGGCGTGATGTCCACATGCACCATAACGTGCATGGTAAATTCAGGCGTGATGTCCACATGCACCATAGCGTGCATGGTAAGTTCAGGCGTGATGTCCACATGCACCATAACGTGCATGGTAAATTCAGGCGTGATGTCCACATGCACCATAACGTGCATGGTAATTCAGGCGTGATGTCCACATGCACCATAGCGTGCACAGTAAGTTCAGGCGTGATGTCCACATGCACCATAACGTGCATGGTAAGTTCAGGCGTGATGTCCACATGCACCATAACGTGCATGGTAAGTTCAGGCGTGATGTCCACATGCACCATAGCGTGCATGGTAAGTTCAGGCGTGATGTCCACATGCACCATAGCGTGCATGGTAAGTTCAGGCGTGATGTCCACATGCACCATAGCGTGCATGGTAAGTTCAGGCGTGATGTCCACATGCACCATAGCGTGCATGGTAAGTTCAGGCGTGATGTCCACATGCACCATAGCGTGCATGGTAAATTCAGGCGTGATGTCCACATGCACCATAACGTGCATGGTAAATTCAGGCGTGATGTCCACATGCACCATAACGTGCACGACAAACAAGAATAACCATTGTGGATCGCATGTGTGTGGGTGGGGAAGGTGGAGCACGGGGAAGGAGAACGGCGTTTTACAATGGGCAACGGAAATGACCCTTTTTTCTTTAAAAAAAAAAATTCGGTCGGAACTTCAAACTGCGAACGTGGTGCGTCACTTGCTGGGTCAACCAGGCACCGTGTTATTTTCGGTGTAGAATATCCGCTATATCTAGCACCGTGTTATTTTCGGTGTAGAATATCCGCTCATATCTAGCACCGTGTTATTTTCGGTGTAGAATATCCGCTCATATCTAGCACCGTTATTTTCGGTGTAGAATATCCGCTCATATCTAGCACCGTGTTATTTTCGGTGTAGAATATCCGTTCACATCTGGCATTGTGTTATTTTCGGTGCAGAAGATCCGTTCATATCTAGCACTGTTATTTTCGGTGTAGAATATCCGTTCATATCTAGCACCGTGTTATTGTTGGTGTAGAATATCCGTTCACATCTGGCATTGTGTTATTGTTGGTGTAGAAAATCCGTTCATATCTGACACTGTGTTATTGTTGGTGTAGAATATCCGTTCATATCTGGCATTGTGTTATTTTCGGTGTAGAAGATCCGTTCATATCTGGCACCGTGTTATTTTCGGTGTAGAAGATCCGTTCATATCTAGCACCGTGTTGTTAGTGTAGAACATCCGTTCATATCTGGCACCGTGTTATTTTCGGTGTAGAAGATCCGTTCATGTCTAGCACCACGTTGTTTTTGGTGTAGAATATTCCGTTCATATCTGGCACCGTGTTATTTTCGGTGTGGGATACCCCTTCATATCTGGCACCATTCTCTTTTCAGTGTAGGATATCGTTCATATCTAGCACCACATTGTTTTTGGTGTGGGATATCCGTTCATATCTGGAATGGTTCTATTTTTGGTGTAGAATATGCGCTCATATCTGACACCATGTTATTTTCAATGTAGAGTATCTGTTCCTATCTGGCACTACGTTTTTAGTGTAGAGTATCCGTTCATGTCTAGCACCATGTTATTTTCGGTGTAGTATATCCGTTCATATCTGCACGATGTTGTATTCGGTGTAGGATCTCCGCCCACATTTGACACCATGTTGCTTTCAGTGAAGGATATCTGTTCAGATCTGGCGTCATGCTCTTTTCTGTGTAGGATATCCGTTCATAGCTGGCACCATGTTATTTTTGGTATAGTGTAGGATATCCGTTCATGTTACTTTCGGTGTAGGATATCTGTTCACATTCGGAACCATGTTACTTTCTCCGTAACATGTATACCATGCACACCTGACTTTTTTTTTCCTTTTATTTTTCTCCGTAACGTGTATAGGGTGGAATAATAATAATTTAAAATCGAGTTACTATAGCGCTCTTCGATGAGAGAAAAGACTCATCCTCGGGGGCACTTCACAATTACAGGAAAAATAAAAGTTTCCATTAAAACTATATTGAGAAAAAGGCATCAAAACAACAGGTCCCAAAGTAAGCACTAAAAAACAGATGCACAGCCACACTCCCCCCCCCCCCCCCCCACACTCTATCTCCCCCACCTAACCACCACACCACCACACACCGACACCCACACACACCACACACATACATATGTGAACACGCTCGACAAGAATTTGGGAATAGAAGAAAGAACCAACCCCCAATCCCATCCCCCACCCACCCACCCACCTCCAATTTCATGAACACTGAACGGGGATACAATTTAAAACATGCAGAGAACTGTCAATATGCTCGCTTTTGGCTCCCCCGCTCTCAACGGCCTTGGGCCGGTATCGATCGGGCGAATCCATAAAAGCGGCATTATTACAGTTCTCTATAAGCATGACTTCAATACCAAAAAAATAAGCCAGTGTACACACACACCACACACACACACACAACGAGTGCGCTGAAGTGTGAACCATACCTCCCGCTTGCGCGCGCAGGCAATTCAATGCTTTCAAAAAAGCCTATTGAAATTGAAATGCTGGCCCCCTCTCAAGTTGAGGGTGCAGTTATGAATAGCGATTCGATTTCTTTTGCTTGCAGTTCTGACATTGCCGAGATTCTATATGTGGTTTTGAAAGGAATTTGCTCAGTTCTGCCGACAATGACGTTCTAGCGCGGCAGCACATGCAAAGCTCAGCGGACAAACCAGGCCAAGTGATCTTCTGTGATCACTTGACTAGTTGATTTGGGGTTGCGAGCGGGGGACACAACAGTTTGTCACAAAGCAAGAATGGCCCTAGTAGTCCCCTTTCTTGTTTGGTTGTTGGTGTTTGTGTGTTTGTCCTACCCACGCCTCGCACCCCCACCCCGCCCACCCCCACCCCACCGGCATGCACACCCACCCCCAACCAACCCCCACCCACGATGCACACCCCCTCCCCACCCCCCCACCCCCACCCCACGCATGCACACCACCACCCCACCCACCCCCCCCACGCATGCACACTCAGGTCATCCACAAGTTCTTACTCAAGTTGTCCTCAAGTCATCCTCAAGTTTTACTCAAGTAGTTCCTAAAGTCATCCTCAGTCATCCTCAAGTCCATCCTCAAGTTCTTACTCAAGTTCTTACTCAAGTCATCCTAAAGTCATCCTCAAGTCATCCTCAAGTCATCCACAAGTTCTTATTTTACTCAAGATCTTAACCCAAAGTTAACCTAAGACATAACAAAGTCATCCTCTAAGTCCAACCAAGATTCTTATTCAAGTTTCTATAATTATCAAAAAAAACACAATACAAATCTATGTTTTTACTTAATAGTAAAGTGTCTAATATAGTACACACTCGCCTACAAAAAACGCGTCATCGCTAAGGAGTCTTGCTCAGCGTATCTGCGCGGAATATCGGTTTAGCATAGATCTTAAAGAAGTTCTTACATCCTAAGCACCACAATTGATTACAATTCTGGGTCTATGGAAATGTCTTTTATAGACTCCATGTCTTTATGTATTGGACTCCATCAATTTTATAATAACGCCATGATCTATTTTTATCAAAAAAATCTAAATTTAAGTTCTTAAAATATTATTGCATCACGAATGGATCCATATGAACTTTGTTGTTGGCGGTTTTGGCGTGTGTTGTGTTCGTCTTATGCATTTAGTGGTTCAGATTGTTTGGACTTTGGTTCTTGGTGTTGCCATTGTGTTATATATTTTATAACCGTATAACCGCCCCAACAGCAGCAAGGCGCCAAAAAAATGACAACAGTTTTAAGTTCAATTTCCATGAAGGCTTTGGTGCCCTAGACATCAACTTGTTCTGTGTGGTTTTTATAGCCGGCATTGAAACAACTGTTGGGGTGGTGTTTATGTTTTCATGATGAGTTAGATTCTGTGATTGTAACATTAATTTCTTGTGACTGTTCCACTCTGCTAATTTTTTTCCTGCGTCAAACACGCCCAGGATGAGGAAGCTTGCTCGCTGGTCACTTTCTTTACTGGATTCAATGGTCTTTCTGATTCTGCTGATTTTCTGGCTCGTTCCATTTTGAAGGGAAAATAAAATCTATATGTTAAAGTAATTTAATCCCCATGATTAACGGCGATAACAATGTTCCAAATCTGTAGTACTAAATCACATTCTAGAAGACTCTAATGACTTTGTTAAAACTGGATCCTGTGGTTAAATCATACATAAAATCTTGTTCAGAATCAATGGGAGAAAATCTTCTGACTAGTTTAGTGTACAAATTAGAACCGTTTTTGCCATCGCTTTACCATTTCTAGACCCCAAACTGCGTTCAACTGTTATGATACTTTATAATGTACTTGCGGCGACATCTGTTGATATCTGTTCTATGCTGAACATCTGTTCCGAGGAACTGTTGTTCTCTTTTCCACATGCCGCCAAAGTATACAGTCTTTCCTTTTTGGGAATTATAGCTTGCACTCAACAACCTGGTCATTTGTAATCATAAGTTCAGGAAGGTTTAAAAGATCATCGCTGTCCATGTTTTTTATTAATTCAATTATTTTCTTTTTTTTTAAAAAAGAGCGCCGAAAAAATGTTGCCAACCTTGTATACCATTCTGCTGTTATTGGAGGGTCTAAGTGTAGAGATACACAATGCTTGGTAAAAGCTGTTAAAAATAAAACCAGCAGGATCTTGGCAAACTAGACTTTTGAGGATTCGCAAAGCTAAGTGCTATTCATTGCAGCTTCGTTTTCGCTACGAAGATTTTCTAGTCAAAGCAAGAATAATTCCAACAGTATTAATATGTAAAAATAAAAAATCCGGTTTTATAAAAAAATGGCTTTCACTCGTAATGATGATAGGCGGTGCTGTGGTTTAAGGCGCTTGCTTTTAGCGGAAGTAATTACGCGTTTAGTAAACTCGGGACGACGGCGAGAGAAAAGACCATAACAAAAGCTGTGGAGCAAAACTAGTGCAGCAACAAGATCACTATGAAAAGCAGAGAATTGAGCAGTTAGATTTTTATTAATAACAAACTGAAAAAAAAAAAAAAAGGGGCATGCCAGCTTACACATTTAAAGTTGTTGATCAAGCAATATAAAAAGAGTATTATCTAGTAAGAGGCAAACCATTCGAGACATTGCCCCCACCAAAATTCAGTGACTTTTATCATCCATCAGAAAACAAAAGATGCAAGGAAACGCGTTTTTTTTATTGTCGTTGGCATGATGGTTGTCTGTATTTTGTTGCGCCTACATATTGGCTGAATAAAAATGAACAAAATCTATTATTCACCAAAAGGATAGTGGAAGGGTATCACAGGCAATAAAAAAGCTAAGCAAGCGGCAGGAGGCAGTGAACAAACAGCGACGGAATGGTTATCTAAAACAAGCCAGTTGCGCAAATTTATTTCCTGCGCGCTAGCCGAATACAGAGACACACTTTGTCATACAAACTCCAAAACGCCACCCATCAAATGGATCTTCTTATTTACATCTGATACGATAGACGAAAAGATTAGTAGCCTTACAGTCATTGACATAGCTTCATGATACAAAGATGCGGGGAACCATTAACCACAAAAGAGTGCTTCTGCTGTTGCTGTTGCTATACCAACTGATATACCAACGAGGGCCTTTTACTTATCTCGCATGAATTCAGTCGATGATGGAAAGAATTTAAAGACCAGTGAATCAATTAATTGTTAAAACAGATGTCACCATTTAAAAGAGGCATTCCAGGAGTTCACAGATCACCTGAGGCTTTAGTTGAACTTAACAAACAGTTAGCTGAAGACTTTGTTCCTACAGTATATCACAGAGAGCTTATTGAACAATTCGCTCGCACACAGATTGGGTTTAGAAGACTGCCCTCAGTTCTACGTGCGATGAATAATGAAGAATTTTAAAGGGCTAAAACCAGTTCCAAGCAATCAAAAGAAAAACAATAAATTGTTGCTGAAGGAGAGTCTTCAACCCAGCAAACTATTACCGTTTGGCTTGAATGTAGGTTACATTCTATTTTACGGCGGACAGCAGGAAGGGGACACTCGCATCAGGGCAACCGATCCATCTTAGGAGTGTTGATGCCATATGAAATAAAAAAGAATTGTAAAAAATGAATCCGCCCGTAAGATTATTACGAGAAACTGACTACACAAAAACAACCATGCTCCTCAAAGATCTTTTGTGAAAGAACCTGCGATAATCCCACCAGAACAGTTCCAGTTGCTTAGTTAATTTACGTAAATAGATTAGAGTTTAAAATGGAAGCTAGAGGAAGACTGCAGAAACGAAACAAGAATGGTAAAGGAAGAGGACCTTGAAAATTGTTACGGGAATCATTGATGCGTGTTCTGTATTTAGGGGAACATTTTCGAGGATTAATCAATGCATGCTAAATCATCAAGATCACTACAACTCAAACCCCAAATTGGGAAGAAAAAGAATATCTTGAAATATAAAAAAATTCGAACGCATCTAAGCAAAACATGAGAAAAGATTTAAAAGAATTGGTATGAAGCTATAATGGATATTATAATAAAGTGATATGAAAAATATAAAACTGAAGAATGTTTACAATTATGCCGTCCTCCAATGTCATATTGCATTATGAAAACTCTGATTAACAAACACCCGTTTTGTTGTTTGTTCTACAAATGACTTCTTTGGTTACAACTGTTGTGTTGATCTCATGTAGATTAGATCGCAGTTTTTACGTTGTCATGAGGAAAAGGTCTTATTGTCAAACGATGCTTCTTTGTAGTTGTCATGTGATCTGCTCGACTGCACAACACGGCGAGATATTCCTTTTGGCTTTCTTATTGGTTTTCTCTTGGCTCGAAATCTGTACATTTTTTACCTTAACCCCACATACTCCTCTCGGGATCACATTTCCAGATAATTTCATCTCTGGCATCTTTACTAAAAACCTTATTAGTATTGAATGTTAAGGCGACTCTCTTTAGGGTAATCGGGAGTGTTCATACCATCACACTCGCTCCCCTTTAGCTACTTCTAATTCCATTGTCTTTTAGTCGTCTTCAGTAGGGATATATATAAACAAAACTGTCTGTATCTGTGTAAAGTACTTGGACTCTGGATACAGGGGTGTAAAGTAGTCATTTAAAGAAAATTTCTAACATCAAAAGCAGTTTAGATTAATTCTTAAAACGGGTTAAACCCATATAAATCACTAAGGTTTGTTCCAATTTGACTTTCTTTGTTTCATCGTAATATACCAAAAAGCTGATCTGAAATCTTCTTAAAGTCTGATCATTTGGTTTGGAAGTCAAGCTTAATTGTTCTTGTTCTCTTTGTGACCATTAACATCTTTGCGCTTGTGCGGATTCTCGATAGTCTTTCCGAAACAGCTGTGTGTTCATCAACTTGAAAAAGTCTTTTCTGAAGCATATGTGGATTTAGTTTGAGATCAGGGTTCTTCTGAGTATGGTTCATGAACTGTTTCTTGATCAAAAGCAATTATACGATGAACAGCTGTCAACTTCATACCCATGTCATAATAATTATTTTTTGCCTCGAAGATTGTAGGCACAAGTTTAGGCGGCGGTTCTCTTGATTCATCTTTAAGACTTTCTGCTGCTAATGGATAGTCATTAAGCAGGTCATGGTGTTCATGAGGATATTTCTAAACAACTTCTAGAATAAAGGACCTCTTATACGATCAGCTGTAAGGAGTATGGCAGATGTTCTACAAATTCTTGAATGTTTTTAATACCACCAGTGTACATTTTAAAGTTGAGTAATGGAAAGTGATTGCGCCATTGCCCCATCCATCAGATTGTTTGCGTCTAAATACATGAGATAGTTGACCTTTTACTCGGATCATAGTAGTCTATGTATTGTTGTTTGCTTTACAGTAATGATGCGACGCCATAACTAATTCCCCCCTGCAATCCCGTTTTCAATTCATCTGAATCATTGGTAGGTCAGACAATAAATCAATCAGTACTCAGTAAACTTAAGAAAGCGTCCACCCAACTCATCCGGGGCCAGAAATATAATGCGCCAGGATCCCCAAACTGTAATGTTTCATGCAGGTCTTTCTATATTTCAAAAACGTCCGCCAACAAACATACATCGCCATTAAGTAGGGAGTCTTGATAGTCTCCCCATCGTTTACAATCTACTTATGCCCACGCATCTTAGCATTCTGGTAATCGGAATCACTGATGTCCTTTCTCCCCCTTTCCCTAGGACTAGAAAAAGAACGCGCCTTTAGGTGGAAGTGTATCTTCAGTTAACCTTTCCCATCTGTTCATGTATTCATAAGGGTAAAACGCCCTTTTACGAGAGTTGGGTCAAATATTTTCCGTTATTGGGAAGGACTTTAACGGACATAGCCAGCGCCCTAATGAATCCATCATCGTGCTGCTAGAGTCATAAAAAGAGATGTTATTCAGATTAAGCTCATGGACTTTTCTGAAGATGTGCAATGCATGGACACCTGAAAGGAGTCGGTTACTGCTTTCATTATAGCTGAGAGTCAAAACCTCCGCAAGTTATGAAAGAAGAGGGGCAGCTTCCATGTCTTTGGCTTCAAAATTTAGTTGAAGATTGCATTTACTATGTGTGCTCCTCTCTAAACCTATCCACTATGTTGATCATGGTCTCTTACTGTCGGATTTGTTTCCTCAATGAGTTCTAAACCACAAATCCAACAATGTGTGGCTGAGTCATACTGTCTCTTCGGTCTTCAGGAGTCATTATATTTCAGATAAATTCTAGATTATTAGAACAGTCATTCCGCACTTGCTGCATGCGTTTTAGAAGAATTCTGCAGCATTAGGCCCTCTGTATAATTCTGAGCTTTGAATGAAACGCCATCGTATCACTGACAATAACGAAGGCAAATGAACAAATCTGATGATTCACTCATTAAGACTGTTTTCGAAGTTTTTGTGGCGCTGGCCTTTTTATAAGGAACAATGAGTGATTCGATGTCTGCGTAAAACTACGTATGGGAATTTTCGCAGTTTTTTCCTGTTCTTAAAACTAACTTTATGCCTTCTGGGGGCGTAAATTTGTATTTCAGTCAACTGGGCCGATCACAATGTTTCTTATGTTCGCTTGCGGCTTGAGCAAGATGGAAAATTCTTGTTAAACATTTCTGAGGTATTCTTGTTTATGGTAATTGTTCTTCTTTTGAAGTATGCGCAATAATTACTCTTGTACGTATTCAATGTGTAATGCGTGTTACCCCGCCTGGTGAAACATCGCAGTAAGTCAACATGAATTTTTGTCTGGATCACCTATTGTTGGGTGTTCTTGGACCTTTAAGGTGTAGTAGTGTGTTTCCTCCATCCCATGTGTATTTCATAACAGTCTATGGGTTTGTTTTGGTTCTTCAAACTGATCAATGGAATCCACGCTAACTGGAAAGGACCCACCCCACTAACGTTTAGGATCATTGATGTAACGGTGTGTAGTTAGACATCTCTCTGCGTTTTTTTGCGGACGTTCAATCGCAGCCTTGCAAGAACACACCACCCATAAAACATTTGTTGTCTGAATAATTCTCTTATGTTTAGAAGCTTTTTTATAAACCAATGCTGGGGGAAAAGCGGAAAATGTAAGACCTGTCTACAATCGGCGCATACTTAGCCTGTTTTAATTGAATCTCTTTTTATTTTTATTTTTTAATATAGCGCAACACAAAACTACAATAACTTCTCCTCTGACCAAACCAGAGCCTTCATTTTGGCCTTCTTCAGCAGCCACATCAAAACTGTGTAAGCATTTGGTCGGCCCAAAGGCGTTAAGCTTATGAGCAAAGAAATAGTCTGTTGTTTAGTCGAGACCAGAACTTCTAGGTTTTCTTCATTTATTGTTATATAGTCGGATTTAAAACAGCTCACATACATTACTTTTAACTGGCGGGTTATTGTTAGTTTACCCGGAGGAACTTGAGAAATGCATGCGCACACTTGCCCGTACGCTTGTGGATTAATGCACTTCTTAAATCAATATCATTCAGTGTCTTGATTAAATTTTTCTTGCATTGACTTCAAAAAATTTTTCGTCTGGGAACATTCATATAATTTATCCATGTTGAGTTTCCTTTTCTAACTCAAAAATATTTATTTAAAATCAAAATAATAATTAATCAAGATCGACGGTCTTTTGTGTTTAGACTCATAAACCTAAAGTTTAACGCCCTTTGGGGTTGTTAATGTGAGCTGTTTGAAACAGAGTTTAATGTTTGTTTACTTTTTTTTAGGCATTCCTTTTTTATCTGTTCGGTGTCTGGATGTCTGAGGAAACAACTTGTCCTCGCCTTTCTTTGAAGATCTAATTTTGTCTTTTGTAGTCATCAAAAATCGGCCTGTGTAAAACGATAAATTCTTCATCCTTGATGTTTGAGTCAGCTAACGCTTTATTTATAATCAGCTTGAAGAGAACTAAGTTTTGTGTTATTAGATGAACCAATAGCTGTGTGCTTTTGGGAGTTTAGTTTTTATTTTTTTGCTAGCAAAGCACTACGGCTAATGAACATAGGGCCAATGAGCTAAAGACAAACCACCTTGAGTAAAGATGCAGGTGTCCACCTACGCCTGTTGCTAGAGACTAAAACCTCGTTCATGCTGATGCAGCCGCTTATAGTTGTTCTCAGTTTAACATAGGTAACAGCATTAAAGGCGGCAGATACCTTCGTTGGCTTTTGCTATATTTGAAAGGTCTTGATCTAGGTTTTGTTTGCATTTGTGTAATGTTGGTTAATCTAAGGTTTTTATGAGGGGGGTTATCTCTTCTCTCGGCGACTCTGGCGCCTGTTTGGTACATTTGGTTAAACTTGAACAGGAATGTTTTTATTAAATGTGAAAAAAATAACTTTTAGTAATGTAAATTTCTAATCTGTTATTCTCTTGAATATTCAGCCTGCGCCATCATTTATTAAAACAAATACACATTAAGAGGTTTATCGGTTCTTTTCTTTAGCATTTTGAATGTTTATTATGTCTCTAACAGTTTCTCCCACTTCCATTAAACTCTTTATTCCTCCGTTGACCTTAGGGGCAATCCATAAACCGTAATTTCGTTGTTAAATAATGATCGAGTCTAACACTTTGTGAAGATGCAGATCTTTAGACACAAGGTCAACTGTCGGATTTCTACACCTCCCGCCTCCAAAACAGTTTTCTTTCTTTCATCAAAATGCTGATAAGGTTTAAGCACGCTAGCGTAGATTTGGGTTAAGGACTACCCTCACTTGTCACATTCGCACCTTTTGTTATTTTAGGATTAATAAAATTTTCAGTTTGTCTTTCGAATGTCCTTATCTTCACACAGCCAAATAAAATACCTATTTTAAGCGATCTTGCTGTGGCACTAAAACTAACAATTCCATATAGAGTCTGCCCTGCCTTCTTAGGATATTTAGAATGATGAAACACCTTTCGTAATATATTGCTAATTTTGATGATATTTGCTCAATAAGCCTTGCCTAAATTAGGGTTGTAACAACGTCAAACTCTAACGAGATGTCAGAAATGCGTACTTTGGCTGCGGTGTCTGATGATATGATAACACGTTTGTATTCATTAAAAGTTAGTTAATATGACAATCTGTCTTTTAATGCTCCTTGAAGTATGGGGCAATTGCGCTTTTAACAAGACTCAAAAATCTAGGGGTATTGAAAAAAGCGGATTTCCTACGCATAAACTTCGGCTACAAACCTTTTGCGCCTCTTTAGCGTTTGCGTGCGGCGGCCTATTCTTGTTTTTAGTGCTTCTTCATTTTGATTCTTGAAACGCAGATCAGGCCCTTTCACTCGCGTGGTTAGCCATAGACTCAGAAATAGGTTAGAAATATGTCTGAATTATGTTAAAGAAATTATTTCTTGCCCCTCAAGTTTTATAGAAATTTTCTTACCGATTGGCCCGCCCAGATTCTGTACAACCGTCCTGTTTGGGTCTGTTGTTGAAGCGAGTTCTATTTTGAAAGTAAGACGCGCAGAGCTGGGCACAATCATTCATCCGCTCCTAGGTCTGGAAATTTAACAAGTTAAGAATTTGACTCCGCATCATTAGTAGATGGATTATTTGGAACAGTAATTATTCCGCTTAATTTCCCTCACGCAAGGGTTCTTTCAGGTTTCTATGCGGGTCAGAATCGAGCCATAATTACTTGTGACTTTTTTTTATAAGAAAATAAAAAGTTAACTATTTAAAACATGGCAGGGGAATTGAAGATGAGATTATAATGTTTTTGATCCTGGAGACATGAGTGAAAACGGCTTATTTGATCAGCATGCTCCAACGACCTCACTGTTGCATGAATTAACATAAGTAAGGTTGACTCATTTTACAAAAGTCTAGCTAGACCTCCCGATTTTCCTATTGATTTCTGATGTAGATAAAAAAGGCCATTTGTTTGTGAAAACGTCAAGGAGAACCTGTTCAGCTTACAGATAAACGAGACTCATCAAAGTTTGTAGGCATGAAAGACAATTAGACAAAGACTTATGGTGGAAGATTCGAAATCGGTCTGGCTTTACTAAACCAAAATTAGTAGGGAAGCAAGTTGCTAAACTTTCAAAACACACTCAGAGACTCCCAACAGATAACCAAATACAAAACATGAAACGTCATGATTTAAGTCAAAACAGCGGGCGAAATAATAGAAGCAGGAAAACATCCGTTTTTCGAAGAAACAGCATTAAAAGTACAATTAATGATTCCCCGCCTACCATGCGGGAAATAGCGGCCCTTGACATGCTTTGAAGAAGCATCAGAGGCGAATTAACAAAAAATTTAGCAAAAACTGGGTGAAATAGATGATCATATAAAAAGAGAAAAGAAAAACTCGTTGAGGCTGATGACGCCAACTCTAGGGCCTGATTATTAAAGAATGAATAAACCCAAAAGACTAAAAGATCTTGAAACAAGAGGATCAGCAACGACTTCCAGAAGCGTTTTGTCTACTAACGAGAAGACTTACGAACTCAAGTGACGCAGAATAAGAGAAGGAAAACTATTTCAAAGGGAATTTTATTTGAAGACCAACGACTGCAGAAACGAATACGAACACTGTTTACGAGAACACGGTTGTCACACTTAGCAAGCGTTATAACAGCTTAGGATTTGCAATAAGTACACTGGTGATGGCTATTACAGGGCGGCGGCGGTCAATCCCCAGTGCCTCCCATCGCCATCGAAACAATCTCCGCCTGATATAATTCATGGGAGGTAAAAAAAACAGCTTGATCATCTTGCGGGCTTATTAAAAAAATTAGCCAGTAAAAAGCTATAGACTCTTTAGGGTATAATAGGGGGTGTCGTTAGCGGGATTTTGTCTACTGACAAGCAAAGTAGATGTGCCTTTATGGCCGGACAGAGCAGAACCTGTGGACATTAGTTCTCTTAATAGTTGGCGTTTACTCTTTTGTAAAAATAAAGGAGTATTCTAGGGCCAGTTAACCCAAAAAACAAGTGCCTGTCTTTTCATATTCATGGTCATTATTTTTTTTGGCTTTGTGGACGTCGTGTACGTCGTTGTTCTTCCACGGCCTTCGGGCTTAGGCCTTGGGGGTTGGGTTGGATGACTCTATTCTTGGGTGTCTTTGGTTTCTGCTTGTAATATTTCTGGCTCACGAATTTATGTCGTTTTGTTCCGACTTTTCTGTTCATTGCCTGCCACAAGGAATTTCTTGTTGTAGTTATTATTGTTCCTATCTGGAGTCTGAGGTCAGAAGGTCTAGCATGTATCTAAACAGTGCCAACAGCAAAGTCTACTTTCGATCTTGCGTATTGTAAAACATTTTGGTATCTTTTTTTTATACTTGAAGGTAAATCAACTGTAGAATAGTGGCCGTCCTCTAAATTTGTAAGTATTGTTTTTGTGCTTCAAAACCAGTAGAAATAGATGGATCTGTTATGATCGATCTCGTTTGTGCTGTCGAAACTAGCAAACACCAAACGTAAAGTACGAATAGAGTCGTTTATTCGTTCTATTCCCTGCTTTAGTTAGGCCCTTAGAAGTGTCAAAGGAGTTAAATGGTGGTCCATGCTGTTTTATGCTCTTGCTTATGGACCCAGAGTGAACTGCTGTGCATATCGAAGAGAAAGATGTGTAAGGAGGATTCCAGGCATAGTTATACTTTCTGTTGCACCGCCCCAAAAATACAGGGGTACCTAAAAGCCATGATTAAAGGTCAACTTTTGTCTCAAGTCTGTCTTATGTAATATTGAATTCGTGTTACAGATCTTTTTCAAAAGCCTCATGTCTATTCGGTTGCTGAAATGGGATTAATACGGTTGGTCATTTGGTAATGGCGGCTTGCCAGTTCAGTCCAATACGTCTGAAGCTGTAATAAAAATGAAATCTATACACTGACCTCAACCAAAGGCATCAGGATGATTTATGTGATCTGCATACGACACTCCACACCCAGTTGTTGCACAAAACACAAGCAAGTTTAATAGGTATGATAAAAACTGCAATCGGAATATATGACTGAACCAACTTTCGGGATGTAGTCCCTTTTTTAATAGGGGGGTTAAGATATTCTGCTTAATGGAGTACTCTCCTTTACTTGATAGGTGTCAGTCTGGGTCACAGAAATGTAAAGAGTATCTGACTTGTTACTATTTTAAGATTGTAGTGCGGCCCCAACAGAATATTTTGCAATCAGTATATTTGAATGCGTCATTTTTAATTTGTTTAAAAATGTTTGTAACAATAACAACACATGGACCGTCCTTCGTTTTAGAAATGCTATTGATAACAATTTGCGGAAGCAGAACGGTTTTGCGCTTCATGAAATATTTTACCAAGTTTGTATGGTTTAATATAAGTTGAATCGAGGAAGATAATAGATTCAAAAAATTAGACAAATCAGGGGGCATAGTTAGCCGTTAACAAAACCTGATGGTTATTACCGGTTTTGCTCACTAAAAGAAGCAAATGGAGTAACTTTGACATTACTCTCAAAACTAACTATGCGAATCTCGAAAACAATGTTATCATTCATAACCTGAAGAAGTCAGCTTACTCTTTGATGAGAGCTAGTAAATGTTAGGCTTAGCAGCTGACAATCCTAGATTTAGAGTACACAAACAAAACTACTTATGAGGGGGAAAGTCCGCTCAATCTTGATTACATTCATTACTCTGTCATTTGGATGAGCTGAGCACTGCATGAAAAACTTATATGATGGAGGCCCTCAACTGTTTTTAAGAGCTATTCCGTCAGGGAGGAAAGCTGATATGCGATTATGAAATTATACAATTCCTAATTTACACGTTTTTAAGATTAGTATTGGGAGGGTCGGATTCATTTAATATAAAATCAAAGACAAAGCAGAAAAAAGTTTGTGAAAATGTGTAACCTGCACATTGGTTTAGAAATAAAAATAATAAACAGTTCTGCCCCGAAAAATGTCGCGTGGGCCAGAGAATCAGGAGTTACATTAGCGCCTGTGAGGTGTATAACTTTAGCTTTAAAAGACCTTGCAGACGTTACAGACTTTGAACAAAAATGGTGAGAATAGGCCACTTTGTATGGTTTTGTGAGTACACTAAGATGGTGAGTATAAACGCAAAAGAGGTTGTGCGTGCAACAAAAAGTTTCCTAAAAAACTAGAACAATCCTGCGCAATCTAGATGCAAATAATTGTTCGTCAGTTATGAATATATAATAGTTCGAAAAACCTGACCTCAAATGGCACTTGGAACCATATTTAGAATGGGAAATAAATTTGAATTCATAAGCCATTTACATTTTTTGACGCCAAAAAAAGTTTCAGAAAAGCATTCAACTCTGGACCTTTACATGTAAGTCTTATGCCGACGACAATAGTCGGAAGGAAAAAGAGATTGAAATAAAGCCGTGTAATGGAATAAACAGTACATCCTCCACAGAAAAGACACAGTTTTAAAGGTCGCTTCTACAAAATTACAGTTCTTTCCAAAAATGAAATTAGATGATGCGTTCACAATGATATTTGAATTTCTGTCTTAAAAGATGAGGCGAGGAATGGGCTGTGGGCGTCAGTGACGTCCTTTTAAAAGGAATTCTAATTAGCTGGCAAAACTTAGACGTTGAAAAACTTAAAGTTACCATCGTCGTTCTTAACAATGGTGAGGATATTAAGGTCATAACAACAAGCAACAAAATCAATATTAGTCTAAATAGAAACAATCTTACAGAACTGAATTGGATTAATATTACACATTTAGATCTTATAGGTTTTTATTATACTGAACAAGTTTTGACAGAGAGCATGATAAAAACAATAACTGGATTAGATTAAATCCTGTTATAAAACCATGGAGCAGTTAAACTTTATGACAAAAACTCCTCATTGCTCATTAATTTGTGGACAAACTGGTTGTGGAAAAACAATATTTATCCTTGACCTATTACAAACAGTTTATCGTTATAATTTTGATCATATTGTAATTTTCTGTCCAACACTTAAATGGAACAAAGCATATCATGATAGAAGGTTTATATGGACAGATGATAACATATATTTAGTTGATCCTAGCAATAAACTGAGTGAGTGTTTAGAACAGTTTTATAGACTGTTTGAAGGAACGCAGACACTATTTATTATAGATGACTGTTCGGCAGAAAGAGACATAGTTAAAAAAAGAAACACTTTATCAAAACTGGCTTTCAGTGGAAGACATGCTGGGATAAGTGTGTGGATTTTATGCCAAAAAATATAACTCCGTTTTAAAAGACTTTAGAGAACAGTTAAAGACTGTAGTTTTATTTCACATGAAAGACAGAGACTCATTTGACGAATGTCTGCGTGAAAATGATGTTATTGAGAATGATCAGGAAAAACATAGGATTAAGCAAAACTGAAATCTGAAAAGTTTTGTAAATTAGTATTGAAAACGGATAATCCTACACAGTATGCATGTTTGTAGGGTCGTTATTTTTTTGGTTATTAAAGTCATGCTTAGCAGAGAACTATAATATGCCGCTTTGGATTCGCCTGGGTGAGCCCCGGGCCAAGGCCCGGGTGAGGGTTTACTAGGAGAGAACTATAATATGCCGCTTTTGGAGTCGCCCCGGTCGAAAACAGGTTGAGGGTGTGCATGCGTGGGTGGGGGTGGGGTGGGGGGGGGTGTGCAATGCGTGGGGTGGGGGTGGGGTGGGGTGGGCGTGTGCATGCGTGGGGTAGGACAAACACACAAAACACCAACAAACAAACAAGAAGGGGAACTACTAGGGCCACTTCTTGCTTTGTGACTAAACAGGTTGTGTCCCGCTCGCAACCTCAATCAACTAGGTCAAGTGATCACATATGATCACTTGGCCTAGTTGCCGCTGAGCTTTGCAGGTGCTGGCCGCGCTAACGTCATTGGCGGCAGACTGAGCAAAATCCTTTCAACCACTTATAGAAATCTCGCTATTCAGAACTGCAAGCAAAAGAAATCGATCGCTATTCATAACTGCACCCTCTATTGAGAGGGGGCCAGCATTCAATTTCAATAGGCTTTTTGAAAGTCATTGAATTGCCTGCGGGCAAGCGGGGAGGTATGGTTTCACTTCAGCGCACTCGTGTGTGTGTGTACACTGGCTTATTTTTTGGTTATTGAAGTCATGCTTAGTAGAGAACTGTAATATGCCGCTTTTGGATTCGCCCGATCGATACCGGCCAAGGCCGGTTGAGAGCGGGTGAGCCAAAAGCGGCATATTACAGTTCTCTCATGCAGAAGGGAGCACCCACAGACACATGGTACTTTCGGCATAAGATGTAGGATATCCGTTCATCCCTCGCAAAATATTAACTTAATCGGTGTGATGTGTAGGATATCTGTGCGCACGTGAATCCATGTTACTTTGGTCGAAAGGGGGTATAGGATACCCAGTCCACGTCTGGCATTACTTTACACCCGTAAGAGGTTTCTCTGTAACGTGCTGAACACTCGATTCATGCCTGACGCTGTGCTACTTTCCCTTAGAACTAGGATACCCAGTACAACGCCTGGATGATCTTACTTTCGCCGTAAAGTGTGGAATACCCGGGGCAAACCTAGCGGTATGTTACTTACGCTGTAGTAGTAGTAGGCATCCTTCAGTCTCGGAAGACTATGGATTGCGCTCTAGTGTCTATTCTGGTACAGTCACGGGCATGGCTGGCCAGTTCGACGCGGGAATGACAGTCCCTGTGGCAGAGGCACAGATGAAGTCTGACGCTGGTCTGTCTGCCTGGGCTGCAGCCTTTCTTCTTATTCTCTCTTCCCCTTGCTGCTGAGCGAGTCTCTTCGAACTTGGAGAGACTTTTCTGCACAGTCTGTCTCCAGGCTGACCGTTCGAGGCTGTTGCTTCCCCAGTTGTTCTGGTCGATGCTCAGGGCTTTTAGGTCCCTCTTGCACACGTCTTTGAATCGCAGCTGTGGTCTGCCTGTGGGACGTTTTCCCTGCACAAGTTCTCCATAGAGGAGGTTTTCAGGGATCCTTTGGGATACTTACTCTGTAAGATGTATGATATCTTTGCACCGCTGGCACCGGCAACATTTCCTTTCTGATGTTGCAGGGTAGGATATCTTTGCACCGCTGCACCGGCAACATGTCCTTTCTGATGTTGCAGGGTAGGATATCTTTGCACCGCTGGCACCGGCAACATGTCCTTTCTGATGTTGCAGGGTAGGATATCTTTGCACCGCTGGCACCGGCAACATGTCCTTTCTGATGTTGCAGGGTAGGATATCTTTGCACCGCTGGCACCGGCAACATGTCCTTTCTGATGTTGCAGGCAGCCAAACTGTGACAGAATCTCTTTATTGTCAGCTTAGAAACTTGGAATAATGAGAAATAAACCTCATGTCGGCTGTCTGTGATGTTGGTTCGGTCACTCTCATTTGGTTGTAGTGCAGCCGACAACTTGGAGCCACTTAAGCGCTGTAGCGCGCGCGCACACACAACACACACACACACACACACACACACACACACACACACACACACACACACACACACACACACACACACGCGCGCGCGCATGCACACACAAAACACACACACACACACACACACACATGCATAAACATACACATACACACAGAGAGAGAGAGAGAGAGAGAGAGAGAGAGAGAGAGAAATGACATACGGAAATGTAGTTATGTAAACCATACATATTATAAAACCTGGACGGCTGCAGCTGAGGACATATAAAACCAAGCCATGCTGATGCGTCAGCCATTGGATCTGGCCAATAGTCAACATGACTGTCAACACTGGTCTGACGATTGATGCTGAGTGCGTCAGCCATGGATCTGGCCAAAAGTCAACATGACTGTCAACACTGGTCTGACGATTGATGCTGAGTGCGTCAGCCATTGGATCTGGCCAAAAGTCAACATGACTGTCAACACTGGTCTGACGATTGCTTTCTTCCCTCACGTTGTTTTTTGGGGTTGGTGGCTTGGACATTAGCTTTGGTTTAATTTTCCTAGTCTGCTTTCTCATATTCTATGCCTTTGAAGTTGTCTGTATCGGTTGATGTGAATAACAAATTTTTGCTCATTGAATCTTCAGGATCGTAAGTCGTGTAGTTCAGTTGTACACGAAGATAAATACTTTAATGTGAAAAGTCTTTCATAACAAAACTTGGCAGTCAGCTGAAAGCACTAAGGGGGGGGGGGGGGGGGGGGGTGGGGGGGGGGTGGGGGGGGGGTGGAAAGCGGGCATACTTCATACACCCTTGAATGTGTTCTTGTACATTATTTGCCTTCCTCGAAGTCGAATTCATTTTTCTCTCTTTGGTTTGCACCTCCCACGCCCCTAGCCCCCCTTTTGTACTAAACTATGTAACTGTTAAAGCGTATAGTTATTCTTCTGTCATTTGACCATGCTGGATCGCGATATAGGATGGAGTTTAAAGACGTATAAAATGCACGTGTTTATCACACTATAGGATGGGATGTTGAAGGACGTATAAAATGCACGTGTTTATCACACTACAGATGGGATGTTGAAGGACGTATAAAATGCACGTGTTTAACACACTACAGATGGGATGTTGAAGGACGTATAAAAGCACGTTTATCACACTATAGGATGGATGTTGAAGGACGATCAAATGCACGTGTTTATCACACTATAGGATGGGATGTTGAAGGACGTATCAAATGCACGTGTTTAATCACACTTAGCAATGATCACGGACTTCAGAAGCTGGTGTGATAACAATTGTCTTGTTATCTCCTTGTTCCATGACATCGCAGCGCCTTAGGGAGAGTTATGGCGGCCATGGCCCTTTTTCTTCCTGTCTTCAGCGTCAGTTTTAGAACAGCCTCATCCCCCTTTCCCCTTTCTTTCTTTCTTTCTTTCTTTTCTCTTTCTTTCTTTCATCGATCTTTCTGTAGCATATACACAAGACGAGCCAAAAATTAATTTTTGTCTTAATGGACGATCTGGATGTACCGCTTGTCAAAACTCTCCTTTCAACAACTCTCTTCCCGTGCATTAGTCGCACCTTCCACGTCGAGCGCAAAAGAATCGGTTCCTTCCGTTCCTGTCTTAATGAAGACCGTCTCTACCTTCATGAGCTTCTTTGTCCATTGTACACCAGATAACGGAAAATCAGTTCTAGGCCTGAGGATCTAGCCTCGTGAAGTCCAGAACAAGTGCTGCACGACCTGTTTTTCGGATCCTCTTACCATGTTTGTGTTGCACCCGTCTCTTTTGTTTCCCATTGCCGGTGGCACCTTGAACAAGGATATATTCCAGTCTCTCTCCGTCCACACCTCTTCATCTTCGATCTGCTGGTGACATCCATATTTTACAGAAACCCTTCTTTTTGGCTAAAAACATACGGCCAACGGTTTTTTTCCCCCCGACATCCACATGTACAGACTTCCTTCTTTTGGGCCTAAATCCTACGGTCAACGTTTCCCTTTCACATTTGGGTCCCATCTGTGACCAGCTCCCTTTCTCTTCTTTTGGGCCTAAACTTACGACCAACGTTTTCCTTTCACACTGGGTCCCCCATCTGGCCACTCCTTTCTTGTCGCCAAGCAGACCTTTTGACCACAAGTTTGACAGCTTTCCCAAAATTTTTCTTCGAAAAGCGTTTGACCCTTACCCACGGGAAAAAACCAAAAATTTTTAAAAACTCCGTTTTTTTCCCCGGAACCCCCCCGGGGAAAAAAACCACCCCCATACACGCCACGCCAAAATTACCCCCCCCCCCCCCCCCCCCCCTCAAAAAACCCATCCCCCCCCCCCCCCCCCCCCCCCCCCCCCCCCACACCCCTTCCCCCCC
>CM031605.1:65316660-65351660 GCA_018398815.1 Conus ventricosus | reverse complement strand
TGGCGCAGTCAGAGGGTAATAAAGACGCCTAAGGGACTCGCGAATGCCTTGTTATGTAGACTTAAAAATAATGTTATCATTTAAGTCATGGTTTACAAAATAGGTAACAGGCCAATGGCGCAGTCAGAGGGTAATAAAACGCCTAATGACTCGCGAATGCCTTGTTATGTAGACTTTAAAAATGATATCATTTAATTCAGGTTTTACAAAATAGGTAACAGGGCAATGGCGCAGTCAGAGGGTAATAAACACGCCTAATGACTCGCGAATGCCTTGTTATGTAGACTTTAAAAATATCATTTAATTCAGGTTTACAAAATAGGTAACAGGCCAATGGCGCAGTCAGAGGGTAATAAACACGCCTAATGACTCGCGAATGCCTTGTTATGTAGACTTTAAAAATGATATCATTTAATTCAGGGTTTACAAAATGGGTAACAAGCCAATGGCGCAGTCAGAGGGTAATAAACACGCCTAATGACTCGCGAATGCCTTGTTATGTAGACTTAAAAATAAGTTATCATTTAATTCAGGGTTTACAAAATAGGTAACGGCCAATGGCGCAGTCAGAGGGTAATAAACACGCCTAATGACTCGCGAATGCCTTGTTATGTAGACTTTAAAAATGATATCATTTAATTCAGGTTTACAAAAATAGGTAACAGGCCAATGGCGCAGTCAGAGGGTAATAAATACGCCTAATGACTCGCGAATGCCTTGTTATGTAGACTTAAAAAATAATGTTATCATTTATTCAGGGTTTACAAAATAGGTAACAGCCAATGGCGCAGTCAGAGGGTATTAAACACGCCTAATGACTCGTGAATGCCTTGTTATGTAGACTTAAAAAAAAAATGTTATCGTTTAATTCAGGGTTACAAAACAAACAGGTAAGTGCCAATGGCACACACAGATGGTATTAAATACGCCTAATGACTCGCGAATGCCCTGTTAATAGACTTTTAAAAAAAACTAATTTTATCATTTAATTCAGGAGTTACAAAATAAACAGGTAAACGGGCCAATGGCGCAATCGGATGGTATTAAATACGCCTAATGACTCGCGAATGCCCTGTTTGGTGGATAAGACCAATGTTACATAAAATAACAATTATAAAAAGATAGCATGTTAACATCTGAAAGCACGCGTGTGGGTCAGATGACCATCGCCAGCTCAGGTCGGGTCATAGACTTCTAGAACCTTGGAGAGCTGGCACCCTGTGTTTGGTCCCGAGAAGAGGGGGAAGCCAGAGAGGGCGGGTCAGCGGAACCGCCGTTTGATCGGCCGTGGGGCGATCTCTTTGGTGCCGGGGTTCGGGGGTCGTCTGTCAAGGTGAGGAGGGAAGGAGGTGGGGTTGTTTTGTTGGAATGTCTCGAAGGGAGGATGAGGGTGTTGCAGGTGGATCGGGAATAACTGGGGAGAAAGTCTGGTCGGTCTGAAATAGAATCTGAGTGCATGTATTTGCGCGAGCGCCGCACGCACGACACACACACACACACACACACACACACACACACACACACACACAACACACACACACACACACACTACGAACGCGCGCAACACACACCACACACACATACACACACACCACACACACACACACACACACACACACCACACACACACACACACACACACACACCCCACACTTGACGCACCCCACGCGCTCTCAACCACGCAAAGGACACTGTCACACGCACGTATACACACACGCACACGCACACGCGCACACACACGCATATATTGATACAACACGTACGCATGCAATCACATACACGCGCACGCGCACACACACACACACACACACACACACACACACACACACACACGCACACGCACATGGATGTACACATGCACGCGCGTGCACGCACACATACATACAGACACATTCATACACACACTACACACGTGCACGCACGCATGGCAGCATTGCGCGCACGCTCATGCCACCCCACAAACACTTCCATACGTATTTACACACACACACACACACACACACACACACACACAGACACACACACACACGCACACACACTTAAGCGCGCACGCACGTACGCACTCCCTCTCTCTCTCTCTCTCTCTCTCTCTCTCTCTCTCTCTCTCTCTCTCTCTCTCTCTCTCTCTCCTCCTCCACTGCAGCATACACATCTATACAGAGTATAATATTGGATAGAGTGAGGCTGACAGACCGTGACAGAGACGGGCATACCGCACTTGCACTGCAAGAGTTAATAGACTGACTTCCCCCTCCTCTTCCCCTCCCCCCTCCATTCACCCTACACCCCCCCCCCCCCCCCATTCTCTCCTTCCCCGTCCGCTACATACACACTCGCACACATACACGCACTGCACGCACGAGCACACACACACACACCCCACACCACACACCACGCACCACCACCCTTACGCCCCCCAACGCGCACGCGCACGCGCGCGCACACACCCCAAACACACACACACACAACACACACACACACACACACACACACACCCCACACCAACACACAAACACACAATTTTTCTACACCATTTCGGAATCTTTTGATAGTCAATGTTACTTGTACTGTGCACCTTGTATATTGTTCATCAGATTTAGTATAGTAAAAAAAAAATCTGGATCTTTATTGCATTATTTCCATCACGCTAAATAAAAAAAAATTCTGGATCTTTATTGCATTATTTCCATCACGCAAAGTATAGTCAAAAATTCTGGATCTTTATTGCATTATTTTCCCTCACACTAAGTATAGTAAAAAAAAAACCAAAACATTCTGGCTCTTTATTGCATGATTTCCATCACACTTAAAAATAGTCCAAATTCTGGATCTTTATTGCAATGATTTCCATCAGACTGCCAAAGCCACGTCCAAAGCGATGTTATAACCGTGTGTCCTACATCTGGTTGCACCATCTGTTTTGTATTTTTGTTTAAAAAAAGTGAATACCTTCTTCCTCAGTACATTTTTTTACACTGTTGCAAAGTCGATGGAGCAAAAAAAGAAAACGGGTTAGGATGGCCTTAGAGCGATAATGGGACGAATGACAAAAATGACTATAAGAATAATACGACTACTGCTACTATCACCGGAGATCCTGTTGATGATGATAATATCAACAGTGATCGTTGTAATGAAGATAAGTAATAACAGAGGAAATTTGCGCCCGTAGCGCAGGTAGCCGATGTGATGAAGAGCCACGCAGTTATCTGTTATGATACGTCATTAAAGGTGTCACGACCGACCCCTGGAGGTCTGCCCTGACAGGATCGGTCTAGATGGGAGTGAAGGGAATGGCTGACTCGCACGCCTCGCAAGAGCCCACACGAGAAAGATTACGATACAACACCCATTTATTCACAACCAGCAAAATAAGCATTCCAACATTCACAACATGCACAACCACAATCAAGCACTCCAACGCACACAACACGCACAATCACAATCAAGCACTCCCACACCCACAACATGCACGATTATAAATAAATATTTCACCATACGACGTACACGATCACAATTACAGCATTCCAGCACATATAACATATACACAATTATAAAGAAATATTTCCAGCATCGATCCTTTCTAACACCATGGAGTGCGTCCACACCCCTGCCCCTGTCAAGTCTGCTGGGAGCACCCTGTCGCACTAGGTGCTCCGAGCCGGGTCGGTTCTCGCAGGGAGTCGCTCAAAGCCGACACCCTCGACTCACAAGCCGGCAGTGAAGAGCGCGTCCCGAGGGGGGGGGGGGGGGGGGGGGGGGGGGGGGGGGGAAAGGAAAACGAGGCGCTGTTACTGGAGGTCCTGGACGGGGGTCAGGGCCGGCCAGTCAAGACGGCGGGCTCCTCTACCAGTCGCGGTCCCGACCAGGCGTGGCCTCGACCAGCGCGTGGCACCATCCAGTCCGTAGTCTCAGCCAGAACGTGGCCTCAACCAGCACGTGGCACCATCCAGTCCGTAGTCTCAGCCAGAACGTGGCCTCAACCAGCACGTGCACCATCCAGTCCGTGCTCCAGGTGAAGCCCCCGGGAGAGGGGAGGACGTAGCTGGGAGGAGAGTCGAAAAGGAGGGAAAGAAGAAGGAAGGAGGAAGGAAGAAGGGTACTGGAACCCCGCCGTCAGTACAGTCTGACCATGCTGTCTAATCTTAACAGCCACTCGCATGATGGGCGAGGGGAAGTCTATTAAATGCACACCCACAATCCCAGCTCAACGCAGACCTGAGCATAACACAGTAAACCCATCGAATCAGGGATATTCACTAGGGTCTTCTCACACGATGCAGGTAAAAGACTGCATTAAACCAACAAGTTATAAAACAAATATGAATTATCTTCACCCTTCTCTCACTCACGTTTAACATTTTCCCCTCTTAGGAAATAAACCAACAAGCGACCATCGCTTAATAACTGTCACCACATTTGCAAATAAATAATTCAATGGCATAATTGTCACATTTTATATACACATTTCAAAATAACAAAATCTCCACCCACGCATTCGAACGACAAATCATGCGTACGCACGCTCGCGAACATAAAACTCGTTCTCCTTGCACACACAAACAGACGGTGGCCGAAGGATAAGAGTCCGGCGAACGTGACAGGGGCGGACGAGCGAGACAAGCAAGTTCCAACCCTGAATCACCAGGTTCTCTCCCGTCCCCACCGACTACCGCATCACCAGATGTATAAACAGGAGAAAGAATTTTGGAAATAATTTAGAATGGCCAGGTTAAAGATTGAATTAACCAGAGAAAAGGTCTCAAACAATATTTCTCTTACAATTTCGAAAACAAAAGAAAATTGCGCAAAAGAGAAGACTAAGCCGGCTAACAACAACAAACCAAAACAAACAAACCACGAAACTGATGCTTACGAGCTCGTACCAGCTACCCGTGGGTGACCCAGAGAGGCGGGTCAGATGACTCTCTCTACCCTCTGTCCAGTCGAGAGGACAGAGGCGAAGATGCGGAAACAGAAGTGATGTCCCTCTCCTACAGGCCGACTGCAGGAATTGAAAGTACTGACTGTACTCTCGATGATACGGTAAAGAACCAAGACTGGAGCAGGCGCCCCCAGAGACATCTTCCGCTCGAGTGAAGAGCTAACCTCCCTCAGCAATGGCGGCGAACATGCCACCCTACGTCACAGAGTGAGCATACTTCAAACTAAAAGAAATGAAGCACGTGCGACAGGTAAAAAGACAGGCGAGAGGCGATAGACAGAAAGTTCGAGAGAAAGGTACCGGCACCCGTGAACTTGCAGGATAAATAGCACGGCGGTGGAATTAGAGAGAGAGAGGGAAAGCAAACCGAAGTTGAGCTGAACTACACCAAGGTGCAACCGCACCACAAGCCACATCAAGGGACGGATACACGACAACAGCAACGACAATAAACAAATAAGTAATTCCGCCACCCTAGGTGGGTCGGACGTCGTAGGCCTCGTGACAATCTCGTGACAAAAGGCATCTGGCGCCGCCTCCCCCATTCCCTTTTACTGCCATTTCCTTCACTTTCCGCCCCACCTCTTCCCCTTTCACCCGCCTAACCTTTTCAGGAATTTGAGATGCCACGTGGCCTTCATCCTGTTTCGTGCTTCCTTTTTCGTGGTGTATTTTTCAAGTTTTACAGGCCGTAATAATTATGTTCCAAACCTACGTGTTATGTTATTTAGGGCCTGTTCCTGATTCGCTTTGTTCTGTCATGTTGAACGACTTTGGTGTTTCGTCTTTCGCCCTGTCTCATTGTTTAACTGGTGTTACTAGCGTTTATCACTTCGTTGTCTGAAAGCCCACTTAATCCCTTCCGAACGTCTGCCGCCCCTCCCCCCCCCCCCCCCCCCCCCCCCCCCCCCCCCCCTTTCTTAGCGCTTTCACGGCTCCCCATTCACCGACTCACCCACGTTTCTTTCTTTCTGTGAGTGAAACGGAAGTTCACAACATCCAAGAGGAAAGGGTATTAGTGGTCCCGCCAAACTCCTTCCTGCACCAGCTTACATTGCCTGAGTATCCTGAAACAACTTTCCAGTGTTGCCAGCATGTCAACGCAGTTCTGTGAGGATTTTCAGTGTGATGTGTTTCTACGCTTGCTCGACCGTTCCTTTAATGTGTTTGCTTTTCACCTCGGTCATCTTGGTCATCCTGTGAGCCGGTCTGCAGCTCGCCTCTCGCCCTGAACTCGCCTTGTGCAGTGGAAACCCCATGCAAAAAGAACGGGTGGGATAGGGCTCTTTTAGTATACACTGTGTTCCAGTCTTCTTTCGATATTGTATTCGTAATTTTTTCGTATGGCTTTTTTCACAATTTTTTTTTTTTTTTTTTTTTTTGGGGGGGGGGGGGGGGGGGGGGTCTCCGTTTCTTCACTGTCGTTTTTCTTTTTTCTGCCTCTGTAGTCCATTCTTTACTGTGTGTTTTAAACACCGTGCATACGTTGTTTTAATTCCCTCCATAGGAATGCAGGGGAGAAAGGGGAGGTGAGGATCGTTCAATGTATATTGTGCCCCTGTCCTCTAGAAATCCGGTGCGAGGAATTTCTTATTTTATGTCACTCTTCTTAAGACTTTGTTTTCTTTTTGAATTTGTTTGTTTTTTTCTCTGTACTGTTGTCAACTGCTTTTTCTGTATTTGTAGTCAGTACATCTTCCCGTGGTCTGGAAAGCATATTCCCTTTTATGTTTTGATAAACGTAGTTAGAAGCAAGTTCCTTCTTGTAATCTGGTGACTGTATATATTGGAACAGGCACTCTCTGTCGGCACCGCGGCGCTGTTCAGTGATGAGGCATTTTGATGTATCTTTGTTGCATTGGAATTCTCTCTCTAGGACTATTTTTAATCGTTTTTTAAAGAACAATCGGAGCAAAATGATCCGACTGGCTGGTGCACTTAACATGGCTTAGCTTTAGCCGACTGAAGGACTGCCGCATGGATATTGATGGTCGGGATAAGAGTACGTGTAAACCTTATGTAAATGAGTTTTTCCCTTCACGGGAGTGACTTTTGGGCTTTGTTGTTTGGTTGTTTGTTTTGCTTGTTATGTTTGCTTGCGTTTGTTTGTTTGTATTTTGGCACGTGTTGACAGTCCTGGCAAATGCTCTCTGTGGTCTGGTCGAGCTGCACTGAAACACTGTCAGTGTCCATCTCCGATACTGCCATTTCAGTTTTGTTTCTGAAATGCTTTCAGCTCCGAGTAATTCATTTCTCCCTAAAACACGAACATTTTTCTCTTGGTGATTGAGGAGCCGATATGCCAAGACTTGTGTTGTTTTTCACCACATATCCAGACTAGCACGGTCTGACAAGATGTTAATTCGTTTGTATCCAGCCATCCAAAGTCCGATGAGTTCTGAAGTTGCTGTTTACTGTTTTTAAAAGACATTTTGCTCTTGAACTGAAATTCATGACGTGCGTGCCCATGTGCCACAAATGCGCGCGCACGCGCGCACGCACGCACGCACGCACACCACACACACACACACACACACACACACACACACATATACAGAAGACTGGCCATTTTCTACGTTCTACTTCTTGCGTGACATTTGTGCTCAAGGGTTAACTACCGTTTAACTCCCTATACCATAGGTCGACATACAGGCTACCATACAATTACCCCCTGATTCACCATTTCGTGCCTGGAGGTAGTCAACACCATGCGCGTTTCCTTTCTTTTTCAGTGGCCAAGTTTCTGCACCTGGTCGAGTCGGCCTTGGTTTCTGAAGTCTCCAGGCTTTGTGCTGTTCACTCATTTCGAGTGTAACCAAGGAGCAGCTCAATGCTGTTTTGTTGTCGTTCCGTGAAACACTTCGCTTGTGATACCGCTCTTAAGTATTCAACAGTTTTTCATGGCCGCAATGTGTTTTGTGATACCGTTGGTAGTGTCCAACAATGTTTCGTTGCTGAGATTTCTTGCGCATCCGTCAAAGGTGTATTAAAGCCGATTCAGTGTAGACTCCGTGTGAAAAAGAGACACCCGAGCCAGGTGCAGTGTAAAGTCGTATGCACGTTGAGCATCGACACTCACCAAGGTGGTAGAGCAGACGGAATAACCGCAACATGAGACCGGTCGGATGGGGAGGGAATAGAGAGGAAGAGAGGGGTGGTTGAGGTTTTATGCAACACTACACCAATACCATCAGAACATCAGGATATGAAGCCCCAGGCATATGTGAACTCGTCTTCAAACGGCCTGGGTGCTTTATCCGAACTTACTATTTAATGGGGTGGGTATGGGTGTTGATGGGAAAAGGTAGATTAAAAGACACCTTGGCCTTTTTATTTTGATTCATGTGTGTTTCGAGTTTCATTCTGGCGACTGGATATCAACTGCTATTATTTAGAAGAGAGGGGGGGGGGGGGGGGGTTAGTTACCGCCTGGATATCAACTGCTATTATTTAGAAAGAGAAGGGGTTAGTTACCGCCTGGATATCAACTGCTATTATTTAGAAAGAGAGGGGGTTAGTTACCGCCTGGATATCAATCTATTATTTAGAAAGAGAGGGGGTTAGTTACCGCCAAGAACATAGACAAAGTACAGGACAAGACACGATGCATTTCGACCTCTTGGGTCTTCTTCAGGCAAAAAAACAACTATTTAACACAGACTTGTAGAATTAGTCCTCACCCTTAACACCTTTTAATTCAACAATCACGCTTTCTCAAACATTAGTGGTGTTGCTATGGGGACCAAAATGGGACCACCCTATGCCTGCCTCTTCATGGGACATTTGGAACACCGCCTACTAACCACATATACAGGCCCGACAACGGAATTATACAAAAGGTACACTGATGATGGACTGGCAGCCACATCCATGCCAAAACAAGATCTTGTCAACTTCCTCAACTTTGCCCAGACCTGCCATCCATCCATCCAACTAACCTGCACCATTTCACAGTCAGTTAACTTCCTAAACATCACCATCTCCCTCGAAGACGGCCAACTCAAAACTTGCATTTTATACAAACCTACTGATGCACGTGGATACATAGACTACACATCCTCCCACCACCCATACACTAAAAACAGCATTCCATACTCACAATTTCTCCGTCTTCGCAGACTTTGCTCCAGGGAGAAGACTTCACTATACAAGCAACCCAAATGTCAGAATTTTTCACAAACCATGGATACCCCAGTTCCATTATCAATGAAGCTCTCAGCCGCACCACAGCCACATCCAGAACATCTGCTCTGGAAACCCAGCTTCCAAAAGAAACGGACAGACCCATCGCCTACCTCCTCTTCTGTCCACACACCTTCCCCATCTGCAGGATTCTCAAATCCAATTGGCACATTGTACAAAACCACAAACCTGCCTTCCATGCCGACCCAAACCCGTTGCCCTACATTTTAACCACCCCAACACATCAACCATGTGAGTCTTGGCACTCCCAAGTCCCATCTCATTGCCAAACTTGGTATGCTACAGTCCCAAGGCATCAACATCCAACAGTAGCACAGATATACATACGCAACACTTCAACACCAGTCAGCAATATCTTCCAACACACACACACACATACATGCACACGCACCACCACCATAACCCCCACTACCCACTCCATACAGAAGTTGCAGCCACCCTCCATTTATTTCATTTTATATTCATTTTATTTTTATTTTTATCTGTAATGTATCTTTTAAAAATTCATTTATCCATTTATTGCATTTCATTTTATTATTCATTCATTTATTTATTTTATTTCAATCTTTTCCCCTACATCTGATTTTCTTGGCATTACCCACACACCCCACATACAGCTACTCACACATAACTACTTTCATCACCATCACCACCCATTACAGTCGTTTATATATTTGTTTATTTATTTGTTTATTTTGTATTCTTTACTTTTTCCTGTTTGATTTTTTTTTTCAATTTATTTTTTCCTTATTTTTTTGTGCCTCACTAAGCACTATTATCAATCCACCGTAATCACTACCGTCACTATATATCGTACGATTCTACAAAACAAGCGACAGACCCCATTTTTTACACCCCCTCCCTTTCCTCACCCCTTCACTATTTCCTCTCCCATGATCTCCTCCTGGGTGGCCTCGTTTCCGTCTGGTGGTTTGAAATTTAGGACAGTGAAAACAAAGAACGAGAAGCCACTTATCTTCTCATATTCGGCGCACGATCCTGGTATTGTTTTATAAATGCTTACGGCCCTAATGTGGTTTATGTCTGATCCATATAAAATATATCTGTGTAGATCGATACCACTTATAACTCCTTTACAAATATCCCACTTTGCCCCTATTCCCACTCATGTAGTATTTTCCGATTCTTATCAACCTTTGTTTTACTTCCTTTCCTTTGCCTCTCACTGGCACTCTTTCACGCCAGGATATTTGTACTTTTTCTGTCCAGGTTTCTCTTTACTCTCTACTTTTCACATTCACTCCGTGATGATCTCCAGAGACCCTTCACTTTATCGTGTAAAATGTTGTAGACACGACGAAAGGACTGGACACACCACCACCAGTTTCCATCTCCGTGCAGTGGCCGTTTCTCGCCTTCCCACTGCAGTTGCCTTCTTTTACTATTTTGTGGATTTGAAGCTGAGGCCCAGCAGTGTCTCCTCCCCTCCTTTCAGTCGTTTGCCCCTTATATTACCGCCCATATCCCCCGCTATACATTAGTCATGATTCCATATTCCTCGTTCCCTTGTGTCATATTTGGTCTTTTCCCATTACACCTCCAACCTATGAAGTCCTGTAGTCGCCCAACCCTCTTTTCATTCTTCTCTGCTGCAAGCAGTTCCTTTTAATACACTGCTGACTTAGTGTTCTGAAATTGCTACGAACTCACAATACACTCCTTTCCATGGTTACCTCTTTATTTCCTTTCGGTGGTATTGAACAGTGGGATGGACGTACCCTATTCAACTCCATCCAGTTATCCCCCTTCCTATCCGTCCGTCGTTATCATTCTTATGTTCTTCTCCCATCCGTCATTCATTCTCTAAAACTCCTTTCCTTTTCCACAGCATCATTCGTCAGTTCCATGTCGTCTTCTGCTCACATTCATTGATCTTCGTTCACATTTTTTTTCACTCGTCCATCATGCATTCTTCTCACGTGACCTAGTTACCGTTCCGTCTCTCTGTTATCGTTCGAATGTTCTCTTCTTCTCGTCTTGTTCTTCATTTACTATTGTCTTGTTCTGCCCCCGTACCGGCGTTCTTTTACATCCGACTTCGTTATAAGCGGTTTCGACTAGTGTGTGTGTGTGTGTGTGTGTGTGTGTGTGTGTGTGTGAGTGTGTGTGTGTGTGTGTCCTTTGTCTCTCTCGAGACACACACACACACACACACACACACACACACACACACACACACACACACACACACACACACACATAATACATATATATATAAATAAATATATATATATAATAATATATATATATATATATATATATATATATATATATATATATATGGTGCTTCTTCATAAAATGATGATTTCAGAAAGAAACCCTGGTACACACCCACCTCCAAATCTGCGCCAAAAGGAGACCCAGCCCTAGAAGCCTCATCACTGCATGTACAGCTGTTTCTGGATCCAGCAACAAGGCGCAGAATCAGGACAACTTATCTCCAGGTGAAAGGAAGGCTCATAAAGAGTGAAAGCAGCTTCCGCTCACTCAGAACGCTGCTTAGGGGTCTGCGGATAAAGCAGGTGTAACTGTGATTACCTGCTTCAAAGATGATGATGAAGCAATTAGGAACGAACTACACACACCGGATTTTTATGACATACTTCCATGTGACCATACCATTAACACCGTTTCTATTATACATCGCTGGATTACAAAAAATGGTTGAAAAGGGATGATATCGGTGAAGAAATGGCAGCCTTTGTCGCCCTGACCCCTCCTCACGTCCTGGACTCATTAAATCACTGGTTAAAACCCATGAACAAAATCTTTTCCCATATAGACGCTTGTTATCTGCCCTAGGCACACCACATTATCAAAATTTGCACAGCAAGCTATCTGTCATCTAACCCAACATCTTAAATACCAAGTGATCGATGAAAAAGAGTTTTCAACCAAAAAAAAAGGAAAAAATCAGTCAGAAATTCGCCCCCTTGCCAGAAACCGCTACATTCGCAGTATGTGACGTGATTCACTCTTTTCTAACGTGAACAACTCATCAGAATCCCAGCAATTCAGAAAGCTCTTCAGGATATCCCTGGCGATTTAATCATTCCAACTAAATGTATTCTTGAGGCACTTCAAATTGTGCTAGACACAACTGCTCTGACTATACAGATGGAACCAGAAAAAAACTATCTTTGCCAGACCCAACCATGGTCTGCAAAGGGCCCTTGCCACGCTTGTGACTATGTGGACATTCTTATGGCAGATGTAGATAAAATCCTGACAAAAAAATTGCCCATTGCTCCCTTTTTTCCTAATGAAGAAGGCAATTTTGATCAAAGTCTAGACTGGACTAGATACAGGAACGGTGGGATTACTCCTCTTGGACAAAGAAGACACAAAATTTTGAGAAACATCTTCGAAACCTCCATCCACCCAGTATCACATGGACTGTCAAAGAAGGTAAAGAGGCTCAATACCTGGATCTTAAACTCACAATTGAAAATGGCCATATCCAAACGGATGTTAATTCTAAACACTGCCACGGTTACATCCCCAAAACAAGCTGCCATCCAACAGTCAGTTTTCATGGTCTTTTAATTAGTGTTGGCACCGGGACTCGGAAATGCACGTGGTGAAGATATTCTTACCAAAAGAATTACCAAGACGAAATGTGCCAATCATTTTAGTGTAGCAGGTTGGCCTTTTAATAAAAACACGCAAGCAGCTAGAAGGATCAAGAAGAAAAAGAAATATTTTATTTTCCAGCCACGGAAAAAGAAAGGGAAAAAGTCTGCTTGGTCACACAATATGACCCAAGAGTTCCCTCCAAGAGCACCATCATAAAGAACAGTCTTCACCTTCAGTATGCACAACCCCTAAACAAACATTTTCCCCAAGAAAACCATTATTGCAGCGGACAGAAAAAAAGAATTTGGGTGAAATATTCAAACCTACGGTCCCCAAACGTTTTCCAGTGCACGGCTCGCCGCACAAACCTGTTTTTTGTTTTTTTTAACTTGTGATGCGAAAAGATGTGATACCTGTGCTCATTCTTCAACTTTTTTTTTTTATATTGAAAACCCCGTGGGTGGGAGACTGTGGAAAATTAAGCAGCATATTACATGTACCACCCCTAATGTTTGATATTTATACAATGCAAGACCCATCCAGAAACTGGAACATAGGTTCCACCAAAAACTTGAAATTTAGATGGGTAGCCATTAATCAGATGTTTAACTTAAACAGATCAACAAATATGGTGTAGCGAAACACTTTACTGAACTGTGCCACCCACAAGATCAACAGATAATGCTGCAGTCCATTCATGCCATAGAAGCTGTGAAAAAAAGAACAGTTATTTGGACGAGAAACTTTCTGGCAGGCGAACGTAGGGACTATTTTAATAGGGCTTGACAACAGAACAGAACTGTGTTCGCTTCAGAGAAGAGGAAACGGACAAAATCATCAATTATAACAATTCATGAACAGTTTGAGTGAGAATACAAATACATTGTCTCTCTCTCTCTCTCTCTCTCTCCTCTCTCTCTCTCTCTCTCTCTCTCTCTCTCCTCTCTCTCTCTCTCTCTCTCTCTCTCTCTCTGTGTCTTGGTGAGAATGGATCTGAAAGAACATTTGTATGCATAGTAATGAGGGATTCATGATTGACATGGCAGTGGCTGGGTTAAAGTTCATGTACTATTCTTATACCAAATTCTTAATTTCATGATGTCGTAAAGTATTTGTTTGATTTCAGATTGCCATGTCATACAGTTTGCTTTTACATGGGATTTTAATAGTGTTAATTACATTTTATAATGGGTGGTGACAGATTTTACTTGGTTCGAAGGCAGGGCTCATTTTGTAAACTCCACCTTCCCGTATATTCGTGATTTATCACTCACCATCTCCCCCCCCCCTTTCCCCCTCTCCCTGTCTCCCTCCGCATCTCCCCTCTCTCTCTTCTCCTCTACTCCTCTCTCCTCTCTCTCACTCTCTCTCCTCTCTCTCTCTCTCGTTTCTCCCCTCTTTCTTCTCTCTTCCTCCGTCTCTACTCCCCCTCCCCAATGCCTTTCCCCTCTTATTTCAAATCCTTTTTAATCTTTATTTCTTACTTTTTTTCAAGACAACCCATCCTTTCCATCTAATTCCCCCTCCGCCCCCCACCCCTCATACCGCCTCCTTGCCAGCTCCCCCCCCCCCCCTCCTTTCCACCCGCTTTTCTCCCTACTTTCCTCCATCCTTATCCCTTCTCCACATTATTCTGTCCCTTGCCCCCTGCCGCCCCAATCCGTCCCTGCCTTTTTGTACATTGAATCTTGCTGGCCATACAATGTATGTCCAAAATGGCCATTTTTGGGACATACCCTCGGGTTCCCCCCATCTGTTCCCCGCCCCCCACCCCCCCTTCTTTTTTACACCCTAGCCCCCTTTCCCCACTTACCCCCCCCCCCCCCCCCGGTCCTGTGTTAACTTCTTACCAGACCCGTGGGGACACTTCCTTCTGTCTGCCTCCCCTCTTTTCTCTGCTCCCTTGCCCCCTTTCTCTCTCTCTCTCTCTCTCTCCCCCCTCCTCTCCTCTCTCTCTCTCTCTCCTTCTCCCCATCTCTCTCCTCTCCCCCTCTTTTTCCCCATTCTTCTTCTTCGGGTTTGAGGGAATGGAGTTGTAATAACAAATGTATGTATATTAAAAAAAGGTTTCTGTTCGACATAGGGGGTGCGGGCTGCAGCTCACTTATCAAATTATACTGCATTTTTTTTGTTTTACTATGCTTAAACGTTCCCCTATTTAATTTCAGATTGACGTTTCATGGATCTTGCTAAATTATAGTTGTTTTTTTTTTAAAACATGTTTTAATATGTTTTACTATGGTCCCATGTCATTAAAAATGTATATTTCATTTTCTTGGTTTCACAGTGCTTTACGTATATATTTAATTTCGGATTGCCACGTTATGCAACTTGCTAATCACAGGGAAATTTTAAAATATGTTAATTACATTTACACACAATAATGTTATGTCGTACAATGTATAGGTCATTTACAGAATCTATACTATGTTTCTAAGCTTCACTATGTCTGGGGGTTATCTGTTTAATTTTCCCAACTGCCATTTATGAAGGTTGTTTATCATAGGGATTTGAAAATATGTCAGTTACGTTTATAATGGTGGGTTTTTAAACAGGTTTACCTAGTTTGTAGTTGCGTTTAGTTTATTCCCCCCCCCCCCCCCCCCCCCCCCCCCCACCTCCTCGCTGGATTCTCTCTTCTGCCCCCATCTGTGCATACCCTCCCCCATCTTTTAATGATCTATTCCTCACCTTCATTATTCTTCTCCATCTCTCTCTCTCTCTCTCTCTCTCCTCTCCTCTCCCTCCTCCTCACCTCCCCTCTCTCTCTCTCCTCTACTCCCTCTCTCTCTCCCTACATCTCTCTTTCCTTTCCCTTCCCTTTCGTGCGTGCGGGCGCGCGAGCGCGCGCGCGCGCGTGTGTGTGTGTAAACATTTATTTCCTTGTGTATGTTTCACGTGTGTTGGTGCCTGCTCAACAGTAGCTGAATACAGGTGTGTAAGTGTGTGAGTGTGTGTGTGAAAACAGATAGGTTTAACTGCTGAGAGTAATCATAGTTCTAAGCATTGGAGTTTTTATAAAGTATTTTATTCCTGATGAAGCCCTTGTGGCGAAAGCTCGAAAATAAAAATCGTCTCCGTGGAAAAGATATCCAACTTGTTTTATATATATATATAAAATATATAATAATATATATATATATATATATATATATATATATATATATATAATATAAAACCTTTAAAACTCCAGACATCACCACTCTCACTGCTGACCCGTCACTTTTCTGCTGTCGCGAGACGATGTTTCTATTTATTATACACACCCCACACACACACACACACACACACACATATAATATATATATAATTTTTTAATATATATTATATATATATATGCCACGCTCGTACAGCATGCATTTAAAACTTTATATTGTCAGATAGAGAGAACTAAACTCAATTTACGTATTAACAAAGTGGAACTTGCTTAATGTTAACAGAGAGGAAATCGCTACCTGGGATTTTCGTATTTTTGAATTACTATCGAAAAAGAGTCTTTTAATAAAATAATCAGCGAAACCTTTGTGGAACACGGTACTGCCATGCAAATTGGACGTTATTATCTCAGGGATTGCAACTGCCGACTGACACTCTTCACGGAACGAAAATCGGGGACCACTTGAGCTGAAATGTAACACGCCACACCCACCCCATCCGCTGCAAATGATCTGAGAGTAATAAAGCTGAACCACCCGTTGATTATCGTTTTTTCTCCCAAAGGTTAATGTTCAAACAGCAAGTAACACGAGCAAAGCTTGGAACTGTCCACCCATCTATTGGTAACCATTTGACCCAGAGTGGAAACACCCCGAGCACCCACACCGACAAACGGACCACTACAACATTAACACCACACACCCCCACCCCCGCAACACACAGCAACACACACAACACACTGAACTAACTATTTTCACACCACACACACAACTCAAACACAACACACACAGCGGACACTACACATCACAACCACTAACGCCCACGAGGAAACACCCCAGGCACCGCACACACACCACACACACCACACACCACACACACACACACACACACACACACCTGTTTACAAGGTGTAATCGCTTGCCCCTGAATGGTATCACTCGTTTTGGACAATTAAGAGTTGACCCATACTGTAAACAATGTGATGGCGACCAGATTGAAGACTTGGTGCATTTTCTTTTTGTATGCTGTAAGTACTCTTCTCTGAGAAAGAAATTTCTGCCTCTGTATTATTATCGTTTTCCTAGCACTCTGAAAGTACAATTGCTTTGTCAAAATCTTAAAGGTAAGCTTGCTTTGAAAACTGCGCTATATATTGTTGAATGCTTAAAAGTAAGATGTTGATGTGGTAAAAGATGCAGCAGTGTCTTTTCTTTCCTTTTTGTATGAAAGGTTCACCTATAACTAGATGTTTATTACTGCATTGCTCCTTTTCATTATGGGCCGGATGGCCTGCAAAGACGAAATTAAATTATTGTTATTATTATTGTTGTTACACACCAAAACACACACACCACACACCCACACCCCCACCCACCACACACCACACACACACACACACACACACACACCACACACACACACACCACACACACACACCGCACACGCGCAACGCGCACAACACACCACACACACACACACACACACACACACACACACAGTGCATTACATTTTAACATCCACACGGCAGTTACAGGCCAGCTTCCAGCTTTGTCCCCCATCCTCGCATAAAGGAGCAACTTGAGGAAAGAGAAAATCATAATCCGCCCCACTCCCCACCTGTGTGTGTGTGTTTTTTTTTTCCCTTTAATGTGTGCAAATTGGTTGTTTTGATGAAGTAGGAACCGTCAGCGCGTACTAATTACCCCTCAACACACACACACACATGCGCGCGCGCACACACACACACACAGCGCGCGCGCACACACACACACACACAACATATTATCAATATCAATAATATCACATATTATTAGTATATTATATAATCCTCATATATATATATATATATATATATACGCATTAAAATGTCCTTAAAAAATCTGAAAAAGCTCAACCCCTTGGGGAGCAACATTTATATATTTTTAACAGATATATATATATATATATATATTATATATATATATATATATAAAATATATATATATATTAATTATATACACACACCATTGTTTTATCATATTATGATTTGGTTACTCGTCATCATTACTATTTGGTAAACGAATTGCGGATTGTTTCTCTCAGGAGATCCAGATAAAGGCTGTTCTACATGATTCTTAGTTGCTGAACCAAACTGATGGCAAATATATGTATAACAGGTAGAATCTGGCCCAAGGAAGATTCCATGGATTTTGGTGGAGACCCGTGGTTCCATAGGTGCAGTTCAGCAATTAGATGAAGACAAAGTTCCACAGAACATAATCAGTCAAGATGAAGATAAATTCTTTCGATGGCTATTTATGATTATTCCTGTCATAAAAGATCTAATCTAACGATCACGGGTTTTTTTCTTTTTCTCCGTTATCACTGTTAATACATCATCCCCCCCCCCCACACCACCCCACCCCCCCCCACCCCCACCCCCACCCTTTTCACGGCGTTGGCATGTTTCACAACTGGTGTGAATCCTAAACAACGTGGAGATCGAAGATCAATTGTTGTTTCGCCTTCAATGTCAATAAACGTGCGTGGCAATGCAATGGCAGAAGTGCACACCGAGAATACAGAATGAATAGGCTAAAAGTTTTCACGCACTTATGTACGCGCACGCACCACCCACGCACGCACACACCCACGCACCCACGCACGCACACACCCACGCACGCACACACACACACACCACACCCCGCGCACACACACACACACACACACACACACACACACACACACACACACACACAGCACACCACACCTGCATCGTGATGAAGTGTTTCAGTCACACAGCTTAGTGTCAGTGCAGGCTTTTCTGAGGGAAAATAACACAAACCCGTCCAGTGGTTGTTGTGTGAGAACGCCGTGCCGGAGATTAACATGAACTCGCGTGGTGTCACTTTTCAAACTCTCAAGTTATAGAATGAACATTGACGCTATCTGATCTTCTCCCCTCTCTCCTCTCTCTCTCTCTCTCCTCTCTCTCTCTCTCCTCTCTTCTCTCTCTCTCTCTCTCTCTCTCTCCTCTCCCCTCTCCTCTCTCTCTCTTCCTCCTCTCAGTATGTGTGTGTGAGTGCGTGCGCACGCGCGGCGTTTATGTACGAGAGAGGGAGAGGGGTGAAGAGAGGTTGCAAAGTTGCCGCCAAGTGAGGTCTGGCGTGCGCGCGCACGCACGCGTGTGTGTACGTGAGAATGCGTTGCGAAGTATTGGTGAGGGTGCGGGTGCGGGTGTGTGTGCGTGCGAGTGCGCGCGCGCGCGTGTGTGTGTGTGTGCGCGCGCGCGTGTTTAAAAAAAGAAGAGAGGAAGGGAGGGTTGGACAAATTTTGCGCACGCGCGCGCGCGTGTGTGTGTTGTGTGTGTGTGTGTTGTTTTGAGGGGGGTGGGGGGTATAGCAAATTGCTTCCTGCTTTTCCCGTTGACATTCTGCGTAGTAGTAATCTGTAGGTTTCTTCTCAGCGTTAATTCTAAAACGTTGTGTTTGACTGTGAGCCGGTAAGGTGACATGGTCAAGGACAAAAACATCTCACCTATCCTCTTCTTAATGCTGATTTACCGTGGCACGTAGCCTTGGAGTCTGGAACCCGCCACGTCTCTGGAAATGATCAAGCTGCTTTGAAAAGAAAATGAGCGACGCTCATCTGAAAAATCAGTTCCTGCTATAATCGCTTTATAGCGTATCTGGAGAATTTGGCCTTGAAAACTGTATCTCCGTGTGAAGTATAAGGCCCTTCAGGGATCTGCTCCTAACAAAGGCATCAGATTTATGGTTGAAAGATGTCCAGAACCATCAAGCGACTTTCGGTTTTAACAACCTTTTTGTTTTTGATTAGGGAAAGTAGTTTTTTCTGAGATTAATATCGCCGTCCATGCTCGAAATATCCGAGAAAATAATGGCGATTCCCCGATCAATTAAATGTCTACACAAATGATATCCACGATATCAGATATTAAATGCTCTACATACAAAATGATATATCCACAATATCAGATATTTATGGAGAGTTATATCATCGCGCTCTCTCGCCTCTCATCTCTTCTCTCTCTCTCATCGCTCTCCCCCTCTCTCTCTCTCTCTCTCTCTCTCCTCTCTCTCTCCCCTCTCTCTCTCTCTCTCTCTCTCTCTCTCTCTCTCTCTCCTCTCTGTGCGTGCGAGCGCTCGCGCGCGTGAGTATGTGCTTTCTGCTTTCTTGGGGTGCATGGGACGGGTTTGCTAGTGTGGTGAGAGAGAAGAGAGAGAGAGAGAGAGAGAGAAGAGAGAAAAGCGAAATGCGCATGCACACACACACACTCGAGCGACATAACCCCCTCTCTCTCTCTCTCTCTCTCTCTCTCTCTCTCTCTCTCTCTCTCTCTCTCCTCTCTCCTCTCTCCTCTCTCTCTTCCTCTCTCTCTCCCCCTCTCTCCCCTCTCTCTCTCTCTCTCCTCCAGCCCTGATATGCCTTTGCGGTCGCTGAGCTATAAGCATCATTACCCCCCCCCACACACACTACACTGCTCTCTTCTCTCTCTCTTCATCTCTCTCTCTCCACTCTCACTCTACACCTCTCTCTCCTCTCTCTCTCTCTCCCTCTCTCTCTCTCTCTCTCTCTCCTCTCTTCTCTCCATTGAATCCGCCATCAACAAAGCTTTCACAAGCAAACCATTTTTTCAACATTTTCTCCCCCCCCCCCCCCCTTTTTTTTTTGGTTTGTTTTGTTTGTTTTTATCCTCTCCTCGACATTTTCAAGAAGGCCCACTTAGCTTTGAGAGACAAACGCAAATTAATGAGAAGTTTTATCGTCAGCTGAAATGTAAAATTTAAAAAAAAAATCAAAAAAACAAAATCCGTGTGGTTATGAAAAGTCGAAGGTAGAATCTGGAGCAATCTGCTGAAGTAATTGGAAGAGGAAGTCATGAAGCTGATCTCCCTTGTTGTGTCAATAGAGATGGAATTTCCGACGACGGTTTGGAAGAGATTTGGAAATAAATATAACGAAGAGCCAGGAATCACGATAACTGCGATCACGAAGATGACGCGACGACAATGAAAGCATTGACGATGACGAGGAAAGCGATACCGACGACGATGCAAAAAAACAACAACAATCAAACGCAACAAAACGAACAAGCATTGTCGTATAGTGGATGTAAATGAGTGTCAGCCGGAACCGCCCCCCCCCACCCCACCCCCTCCTTTCTTCACTCTCATCACACAACACCACACAATAGTTCCGGGGGCAGTGTCTTCTAATTATTTGGTGTTTTGTTCCTCTGTCCATTCGTATAATTATGAATAGCGCCTCTCTCTCTCTCTCTCTCACTCTCTCTCTCTCTCTCTCTCTCTCTCTCTCTCTCTCTCTCTCTCTCTCTCTCTCGCAGAACAGTTTGTCAATACCTAACTGAGGATGTTTTCCATGCTGTTAATATGCGAAAACGCTTTCTCGAAGTTGACCATGTAAACGATAATAAAATTAATGAGTTTGTGTATATTTTGTTGCTGATGGAGCTAGTAATTATTGCTTGATTTTTGTTTTTGGATCATCCCTGTTCCCCACGCGCGCCTCCATTTTCCTGTTCCGTCTCCCCGCCGCCCCTCTTTTTGTGTTTGTATTATGGCCTGTGTACAATAAACACTCGGACTCCGACTCTCTCTCTCTCTTTCTCTCTCTCTCTCCTCTCTCTCTCTCTCTCTCTCTCCTCTCCCTCTTTCCCCCTCTCTCTCTCCCTCTCCTCCCCCCTCTCTCTCCCTCTCCTCCCCCCTCTCTCTCCCCCTCTCTCTGTGCGTGCGTGCGCGCGCGCGCATATGAGGATATGTCTATGTAAGTGCCCAGATCCCAGCCTAGCCGATGGCAAATTTAATGGCCGTATTAGGGCCGTCACGCCTTTTATGTCAGCTCTCCATATAGATTCAAAAGAAAATCACTTAAACAGAGTTTTGTTTTGTTTTGTTAAAACGCACCGAAATTTCGTCAATATCTTTCTTCCGTGGAATCTCAGGTCAGATGAAATATCTCTCGTGTGTGTGTGTGTGTGTGTGTGTGTGTGGTGTGTGTGTGTGTGTGTGTGTGTGTGTGTGTGATTAAGCCGCAACTTTTAAATGTCATTGCAGGCTGCGTATTTAACACCTTGTTTTATTTGAAATCTCTCCTGGGCTATTTTTCATGTGGGTTTAGAAAGATTAGTCTGGATTAAAAAAAAAATCCATCCCACTAAATCTGAGAACTCGCTTAATTTGTTTTTGCTCCTCTCATTATGCACCTCCCTCACTACCCCCCCCCCCCCTCCCACACACACACACACACTCCTCTCTCTCTCTCTCTCTCTCTCTCTCTCTCTCTCTGCTCAACTCCTTTGTAGTACTCTTGGCACGTTGGTCAACCAACTCGTTGTTTCGAATGCCCACAAAGGACGGGAACCTAAGCAAAAACCGTTGTTGTCTTCATCCGATTTCAGAGAGGTGTACAGTTCAAAGAACTTCAGCAGTTGAGGATGCTTGAGGTTGCGGCTGGCAATGGCCTCCAAAGCAGAAAGCGAGTCCGACAAAATGAGGGGATCTTTATGTTTGGATTCAGAAACCATTTCAGGGGCCAGAACCAAGGTTCACAGTGATTCTCTGTCCCTCAACTGATCTGAAAGCCAAAGCCCAGGCTCATGTCAAAGACTTCTGGCAAGAAGAATGGAATTTGCAGACGTATAAAACACTGCTCTAAACCTGTACATGAAAAAAAGAGTTTACAATGCTCTAGGGGCGGGCGTAAAGAAAAAAAAGTCTTGTCCGTTCGCATACAGGCCACTCCCTTTACACCCATTCTTATCCTTTAAAAGGCGAAGAAGCTCCGTGGTGCATCATGTATGCACACTCAGTAAACTGTTCTTAAGTGACTAGCATGATGCTGCAAGAACACCTTTACAGCTAGATGATCCTTGCAAAACCTGTTCAGAGATGTCCCACCTGATGTAATGTCCCACCTGATGTAATGTCCCACCTGATGTAATGTCCCACCTGATGTAATGTCCCACCTGATGTGATGTGGGAATTTCTGAAGACCAGCATGTCCCATCTGATCTAAAGATTTTACGGAAGAAACTTTTTTTTTAAACGAAATATCCGGAGTGTTTTTCAAGAAGGTGTATTTTAAAGCGTTGTATGAACGAGGTGTCAGCCCTGATATGGCCCTTTGCGGTCAGCTGGGATATAAGCAACATTCTCTCTCTCTCTCTCTCTCTCTCTCTCTCTCTCTCTGTCTTTAGAGTGTGCGGTGAGAACTCGTCCAGGTAACATCCTCCCCCCCCCCCCCCCCCCCCCCCCCCCCCCCTCCCCCCCCCCCCCCCCCCCCCCCCCCCTCCAGCGTCTCTCTGTATTTCGCGTGTCGAGTTTGAACATCTGCACAGCCAAGGATGACAGGGAAATTTATGTGTATTGGTTGGCTCTCTTCCTGTCCTACTGCTGTATGTCTGCATGGTTCTCTTCCTGTTCTACTGTTGTATGTCTGCATGGCTCTCTTCCTGTTCTACTGTTGTATATCTGCATGGCTCCCTTCCTCTCCTACTGCTGTATGTCTGCATGGCTCTCTTCCTGTTCTACTGTTGTATGTCTGCATGGTTCCCTTCCTCTCCTACTGCTGTATGTCTGCATGGCTCCCTTCCTGTCCTGCTGCTGTATGTCTGCATGGCTCCCTTCCTGTCCTACTGCTGTGTGTCTACATGGCTCCCTTCCTCTCCTATAGCTGTATGTCTGCATGGCTCCCTTTCCTCTCCTATAGCTGTATGTCTGCATGGCTCCCTTCCTCTCCTACTGCTGTATGTCTGCATGGCTCCCTTCCTCTCCTACTGCTGTATGTCTGCATGGCTCCTGTAGCGCTATTGTGCCACTAATGCAAAACCGTCATACCTTGAACAGACCCACAACATATGCAGAGAGACGAACAGGGTTTAATCGCCACTTCTGGTAGATGACATGAACAAGATGGCGACCCGCCAAAACCGGTTATCCCGAGAGCCCGGATGCTCATTCACAACAAGGGACTTAATCTAACGCACAATCACTACGCGACACGCGACATCTCCCTTCCTTTGAGATGGACAAATTCAGCCTTTGCGAAGTGGCTTGTAATTACTTTTTAGAGTCCACAAATAACCGAGGAAGGAGATAAGCAACTTTGCTTTCTTTAACTTCAAGTTCATGAATCAAGCTTTGATTCTGTTTGTTTGCAAGCAGTAGAACTTAACGAATTAACAAAATAATAAGGTTCAGTTCCCTGCCTGGGAGGTAGCTTCACTCCTTGACGCGGGCTGCATTGTGATGACTCTGCCGCTGCGGTAGTCACCGGTGTCGGGCTGCTGTTGATGGTGCCCTGAGGAGATGGACTGCTGGTGGACACTCTGGCGTCCCGGTCGGCGTTCTGTGGAGGTGAACTTCTGGCAGACCCTCCACCACCTGGGCTGACACCACTGCCGCTGGAGACGTCACTGGATACTGGCCCTGGACACGGGCCTGAGCCTGGCTCTTTGTGAACGTAAGAGCCGCTCTGGACTGGACTGGGTGCTTTGTGACTTGCACCGCTCTTCTGGTCACTGGATACAGGGATGTGGGCTTGCGTAGGGAAAGGTCAGTTTGGACAGGAATGGGGTAGGAAGTGTACTTCTCAGGCTGTAGACCGTGTAAACGCCTGAGGTGACGCCTGTTGGGGCCGTACTTGCCTCGTGATGTTTCCACCACGTAGGATCTTGGTGCGACTTGCTGCTGCACCACTGCGGGGCCTCTCCAACTCTTCTCCCCGTCCAGCTTCTGCATCACGATGTCGCCGGGAAGAAGTGTATCTAGGGGCCGTACTCCATGACGCCTATCAAATGTCTGTTTGTTCTTCTTCTTGGCCTTTGCATCACTGGCTGCTACTGTTGATTTCTCGCAGACTCTACGCTCGAGGTTTTCTGACAGTGTTGGGAGTGTTGTTCTCAGACGTCTTCCTGATGCGAGCTGTGCTGGGCTGTAGCCTGTGGCTTCGATAGGTGTGTCTCTGTAGATGAAAGAGCCAGTGCTGGATCATTTTGCGACAGTATCTTCTTTGCCGTCTGCACTGCTCGTTCCGCCTCACCGTTTGCCTGTGGGTAATGGGACTTGTAGTGACGTGTTTGAATCCCCACTCCTTAGCAAAGATCTGGAACTCTCTGGATGTGAACTGCTTCCCGTTGTCAGAGACAAGTATCTCAGGGATACCCTGTCGTGCAAACATGTCTTTCAGGTTCTTGATGACCTCCACTGTGGTGATCGTCAAGAGGTGAGCCAGTTCTATATACCGAGAGTAGTAATCCACAAGAACGAGATATGACTGTCCCTTGAGTTCACATAGATCTACGCCACACTTCTGGAATGCTCTCTGAGGTAGCTCTGTTGGAATCAATGGTTCGTTGGTCTGCGATGACCTCTTCTCCTGACAATGCTTGCATTCTTCAACCACTTTCTTCATTCTGGCATTGATCCCGGCCACCAAACTGCTTCCTTCGCCCTCTCACGGCACTTCGTGATCCCTTGATGACCCTCATGGATTCTGCACAGGATGTCGCCCTGTAGCGAAGCTGGGACCACGATGCGCTTTCCTCTGGTGAGAAGACCCTGATTCTCGCTGAGTTCACTGCGCACTGCGTATAGTCTCGCAATCCATCTTCAACGTCTGTGATGTATTGCGGCCATCCTTCACGCGTGTAGCGGAGTGCTTCTTGGATCAGTCTGTCTTTCTTCGTCTCTTCTACGATTTCTTGCATGCGTTTGTCAGACGCTGCACACGACCAAGAAATGTCCACACTGTGTAGGTAGGCTTCCACATCTTCAGTGAGTGTTGTGACCTCATCTTGCTGTTCAGCGGTGGTCTGAGGGCTGCGGGAGAGAGCATCTGCGACGACAAGCTTCTTCCCCGCACATACTCTGCCTTGACGCTGAACCTCATGAGACGCATCCAGCATCCTCTGACATCGTACGGGAGTATCTTGAAGGTCTTTTTTAGTTGATGATGGGCACGAGGGGCTTGTGATCTGTCTGAAGCTTCACATTTTCCAGACCTATCAGGTATCTGCTGAACTTCTCACATGACCAGACTGCTGCCAGTGTCTCTTTCTCGATCTGGGCATATCTGCATTCAGTGGTTGTCAAGGTTCGTGAACAATATGCGACAGCTTCATGCCTTCGGGGTGTTCCTGCAGCAACACTCCTCCGATCCCATAACTGCTCGCATCTGCGCTGACGACTGTTGCTTCCTCGGATCGTAGAATGCTAGCGTTGCGATGAGGTAAGCATCTTCTTCACAGTCACCATGGCCTGGATCTGTGCCGGTCCCCACGTCCATACATGGTCCTTCTCCAGAAGTTGCGTCACTGGCCGGAGTACAGTGGACAGGTTGGACAGATAGCGACCTAGGAAGTTGATCATGCCAAGCATCCTCCTCAACTCAGGCACGTTGGTTGGATCAGGCATGGTCGTGATGGCTTCCACTTTGGCTGGATCTGGAGAGATGCCGTTCTTGCTGATTCGATGACCTAAGAACTCGATCTCATGCTTCCTGAGTTCGCACTTATCCGGATTCAGCTTCAGATTGTCGCTGGCCAGTTTCTTTGTCACTCTGTCTAGATGTCGCTCATGTGCTTGTTCATCCACACTGTGGACCAGTATGTCATCGTAGAAACAAATGACGTTGGGCTCATCCTTCAGTATGTTTTCCATAGTTCTTTGAAAAATCTCTGATGCTGACGTTATGCCGAAAGGCAACCACTTATAGTAGAATCTACCGCATGGGTAATGAAGGTAGTAAGCTTTGCGGACTCTGGATCAGCGGAATCTGTAGAACCCTGATGTGGCGTCTAACTTGCTGAAAACTGTCGATCCAGACAGCTTGTGCAGGATATCTTCCAACGTTGGAAGTGTGTAGCGCTCACGCTTGACTGCTGCATTCAGATGCTTGTAATCTGTGCAGATTCTCACTGATCCTGACTTCTTCATGACTGGCACAATCGGTGAACACCAGTCTGTCGGCTCTGTCACTTCTTCTATAATCCCTGTCTTCTGCATCTTTGAGAGTTCATCTTTGACTTTGTCTAGCAGGGGTATTGGGATTCTTCTTGCCGAGTGAACACTGTAGGCTTCTGTTCCTTCTTTCAGAACGATCTTCACTGGTGGACACTGGACAGGGTTTATCATCAAGCTCGCCGAAGGGCATCTTCACGGCCTCAATCCTCTTGACTAAGTCCATTCTTGCCGCTGCTTCTCTGCTGAGAAGGTTGTCTGTCTTTGACTGTACGACGAAAAGTCGAAGTGAGTGAAGCTGGTCGTGGACTTTGCTAATTTGCCACAAATTGTCCCTCACACTTTAGGATACCTCCTGGACTACGCAGGATTGCGCTGGTTTTGCTAAGTGGTGGGCAAGGCTTCAGCTTTCTGTACTGCTCTGATGATATAACAGACACATCCGCTCCAGTATCAATCTTGAATGGAACGTCGCAGCCTCCGAACTTGAGTGTCGTCATCCACGGTGGTTCATTTCTGCCTTTTGAGCACAATGTTCCTATAAAATGTTCCTCCCTTCTCTCTTCCTCACGGCTTGCTTGAACCCCTTGTCTTCTGAGTGTCCCACATGTGATACCTTCACTTGTGGTTCATCTATGGCGCTGACTATCTTGGTTCTGCATACTGCTGCGAAATGGTTGTTGCGTCCACACTTCTTGCACTTCTTACCTTGTGCTGGGCACACTTGTCTGTAGTGCTGACGACCACAACGTGAACAGTTGGCCTCCTGCTGCTTCCCCCCGCCTTGGGTTGAGCCGCCTCTGCCTTGGATATGACTGCTGCCGCCTCTACGAGCGCTGCCAGCACCGCCTCCACGCCTGTTCCTTGATCACTACCGCCGCCTTTTCTGCCCTGTAGTGCATCCACACTTGACTGCCGCTGTTCTGAGAGCTGTGACTTTACCAGTTCATACTGCCTAGCTTCCTGCACAGCACCTTCAAGGGTCAAGTCAGGTTTAACTGCAGTTTTTCTGAGAGTTCAGTGTCTAGGACTCCTAGCACTAATCTGTCCCTAATGGATTCTTCTTTGTTGGAAACTCGGCTGTTGCAGCTAACTCATGCAGTGCACGCACATATGTTTCAATGTTTTCATCTGGCTTCTGATTTCTAGCATGGAATCTAGCTCGTTCATGGATAATGTTTCTTTTTGGAACAAAATACCCATCGAATTTGCCAAGGACTACATCAAACTTCTTTGAGTCTTCTTCATTGAGTCTAAATGAAAGAAATATTCTCTCAGCTTCATTTCCCATTGCATAGATCAGAGCACTAACTTGCACTTCTTCCTCATCTTTATCCAGTTTGGACGCTGTTCTGTATCTCTGAAAACGTTGCCTCCATTCAGGCCATACTGTTGGTTGCGTAAAATCAAATGCTCTGGTGCTTTAAAGGGAGCCATGACACTAGTCAATTTCGATCGTCAAGTTCATGCAAAATGAAATATTATTAGAGACGTTGGTACTGCCCACGTCTGTTTGGCCTAAGCGTAACGTGGTAAGGAGTTGATGCCCCTGGTAGGGCTTCCCATGTCAGATAGGCTAAGGGTGAGGATCCTGACTAAGAGTAACCCACCTTTCTCCTTTTCTTTTTTTCTGCCTCCCTTATTTGGCCCTTTTCTATCTTCGTCTCCCCTTCAAGTCTTCTTTTCCACACTCCTTTTCTCTCTGTGGTCTCCTTAAGATCCGCCGCGTTTGCCGTGCGGTGCGACCTGTGTCGGAGGGGAATGAGATCCTGGTGATTGAGAGGGCCAGCGCTCTCAACACATCACTTTGGCTCGGACCTCTCCTAGACAGGGAGTACACTTTGGCCCGGGTGTACTAATCGGCTCCCCTTCTTGGGGCTGGGTCAAGACGGACAGTTCCCCTACTGGCCAAGTTAACCCCTGCAGTGCTCAGCTCTCTGTCCCCGGGAGTTGAGCATGATCAGGGGGATAGGGTTGGTAGTTTCTGTTTGTCGTATATCTCTCCCGAAGCCTGGAAGGGGTCAAGACATTGGTTTCTTGGCCCTGGCCCCTTAGTTGGACTCCAAGGTGGGTGGGTAAGGGGAGATGAAATAAAATAAAATACATCATGGCTTTTTCAAAAACAATCCCCCCAAAAAAGAGGAGGCTGCATCCCCTATTTTAGGGAATTTTGATTCAGATAGTGATTCCGATATGGAGGTACGACAGAGGACAGGATTCTGGGCTTCCTGGCTCGTGATGGAAGGGACGGAGCAGGAAAGACCCTTTCAGCTCTGAGCCCTTTCGCCATACAGAAGGGCTTCAATTTAGCAGGTGACCCTCGGCCATCAAGAGGTTGAGGAATGGTTCATTTCTTATTCAGTGTAAATCACCAAAACATCTGAACAGCTGCTGAAGGCAAAGAAACTTGTGGACAGGGAGATCAGGGTAACTCCCCACAAACAGTTGAACTCATCAAAAGGCGTGATTCGCTGCAGGGATTTACTGGTGTATCAGAGGCAGAAATTAAGACGGAGCTGGCATCCAGGGTGTGACGGAGGTGCGCAGGGTGACAGTAAAGAAAGGTTCAGAGAGAGTGGCCACCAACACCCTCTTTCTGACCTTCTGCAACCCTGTGCTGCCTCCGGTCATCAAAGTTGGTTACTTGAATGTTCATGTTCAGTTATATGTTCCGTCCCCGTTGAGGTGCTTCAGGTGCCAGAAGTTTGGCCATGTCAGGACCGCTGTTCAGGGCAAGAGGTATGCGGTGTTTGCTGCAAGGCAACCCATGATGGGCCGTGTCAAGATCCGGCACATTGTGCTAACTGCGGTGGCAACCATACCCCTCCTCTTCACGAAACTGCCCTCTTTGGATTCAGGAATCCGCTATTCAAAGAATCAAAACTGAAAAGAAAATTTCCTTTTTTGAGGCCCGCAAGCAGGTTGTGGGCAGTCAGACGCCGACAGCCTCTTTCCTATGCTTCGGCTGTAAGGAAAGTTCCCACAGTTTCCCACTCGATCAGTCTGCTGTCAGACTGATGACTTTACGTTTTCGAAGACACTGCAAGTACGAACTGTCAACTCTGGTGGAAGCAGGTCCACCACCTCCCAACCCAAAATGACTGCCCCTGGAGGAGGCAAAAAATCCGCCACCCCTCAGACTGCCCAGCAGTCTACAACATCTGCTGCTGGGCAGATTAAAAAACCAGCAATTCCCCTCGAACTCCTCTGTCCAGTGCCCGAGCGGGCAAGGGAGTTCAACCCAGTGTGGAGTGGTGGAGATAAGGAAGAAACCTCCACCGTCTCCCAAATCCAGACCTCCTTCTTCACCTGTTGGCAAGTCTGCCAGCAGGTCTGAAGACCAACACAGTCCAGTACAAACCTCAAATAAATTTACACCTTTAGCACCAGACGTTGAAGAGGAGATGACCTGATCTCTCTCCTTTTCGCCCTCTGCACCATGGATAATACAATATTCCATTGGAATATCCGTGGACTAAATTCCAACTTTGAGGAGCTGCAGCTTTTGTGCCAATCTATAAAACCTTCCGTCGTGGCTGTTCAGGAAACTCAAATTCAAAGCCAGAAGACCTTTACTCTTTCTGGCTTTAATATTCTTTCAAATCCTGCACAACCATCCACGTTGGGATGGTCGGGCGGTGTTGCCCTTCTCATACACAAAACTCTACTGTATAGTCCTGTCGCTCTGTCTACCTCCCTTCAAGCTGTTGCTGCGAGAGTCACTCTCCACAAGACTGTGACAATCTGTTCTCTTTATTTACCTCCTTCTGTCCCGGTTTGTCGTCAGGACCTTGTCAGTCTGATAGAAGAACTTCCTCGACCTTTTTTGCTGTTGGGTGACTTTAACGGTCACAATCCTCTTTGGGGGTAGTGTCTGTACGTCATCCAGAGGTCTGCTAATTGAGGATGTCCTTTCGGATTTGGATTTGTGTTGTCTGAACGACGGATCTGCAACTTACCTCCACTCTTCCACAGGTTCACTTTCGTGTTTAGATTTGTCGGTTTGTGACCCCTCGTTGGTCCTGGACTATGAGTGGTCTGTCCATGACGATCTGCACGGAAGTGACCATTTCCCTGTCCTTCTACAACCTGTATTAACTGAACACGTCTCTGTCTCTCAACATCTCAATTATAAAAAAGCAAACTGGGATCTATTTGCAGCCACTATTTTCAAAAGAATTCCAGGACACTGATTTTTTTCAGAGTCCAGACCCAGCAGAATCTCTGACTAACACTATGATCAAATGTGCTAAAGCCTGTATTCCAGTATCTTCCGATAAACTTCAAATGCCCAAAACACCCTGGTTCGATTCAGAATGCCAACAAATTTCCAAAGTTAGGAAAACGGGCTCAGCGTCAGGTATACCAACGACCTTCGGGTCCCAACGCTCGAGCCCATCAGAAACTCCGTGCTAAATCGAGACACACTTTTAAAATCAGTAAACGTCGGTCCTGGAGAAGCTTCTGCTCCAGGCTGACATCAAAAACTTCTAAGAAAAAAGTGTGGAACATCATTAAGAAAATCAAAGGGAAGAACACCTGTCCCACTGTGAACCATCTCAAGTTTTCGGATTCTTTAATAACAGAAAGAAAGCAGTTGCTAATCTGCTTGCTTCAACCATTGAAAAGAATTCCTCCTCTTCTAATAAATCAGTCACTTTTGTCAAACACAAAGCCCTAAAAGAAAATCTCCCTGCAACTTTTCATCCGACACATGGAAGACTACAATCTTCCTTTTACATTAAACGAGCTGAAATCTGCCTTACTCTCTTGCAGCGATTCCTCTCCAGGTATAGATGACATACATTATCAACTATTGAAACATCTTCCGCAAGAAGGTCTGAACATCCTGTTACAGGTATACAACCACGTGTGGACTACAGGTTTGCTTTCCACCCTCTTGGCGGACAGCCCTCATTATTCCCATCCCCAAACCTGGAAAAGATCTTTCTAATCCATCTAACTACCGTCCCATAGCTTTGACCAGCTGTTGTCTGTAAATTGATGGAAAAAATGGTCAATGCTAGGCTCATGTGGAAACTCGAAACCGATGGCCTTTTGGCGAAAGAACAGTGTGGTTTCCGCAAACATCGTAGTACAGTTGACCATTTGATTCGTCTGGAATCTACACTTAGAAACGCTTTTTTAAACAGACAGCATGCAGTGGCAATTTTCTTTGACTTGGCCTACGATACCACCTGGAAGTCGGGGATACTTCATGATCTCCACGATCTGGGTTTTCGAGGTCATCTTCCGCTTTTTATTCAAAATTTTTTGGCAGAACGACAGTTTCAGGTCCGGGTTGGCACCACTCTCTCTGATGTCCACGAGCAGGAGTTGGGTGTTCCACAGGGGAGCATACTATCTCCTGCCCTCTTTAGTATTAAGATCAACAACATTGTTCAATCAGTTCAGCAGGGTTCAGACTGCTCATTGTTTGTGGATGATTTTGCTGTCTACGCAACTGGAGCCTGTACCCGAGTGTCCAGCGCAGGCTCCAGCTTTGCGTAGATAAAATCCATCGGTGGGCGGATGAAAACGGTTTCACCTTTTCTGCTACAAAAACCCAGTGTATTCACTTCCATAATTTCCGTCAGTTTTTTCCAGATCCGGAACTTCAAGTAGGGAAATCTCCCATTCCAGCTGTTAAAGAGGCCAAATTTCTGGGAGTCATTTTTGACCAAAAACTTAACTTTCTCAGCATATTAAAAACCTCAAAACTGCTTGCCAAAAGGCACTGAATATTCTGCGGGTCGTAGCACACACCGACTGGGGCGCTGATAAGAAAACTTTGTTGCACCTCTACAGAGCCCTGGTCCGTTCCAAACTGGACTACGGTTGTGCTGTGTACGCTCCGCAAGAGCTCATCTTACCTCAAACTCTTGGACCCTATCCACATCAAGGGCTTCGTCTCTGTCTTGGAGCGTTCCGCACCACCCCTGTGTACAGCCTGTACGCAGAGGCAGGTGAACCTTCACTGTCCAACCGCAGGCTGAAACTGTCTTTGAATTATTACATCCGACTGTTCTCAGAAACCGCAGAATCCTGCCTATGACTGTGTTTTTGACCCTCCGTTCCAAAGTAAGTTTGAAAATAACCCGAAATGTATTCCGCCGTTTGGGCTTCGTATGCAGCCTCACGTGCGGAATGCAGGTATAGACCTGGGAGTAGTTTCCGATTTTTCCAAGTTTCCGGATCAACCTCCATGGACCTTTTTCACACCAGAGATTCGTTTCGATCTCGCAGCTTTCCGTAAGGAGTCTACCAGCTCTCTGGCGTACAAGGCTTTGTATGCCGAGCTCTGTTCCAAATTCCCATCCTATCAAAAAGTTTTCACTGACGGTTCCAAGTCTGAATGATGGAGTGGCCTGTGCAGCCTACTGCCCTGGGGCTCCTTCTCAGATATTGTTGGAACATATACATTCAGATGCTTCTGTCTATTCTGCTGAACTTACTGCTCTAGTACTGGCTTTGAAGATAATCTCCCATTCTTCGAAGAGGGACTTTCTGGTTCTGTCGGATTCGCTGTCAGCTTTGGAGGCCATAGCTGGCCGCAACCTTCAGCATCCAGAACTTTTACTTTTTTTTTTAACTTTTTAGCAAGTTGAAGGCGGACGGTTACAACATTACTCTTGCTTGGGTTCCTGGCCATGTTGGCATCGGCGGGAACGAAATGGTTGATCGTTTAGCCAAGAACGCCACAAGAGAGAGAAACTGTCCAACACTTATATCCCCTGCTCAGATGTGAAACCCAAAATTAACGATTATGTGAGAGACCTCTGGCAGGAGGATTGGAACACACAGACGAATAACAAACTCTTTCAGATCCGTCCAAACCTTAAGGACTTCCTCCCATCTACGTCGGGTGGTCGTAAAGAGGAAACGGTTCTGTGCCGGCTGCACACCGGCCATTCGTATTTTACCCATGCTTACCTTTTAAAGAGTGAAGAAGCTCTGTGGTGCATTCCATGTCATGCGCCACTCACAATGAAACATGTTCTTTTAGTGTGTTGGGACTTGCACGATGTGAGACACAAACATTTTACAGCGGAGTCCATGAAGATCCTGTTCAGGGATGTCCCGCCTGACGTGATCCTTGGGTTTTTGAGAGAAAATTAACATTTTTCATCTGATTTGAGATTTTACGGAAGAAGGATTTTTAACAAAGTTTCTGGTTCGTTTGTAGACGATGTCATTTAACGAGATGTGTGAAAGTTGTTGTTTTTTTTTTTTTTTTTTTTTTAAATGACTGGTGAGTTGATTTTAACGTGGTGACAGCCCTGATGTGGCCCTCTGCGGTCGGCTGGGCTATAAGCAACATTATCTTATCTTATCTTACTGCCCAGTCTGCCACCATGTAGCGCTATTGTGCCACTAATGCAAAACCGTCATACCTTGAACAGACCCACAACATATGCAGAGAGACGAACAGGGTTTAATCGCCACTTCTGGTAGATGACATGAACAAGATGGCGACCCGCCAAAACCGATTATCCCGAGAGCCCGGATGCTCATTCACAACAAGGGACTTAATCTAACGCACAATCACTACGCGACACGCGACAGCTCCCTTCCTGTCCTACCTTTCATAAGAGAGATATAAAGAGTTACCCTACATGTTGTATAATTGCTGTCTACTGTCCCCTGCCTCATTGAAGATTCCCTTTCATAAGAGGAGGAGATATAAGAAGAGAATCTCACGGACATGTTGTTACTGAGGTCTGACTAGTGCATCGGCCCAGCGTGCAGGGCAGGCATTGGACGCTTAGGTGTGTGTGTGTGTGTGTGTGTGTGTGTGTGTGTGTGTGTGTGTGTGTGTGTGTGTGTGTGTGTGTGTGTGTATGGTGGGTGCGTGCGCGCTCGCGCGTGTGTGTAGCAATCGCGCGCATGCACGAACGTGCTTGCAAATGTGCGCGTGCTCATGCCTGCGTGAATGCCTGTGTAGATGCACATGTGCATGCATGTGTGTGTACATACTTGCGTGTGGACGTGTGCGTGCAGACAAATGCACATATATGCGCGCGCGCGCGTGTGTGTGTGTGTGTATGTGTGTATGTGTGTGTGTGTGTGTGTGTGTGTGTATGTGTGTGTGTGTGCGTGCATGCATGCATGCATAT
>CM031605.1:65304160-65306660 GCA_018398815.1 Conus ventricosus | reverse complement strand
AAGAAAGCACGATATGACTTTTTCGGAAGGAAGCGCGGTCGACCGTTGTTCCGTTTTAAAAGCTGAATGGGGCATTTTTCCAGAAGTATGCACTTGTTAACCAAATAATTTTTTCGGAAAAGCACACTAAAGTACATTTCTCAAACTCGCACACACACACACCACACACACACCACACACACACACACACACACACACACACACACACACACACACACACACACACACACACACACACACACAGCCCTATCTCTCTCTCTCTCTATCTATAAACACGCGCAGACGCACACACACAACACACACACTCCCACTCACACACACACACACACACACACACACAGCGCGCGCGCGCGCGCGCGCGCGCGCGCGCGTACACCGAGGCCTGCCACGATGAACTGTCACGTGAGACTCGGCGGAATCTGTCTGTGTCCCCCCAGTCTGGCATGGCTTCGGTCCTGTCAGATCTGTTTACCGCACGTTTAATGCCCGGGTCTGCGGCAGTGACGCTTTGTCGCTAACCGCTTTCCCGGAGCATCAGACGTTGGCTGGTAAGAAGGAGCGAGATGAGCATTCACACACACACACACACACACACACACACACACAACACCACACACACACACACACACGCACGCACGCACGCACGCACGCACGCACGCGCGAGAAGAGCTGATGGAAACCAGGAGACAGAGGAGAGTCAAGTTTGATGCGGGTACACTACAAAATGGGAATGGACTGTTCATGATGATTCTTCGGGTCTGGGAACGGCAGAGACGAAACCAGGGTGACACTGTGAGGAGCTGGTGGGCATCATAAGGGAATAGACAAAAATCATCTATATTGAAATCTAGGCCTCGTCCAGTGCTGCCCTAAACGGAAGGGAGTTGACAGGACCTGTGCTGGTTGTGGGCGCCCCTGTTATCAGTGATTAGAAGGGTAGGCTGTTAGTGATGGTTACAACATGGACATGCTTGAGGTTCTATAACGTGCGTTTACTGCTGGCTGTTTTTTTTCTTTTGTGTGTTCGTCTGTCGAGTCGACGAGAGCCACTTCAGTCATCTTGGGGTGGAGAGGGGATGCGAGATGATTTGTGGATACGCAGGTGGGCGATCAAGCCAATGCGTGCACGGAATGTGCAGTGACAGCTTGGACAGGCAATGTGGGAGACTGCCCTTGATTGCTGGCGCGGGCTTTCCTTGCCTGTCTCTTTTGTTGCGCTGCAGCTGTACGGCTCGTGCGCTTACCCACACGGCTTGATGTTCCTACATATGTGAGTGAAATATCGAGCTGCGAGACATCAAGAGCTTTTTGAATTACAACTCTGCAGTCTTTATTCCCTCAGATTCCCATTCCAGTTTGGGTGTAGCCACAGAGTTGTGAGATTTCGGCGCTACAGTGCCCCGATTGTATGTGATCATGTTCCGTACTAACTGCTGCGGGGAATACAGTTACGTCATGTTTCAGTACAAACTGTTACGGGGAATACAGTCATGTCTGTTTCCGCACTAACTGCTGCGGGATACAAGTCATGTCATGTTCTGTAACTAACTGCAGCGGGGAATAAAGCATGAAAACATAGCGGTATTGTTCGGTGTGACTACAGGTCACTTTTTTCCAGAGCAGAGCATTATAGTTACGCAGCGACATTAGGTGTCAGAAGGTAGTTCTCATCTCCGTGTTCCTCGAAATTCCATGTCCTAAAGTCTGAAGGAATGTTGTGACGTGACATGATGCTGATTTCTGGCACTGCAAAGGCGTCTCGATACAGCTCCATATTCAGAAGTTATGAGAGTTTATGATGTCTGGCACCAATGGCCTGTAGACACACAGAGTTGTGGAAATATGTTTTTGTTCAACATACTGCGGTACAGAAAAACAAAGGAAGGAAGGAAGAAAACACAGTAAGGAGACAAAAAGGGATGAAGAGACATAGTCTGATGAAACAACCAACGATTTAGAGCAGTGAAACCTTTATGTGTAGTTCCAGTACTCATTTATTACTTGGTCTGGTATTGAATTCTTCTCTGTTGAATATTGCTATAAAAAAAAAAAACCCTGAAAATAAATAAACGTTCTTTTCACGTTGTGTTCTTGCACAGGTAGTTTTTTTTTTTTTAGTTTTGGTTTTGTTTGTTTGTTTTGCTATTTTCAGCAATGGCGCAATCTCGATCAGTCAGGTTTGATCATGTTTCAGATGTCGTTAAATGCAGTTCGTCCTGAACTGACTTGTCGATGGATCTTCATCCAAGAATGGTCAACATGTAGCATTGTCTCTTTTTCTTAAAGAGATACAAACTCATAACTTAGCTTGGAGTCGCACAAAGAAATGTGGGATGAAGTCTACAGTCATGTTTTGAATGATGGATCAACTGATGGGTCGAGCAGAGGAAAGTTAATTGGAGGCGTCTTTTCGGTCGCTTATATATTCAGGAAGAGAGTGAGAGAGAGAGAGAGAGAGAGAGAGAGAGAGGTAAATTTGTTAATAAAAAGATGATCCGAT